>JAEQBH010002347.1:600000-793040 GCA_016808115.1 Tetrastigma voinierianum | reverse complement strand
ACTATTTTCCCAAACCAAACGATCATGGTTTCAACATTTACACTTATAGTTTGACTTTTTTTGCTCTTTGACCACAGGGTTTTCACATTAATACCTATAGTTTGACTTTGTGGTTAGTTTTTCATTTTTGAGTTCTTGGAAGATATGAGAAAAATTGCTAAAAATAAAAATTGAAAGAAAAATAAAATAAAATGAAAAATAAAATCAAAATTGATAAATTAACATCAATTATTACTTCAAACTCATTGTATTTATTTTAACTCATTAATATAAAAATTAAATGATTTAAAAATGTATAAACTCCTAACTAATTTTTATTTTATTTTATTTTCTTTGTAATTTTTCAGAAAATAATCAAACCTTTAAAAAAAAATCTTCTTTAACATATTTTCCCTTCATACTGATGGATAACCAAACACCATCATTCAAAAGTTAGAAGAATAAATATGACGGATAACCAAACACCATCATTCAAAAGTCAAAAGAATAAATAAAGCATGACATATATTATAAAGGATTTTTACCAAGAAAACCACTCACAAAGTTTCTCAAATACTATTTTTAACTCTTGTAAGAATTTAATAAAAATAAATTTTAATATGAAAAACTATCTACAAAGGTCAAAAGTCAAATGTGCAACACCATCATTCAAAAGCTAGGAGAATAAATATGATGGATAACCAAACACCATCATTCAAAAGTCAAAATAATAAATAAAGCATGACATATATTATAAAGGATTTTACCAAGAAAATCACTCACAAAGTTTATAAATACTATTTTTTTTTAACTCTTGTAAGAGTACAATAAAATAAATTTTAAATATGAAAAACTATCTACAAGGTCAAAAGTCAAATGTGTAGGTGTGAAAACCATGAGTCCAACAAATTTTATCTCTGAAATTAGTCAAAAGAAAGATTGTATATGAAAAACTAACCACAAAGACTACAGGTATTAATGTGAAAACCCTGTGGTCAAAGAGCAAAAAAAGTCAAACTATAGGTGTAAATGTTGAAACCATGATCGTTTTGTTTGGGAAAATAGTTTAATTATACACCTATTTTATAAGAATTTATTAGATAAGAGCTTATATTATAAGTATTTTATTCAATATATTATTTGTATTAGGATGCATATTTTAAAAAGGGTTTATACATTATTTTAAGATATTTACATGTATAAATACTCAAGCACTTATAATAGTTGAAATTATTGAAAATACTATTATATGCACTTATAAAATTAAAGTATTTAGATAAATAAGCATTTGTTATAATGATAAAAATTTAAAATAAAGTAAATATTCACTATATACTGCAAACATTTATCGTTCACCTATAATCTCTAGTATAAAAAATAACTAATTAATCATACTCTCCTCTTCAATTTTGTTTCATATACATAAAAGAGATTATAAAAACTAAAATATCCTATGTTTTTTTCTTCATTAAAATCCTTAATTTGGATGTTTTCTATAAATTGAAACGTGATGTTCCATAAACTCATAGTTATATAAGACGAAAAACATACGGAGGCGCAAAAGCCTCTTAAGGCCTTGAGATGGAAGGCACACTTGAGGCGCGAACTTTTTTAAGCGATGCGCACCCTACCTAATATAAATAAAAATTATATATCTCACTAAATATTGTCTTTAGTTTTTATCTAATAATAAAATACAACAAAGGAAAAGACATCAAACATAAAAATCAAATATCATTAGTGTTTCCCATCATGACAAACATTTTCAAAACAAAATAACAAGCAAAAATAACAAACAACATTAGTGCTTTCCATCATCACAAAAATTATAAGTTCCAAAACAAAAAAAACATTTTTGGATCTGCATCAAATTCTAAATAAAGACAATCATTATTCTTATCATCAATAGATTTTTTTATATTTTAGTATATATCATTTTCAAAATTTTTAATAAATTTTCAAAAAATTTTACCTATTTTTACATAAATTTTTGGAAGTTGTTTTATATTTTTCAGATTTTTTACATAATTTTTTCAAAAATTTTACCCATTTTTACATAATTTTTCAAAATTTATTTAATTTATTTCAGAATTTTTTCCTAATTTTTTAAAAAAATTTTTACCTATTTTTATATAATTTTTCATAAAAGTTGTTTCTATTTTTTTATTTTTAAAATGACATTTTTTCTATTAAGATGACTGATTTTAGTAAAGTATAAAGTTGTTTTGAAACTTTTTTATAAGTTTCTTCATAAAGCTTATTGAAATAAGTTAAAAACGGCTTATATGAGAATCATAATCTATTTTTATAAATTCTTAAACATTTATAATTTTTATCAAAATACTATGTGAGAAAATAAGCTCAAACAAACTATAGATAAACTCTTCATACCCATAATAATATTAAATACCCAAAAGTCTCTTAAAAACTTTGTATTTAACTCTCTTTTATATCGAAAGGTGGAAAAAATAAATAATGTTAGACCATTTTTACTTAAAATGAAAAGAATAAGTAATGCTATAAATTACAAGAAAATCTAGGGAACAAATTCTCTCAAAATCTTTATAAATATGAAGACTACAAAGGTAGAGAACTGTATTATAATCTAATAAATACAAAAAGAGACACATAAGTTTACTTCATAATTTATGCACGCTAAGCTTGTCTATAATAAATTCGCCCTCAGCAATGGATTCCTTAATATCTTAATGAAATATGATGTGGGCTTAAGAATAAGAATAACAATGATTAGCACAAGGAACTTTCCTGAAAAGCATATATAAAAGAAAGTCCTGGAATAAACGCATTTTACCAATGATCCTTATATTTTACCAAAACTTTTTGTTACTTTCTACATCATACTTCTTTTAATCCAATAAACGTATTTTAAAGGTAGTTTGGAACACTTGACTGAAACATACAATATCTACACATGGATTGATTTATTCTGAGAATTATTAAATTTTTGCTATTCATATTTAAATTAAAAATTTTGAAATTTTGTTTATTTTAAACTGTCCATTATTTTTCGAATTAATTCTATTATTGGAAATTTTTTGCCTTTTAATTAATTCACAACTTAAAATTCCTTCCTAAATTGATTTTATTATTGTAAATAAAGCATTTGTATGGTGAATGACCACATTCACATACTGTAGTTAATTTTGCTTGATGCAGTTAATCAAACTTGTTATCCATGAATGAACTTTAGTAGGACATTTATAAATCTCTATTGCTCATCCTACTAAAGATGACAAGCTGGAGACTATTGTAAACCTATAAAGACCTTCCGCATCCCTTGTGAATAAGACTTCCATTCATCTCATTCTCTCTGCATGTTTTATCTTGTGTTTATCTTTTTGCCATTTCTCCAATTTTCTTTTATTGCTCTCCTCAAATATACAAAGAGAATAATGAATTTCTCTTTTACTTAAGGTTTACATTTTATAGTGTTATTCTAACATGTTATCGATGGCGTTGCTCTAAATATAGACCAAGAGTGATATATATCATGTTGACTGTGCAACCACACACACAATTCTTCGAGATAAAATATTCTTTCTGATTGACATTGCATGTCAATGTGATACCACATATCTTGTATTGTAAGCAATTGAAGGCTCCGAAAAAGTAAACATAACGTTATCAAATAGAACTATGTTTCATATCAATTATGCATTATATTTTAGAAAATCCACAAGGATATTGCTCAGCTTTAAAGATATCCGTAGAAATGGATATCACATCGAAACCATGAATGAAGGTAATGCAAAATGTTTTTACAATACCTATATTGTTTTAAAATAAAGATATAGTGAAAAACTCTCAGCCTTCTCTTTTTGGGATTATATCCGCCAACTACTCAGCATATCGAGCCATATGTTATCATGAATCAAAAGTTCAACGACCCAAAGATATTTATTCTTTTACATGACAGGCTAGATTACCCTGAATCTCCAATGATGCGGAGAATCTTTGAACACTCACATGGACATCCACTAAAGAACTAGAAGGTGTTTTAATGTGAACCTATTATTGTTTGCACACAAAGTGAATTATTAGTTAGACCATCATTAGCAAAAGTCACATATGAGTGCAATCTTTTTTAAGAAAAGGAATACATAAGGAATGCTCATGTGAATCTATATTTAATATCAGTGACATTTTGTTATTTTATGGTCTTAATAGATACCTCTAATAGATGATCGCATATTTTTATTATAAACTTTTCAGCCACGAAATATTGTCTTTTCTAGACTTTATGCACAAATAATCAAATTACAAGCACAGTTTCTTGATTATCCCATTAGGACTATCAGACTTGACAACATCGATGCCTCCCAAACCTTTACTAACTATTGCATGCCAATTAGGATAAGTGTTGAGCATTCTGTTACTCATACTCACATCAAAAATGATTTAGGAGAGTCCTTAAAATCAAACTTTGATTAATAGGCTCATTATTTCTTAATGAAAATAAATTGTCAACACGCCTATGGACATGTTATTATGCATGTTGCAAGCTTGATAGTGTTCGATCAGCAACACTATCATCTTCCCTTCACATATTGAACTAGGCAAACAACTAAATATTTCTCACTTTTGAATCTTTGGTTGTGTCATCTATGCACCAATTGCACCTACACAAAGTACTAAAATAGGTTCCCAACGAAGACTTGGGATTTATGTAGGTTTTGATTCTCCGTCCATCATAAGATATCTAGAACCCTTAATAAGAGATGTTTTAACAGTCCGCTTTGCGGATTGTCATTGTAATGAGAGTGTATTCCCACCATCATGAGGGGAAAAGTCGGTTCCAAGAGAACGATGAAAAATTACTTGAAATGCATCTACAATGTCACATTTTGATCATCGTACAAATCAATGTGAACTAGAAGTTCAAAGGATCATTCATTTGAAAAACTTGCAAATCAATTACCAAATGCATTTGCTCGATAAGCAGTGACAAGAGTCATGTCGGCTTTAAATGCTCCAGCACGGATTAATGTCCTTGAAGGACAGTTAGCAAATGAGTCTAAAATACGCCTGAAGCGTGGAAGACCTATCGGCCAAAAAGACATAACTCCCCGGAAGAGAAGAACACAAAGAAAAATTAGTGCCCCTAAAGAGGTAAATATTGAATAAAAGGTGTTAACAGAGGTATATGGTGAACAAAAGATCCCAACATAGGCATATGATGAACAAAAGGCCCCAATAGAGACATATAGTGAACAAAAAGCCCCTATCAAGGCATACATTGAACAAGAGAACCCTTAAGAGGTTCGAGACAAAGAAATAACCCCTGAAGAGGCACATGTATATGAAAATTATGAGATCTCAATTAGTTATGTGCACAAGGGATATAAATGGGATCATAATGATATTATTATTAATAATATTTTTGCTTTCGAAGTGGCCTTAGACATCATAAGAAATTATGAAGATCCCGAACCACAAAATCTGGAAGAATGTCGAAATAGAAATGATTAACCAAAATGGAAAGAAGCTATGTGGGTAGAATTAAACTCATTAATGAAACGAGAATTTTTTGGACTTGTAGTCCAAACACCTAAAGGTGTAAAGCATGTTAGGTACAAATGGGTATTCAAACGAAAGCACGATGAAAATAATGAGATCATAAGATATAAAACGTCATTAGTAGCATAAGGTTTATCGCAGAGACCTGGTATTGACTATGAGGAAACATATTCACATATCATGTATGCAATTACTTTTTCTTTTTAATAAGCTTAGCAGTCTCTAAAGGTTTGTATATGCATCTCATGGATGTCATCACAACTTATCTATATGAATCTATAGATAATAACATATATATGAAAATCCCTAAATGATTTAAATTACCTGAAGCAAATAATACAAAACCTCATATGTGCTCAATCAAATTACAACGATCTCTATATGAATTGACACAATCTAGATGCATGTGGTATAATTGTCTTAGCAAGTATTTACTAAAAGAAGGGTATGTGAACAACCCCATATGTCCATGTATCTTTATCAAGAAATCGAAAACCATATTTTCAATTATTGATGTGTATGTTGGTGATTTAAATCTTATTATGACTCTTGAAGAGCTCATAAGAACAACAAAATATTTGAAAATGAATTTGAGATGAAAGACCTTGAGAAAACAAAAGTTTGTCTCGGCCTGCAAATCGAGCATTTCCCTATTGGATTTTTGGTTCACCAATCAGTATAGACTAAGAAAATCTTAAAACGCTTTTATAAGGATAAAAAACACCTTTTAAGTTCTCCAAAGGTTGTCAGTTCACTTGACGTGCAAAATGACCTATTTTGTCCTTGTGAAAATGATGAAGAATTATTTGGTCATGAAGTACCATATCTTGCTAACTGTACTCACCCAGATATTGGTTTTTTTTTTTTTTTTTTTTTGTCAATTTATTAGCTAGGTACAATTTCACTCTAACCCAAAGACATCAAAATTGTATCAAGCATATATTGCGCTACCTCCAAGGAACAACTGATATGGACCTATTTTATTCAAATGAATCAAAGTAGCAATTGCTTGGATATGATTATGTAGGATACCTTTCATATCCACATAAAGCTAGATCACAAACTTAGTATGTGTTTAATTGTAATGGAATTGCTACTTCATGAAGATCTTTTAAGCAGACAATGGTGGCCACATCATTTAGTCATTCAGATATTCTAGCAATTCATGAAGCAAGTCGTGAATGTATATGACTAAGATCAATAATTCAACATATCCAAGAATCATGTGGATTTTCCTCTATCAAAGACAACCCATCAACATTGTTTGAAGATAATGTCGCATGCATTGCACAAATCAAAAGGGTTTATATAGAGAGAGATAGAACTAAACACATTTCTCCAAAGTTCTTTTATACACATGAACTCGAGAAGAGTAGTGAAATTGATGTTCAACAAGTACGATCAAGTAATAATCTAGCAAATTGCACAAAGTCATACCATTAACTTCAGCATTCGAAGCTAATATACCAAGATCGAATAATAGCTTAAAGATATCGATCGACATGAAGGAGGCGTCTTATATAGTTTGTTGGTATCTTGCACTTTTTCCCTCGTCCAGTTTTATCCATTGTTTATTTACAAGGTTTTGGCAAGCGTAGACCACAGAAAACTAAGAACAATCTGTCTGTGTAAGAGCTCATTGTATTCTTTTTCCTTCGCTAGTCATTCAAGAGTGAGTGTTGTAAATCAAGTATTTGTATGGTGAATGACCACATTCACATAATGTGGTTAATGTGGCTCGATGCGATTAATCAAACTTTTAATGTCCATGAATGAACTTTAAATAGGACATTTATTAATCTCCATTTACTCATCTTAAAGATGAGTAATGGAGGACTATTGTGAAGCCTATAAAAGACCTTCCTGCATCCCTTGTAAGATCACCCTTGTGAATAAGACTTCTCTCATTCATCTCTATCTCTCGTTCCACCTATCCCTATGTCTCCCTTTCTTTTCTCGTTTCTCAGTTTTCTCTTTTCCTTCCTCTCCTCCAATATATAATCCCTTTCTTTTCTCGTTTCTCAGTTTTCTCTTTTCCTTCCTCTCCTCCAATATATAAAGAGAATAATAAATTTATCTTTTACTTAAGGTTTGCATTTTATAATATTATTCACAATCTTTATTACTTTATAAGATTTCCTTTTAAATCCTCAATCTAAAAGTCACTTTTTTTACCTTTTATTCACTTTGTATATTAAGTTGTGTCTTTGATAACATAAGGATTTGAGCGTAGGACACTTATTCCTCTACTGGAATTTGTTGAGACCTCCCAGGATAATTCTTTTTAAACTAATTAAATGCATGATTCTATAAAGTCCATTCTATTTAACCTTTTTACATTCCAAAACCGTAACTATCCAAAAAAAAAAAGGAATAAATCATGGAAAAATATGTAGAATCCCTAAATTGGGACGGATACAACAAAATTATCAATTTAAACAAAAAAAAAAGGGTATCACTTCAAGGATGTCATGGAGAATAATCAAGTAGCAGCTTCCCCTTGTGGGTTAGGAGATTCACTGTCCTCCTTGAGAAACATTCTTCAGCCAACAAATGCACTAACTACCTTTTGTGAGTTAGTTTTTTAGAGCCTTTTGCTACATTTATAGTGTTATTTTAACATTTATATGTAAGTGCAATTGGTCACAAAAAGGATAAAAGAATAGCGATGGCAAAGATTGCCTTTTGATTTACCAGAAGCATAAGAAGAATTAGTAGCAGGTTATCAAACCAAATATTCGGGTATCAAATTTGGTTTATTTTATGTTGCTTCTTATCTAAATCTACTAATTTCTTCATTATTTGTATCAGTTTAATTTTTATTTGGGAGGTTGGGATATCTCTATTCAATACATATTTGTTCCTATGTTTTTTGAAATAAAAAAAGCGGGTGAAGTCATTGAAACGACAATTGTTATCTTTACTAAATTAGCCAAAACTTTTTTGTACTTGTTTATTTCTATAATAACAAGATGAACTTTACCTAGGTTGAGTGGGTTTTTTCGGCTCTTGTCCCACCTCGTCCTTAATGATCGGGTATGAAATAATTATTATCGAATTTTTGGCAAGTTTAAGTTATTGTAATCTTGTTTTTGGTGGGAAGGATGAGCTCAAGTATTGTTTCATTCCACCTCTATTATACCGAAAAAAAAAATTATTATACTTTTATTTTATATTTTAGCATATTAAGAGTACATTTAAAAATAAATAAAATTATAAAAAAAAATATAATAGCTTATTTTATTTATCATATATATTAATTTTAATATAATAAATAAAATAAAAAATAAATTATTGGATATAGAAATTTCCTATTCCCGCCCAACCGCTTCACCCCCGTTGCCAACAACCAGGGCAAATTGGCTTTGGCTGCCTCTTAAGGCTTGACGAAATGCTATTCTTCCAAAAAGTTGGGCAAGTCCACTTCTGGAAAAAGTTTTTAAAAGAAAAAAGGGGGAAATCAACGCAGGAATTTTCGCTAGCTACCGAATTCCTCCGAAGTCAATAAATTCCAAAATCAAGCTCTCACACCAACCTAATAAAATTTAAATTTAAAACCAGGTACAAAATAGTCGTCTATCATAACAAGTCGAAGTTTGAATATATAGTGGTAACGCATCTGAGGTTTACAACTCATGTTGAGGTAATGTGCTGACTTTGACAGCTTCCAAAGTCTTTAAAGTTATGCAGAATTCCAAGGTTTCATTGAGCTGTCCAACCTCCCAACAAACTTTCAAAAAATTTAATTTCCCTGTAATGCTTACCAGTTACCATCAAAAGAGAGAGAGAAAAAAAAAAAAGAAAAGAGAGCTTCCTCTGAATCCTTATCACGTGGACGCAGACCTATCGGAGGAATTTTATGGTAGCTAGCTAAGCTAGCTGCTCCAACTAATTAAGTCTTTGCCTAATGAAAGTGATCAATGTTGTAGAATTAACAAATATTAGGTTGCATTTTGAAATTGAAATGGAGGTATAGACATCAAATAGTCATTGTGGGCTTTTCAACAAAAACCGCTTTAGTCTATTATGGATGGCCTATACACGTTGAATATCTCCATATGGTCATTGTTAGAGAATAGGGAACAAGGGAAAAAAAAAAAAAGAACCAAAACCAGAAACACATATTTACATCTCAATATATTGTTTTAAATAGTGGTCAGAGAATTACTAAACCAAGATGAACTAGTGGAACTACCAAAAAGATTTTCTTTTTTCCAAGGGGAATAACGCGGCTCCAAAGGTGATAGCCATGGCGTTTTGGCGGGTCTTCGTCTTTGTCTTTACGTTCCTTTTCGATGCAACTTTTTCTCCCACTTGCTCTCCCGAAAGTGAAATCTTGAGACGGGGAGTTTAAAGTCAAAACAATTGTTTAGAAAAAAAAAAACCTCCTCTAAACTTATTTCTAAAATATTTACCCAACTAACCATTTTATATTTTAAAATTCTATTTATCCATATTTATCAAAGAAAGTTTTAAAAATTAGCATTTTTTAATAAACTCTAGTTTTTATTGAAATTCGAACCTAAGAATCTTTTTATATGCTCTTATATTTGTTTGAACCGTGAATGTTTTATCCCTTAAATTATATATAATAGACTTTAAAAATTAATTTTAAATTCACACTTGATGAATACCATTTAATATTAATTTTTAAAACTGAAATTGATGAATGTAACTTTCAAAACACAAAAAGATGAGTGTGATAATTATTTTAAAAATAAGTTCATATGTGTATTTTTTTGAAAATAAAAATGAATTATTTTGATATTAAATTCTAAGATGGGTTGGCGGGGTCATCCTTACAGCTCTTACTTACATGCCAACTTTCAAGATGGTGACAGCCTTTCACCGGTGTGTATTGATTGGATCTTTTCTCCTTGGAATAATCATAAAATATTTATATTAATATTGGAGGTGTTAACCGGTGATAGTGGCTGCCTTCTGCTTACCGATTAAGCAACCCCTTTCCCATTCCAAAGGTAAAAAGATCCTGCCTAAACCTATGAGCAGTCCCGATTTAGTTATTCTTTCATCACAATTAAATAATCATACATTTCTTTCATTACCCATTAAATAATTTATCACCTGTTCCACGATTCCCTCTCTGTTCATCAAACCCAGTTGACTCATGAAACTCTGAAATTCATTATTTTTGTGATCCATAAATTTGGAAAATGGTAAGTTTTGAAAAGGTATAAATAGATAAATCCAAAAGTTATTTATAAAATTAACTTTTTATTAAAGTAATTTTGAAAATACTATATTTCGAATAAAAATACGTGAAAATGTAAAGATAAACCTATCCCAAGGTAATCAAATCCTATGGATATTTTGTTTCATTCTTATATTATAAGTTTATAACTAAATCTTAAGGGTATTTTGTTCAAAAGGGTTTTTTTTTTTTTTTTTACTTCATTTGGGATTTAAAAAAAAAGAGTTACATGTACAAATATTTTGTGATTCAACCCTTTTAAACGGTTAACCTCAAAGCCTTTTATATTAAATAACCCTCTTTGACCTTTTAGTGAATGAAAAAAGTTGTGTGACAGCTGTAAAGGCGAGTTGGGTGTCAAGTTGAAGTTACATCTCCAAGAACATCTCATGATATCCAATGAGAAGCGCAAGAAGATTGGAAGATTCACAAAGTTTAAGTATGGTAAACTAAAAAAAAACGAAACTAACAAAGTAATTGATTACCTACATTGAAAGAAAAAATTGAATTACAAAGAAGAAATGAACTTCAACTACAACCCAACACAATTTCTTGAAGTGGTTACCCCTCCATCTACTACCAGATTATGTCCACTTACATATCTTGATTCATCACTAGCAAGATAAAGAGCAGCCTCAGCTATGTCTTTAGCCCTAAGTACTTGACCTTTCAAGTTGGCCAGCCCACAAACAAACTCCTCCATCTTCTCCACTTCTCTCTCACATGGAATCCCAAAATTCATGCAATCTTCATCTTCCTCATCACTGCTCCTCCATGCATTCACAAGCATGGAAGTGGCCACCCCAAATGGAGAAATGCAGTTCACTCTAATCCCATACCGCCCAAGCTCACAGGCAGTGTTCTTAGTAAGCCCCACAATTGCATGCTTTGATGCTGTGTAAGCATGAGGACCAAGCCCTCCCATCACTCCCGCTACACTGGCTGTGGAAATTATACACCCCATTCCTCTCGGAATCATGACCCTCGCCGCGTGCTTGATTCCTAGAGCCACCCCTCGAACATTAACGCGCATCACTCGATCGAATTCATCAATATCAAAGTCCAGTATGCTTTTGTGCTTTCCTTGTTTTCCCAGCAGGCCGGCATTGTTGAAAAGGATGTCGAGGCGGCCGTAGCGGGAGACAGTGGAATTGATTGCATTCTCGATATCTTCTTCCGAGCTAACATCACAGTGAACAAATGTAACTGATGGAGATAATGAACTGGCGAGTGCAGCTCCGAGTGTGTCTTCAATATCAGCTATGACCACTTTTGCTCCATGTCTTGCAAAGAGTCTCACCGTCGCCTCCCCAATCCCTCTGGCGCCGCCGGTGACAATTGCGATTTTCCCCTCCAACCTATACAATTCAAGAAAATAAATAAATAAATGAATGACAGTAAACTATAATGTTATTGTCTGGAATAGGATTAATGATAAAGTATTTTATTGTTTAGTTTCTGACTACTTCAGATTGTACCCATATGCAATAATATAAGGATATATGCTCGCTCCCATGGACATGTAGTTTCCGGTGAAGCTTCGGCCGGAAACAATGGAATATTTGATCTTATAAATAAAGACACGTAACTACGACTCATGTTTGAAGCAGACAAAATAAAGGGAGGCTTGTTTGATTCTTGTTTTTAAGAGAACAGTTTTTTAAAACACAGAAAACATAATTTTAGTATTATTTTAAAACTGTTTTTGTTATCTGAATTTGATGTTCTCTACATTTTTTATAAACAAACAAAAAATGAGAATTAAACTTTTTTCGAACAAAAAACAGTATTCAAAAATCATAAATAAACAAGCATAAAGATATGGAGAAGTATATGGGATAGTCAGTACCTATGATAGAAGGGATATGAAGTATTTTCTCTTCCCAAAACGTGAAGACCTTGAAAGGTTTTCTCAGTCATTGCTGGGACAGGCATGGCTAAATGCACTTAAAATCGGAGAGAGAAAGGGAGAGAGAGAGAGAAAGTAGGCAGTAAGCAATAAGGGATGGAGTTGGTGAAGAGAGTGGAGAGATTTTATAGGAAGTATTGACAAATAAAGCCAAAAGATGGCGTGGTTGGACTGTGTTGCTTTTCAAAGGTAACTTCCTCTACCACTGCAATTGCCTGACTAAACCTCGCTTGCCCCTCAAGGCCATGTTTCCTCCATTTCTCCATTTACAAAAATACCCTTCAACGTTTCCGTCATGTAGACCATTCCAATCCAACACAACACTTTCTTGACCAAACAAGTCTCCATCGTTTCTAGGAATCATGCCACTTTCATGTATAGCCAAATCCCGTGATCTCTTCGTCTATGTTCACTATTTCAATTTTTTTAGTAAAAATGACCTAGACATCTATTTAATGCCTCAACTAATTGTCCAAGAGCAAACCCTAGCTAGAAATCTTTGAAAATCATCCTTGAGAAGGACAACCCCAAGTCCCCAATGGAATTAATACATTGAGAGAGCTTCACAAAATCTTAAGGAGATATGAGTCAATGGCTTTGCAGATCTATATATATTCCTGCATTGGAGAAGCTGTAAGTCCATCTATCACTGACAGAAGTAGCCCACTGTCAATATTTTTATAGTTCTTCATCCAACCTGTAAGAATGAAATCAATTAATTATGACCAATAACAAGGGTCTGGTCCCATTTTATATATTGACTAGAATCCTTTTCTTTTTTTAACCCTCTAAGCTCTGTCAAGAATAGGATGAGATTTTCTTTAGCTGCATAGTTATCTCTATACATGCTAGCTCAGACACATTTGTCAGTTTCCCCAGGGAATCCACATCTCTCTACTTTAGCAAACTTTGATCATACATATAAGGTATGATTGCAAATTCCTAGGTAAATTCCAATAATTGTAGGAATCCACTGGGATGGGGTGGATTTTGATCATACATTTTAATCTATACTTTAGTAAATTCCTATAATTGCAAGGTGAAGGGGGAGTAGAATCCCATTTCAGACCTACTCACCCCTCCACCTTGCAATTATAAGAATTTACTTGAGAAATAAAATATTAAAATGTTAAAAATAAACAGTTATATATGCATGGGGTGTATGTTATGTATATTGTTTGAATACGCAACCAAAAACGCATTCCTTATATTTAATGTGGAGGTGTCCAACAACCAGGTATATATATATATATATATTTCAGTTATATATATATATATTTTTTTTGCTCGAAACTTTCAGCTAGCTATGGAGGTTCACTTTCTTATGATTTTTGGGAAGATATTCTTGGAGTGCAACTCAATATCAGATATTTTTATTGGAGTCACTCAATTGAAGTCCTAACCAAGTCTTGTTGAAACAACCGGTTTATGGTTTTGGACTATTCAAATCAATTTAATTTTCTATCATTTATTTCGGTTCATGGTTTCAGACTATTCACATCAGTCTTAACCAATGTACAAAGTTTCTTTGTTTATACTACATGTTTCAAAACAGAATTATTTGAACGAGAGCCTTTTCCAAGAGACATGAAGAATGCCTAAGAATATTGTTTTTTTGTCCGATTTCTCTACCTGCTACTTTGACATAATGCACCAAACATTTGAAAGTGGGTTTCACAAATCTTCATTTATAAAAAGTAGGCCCCAAGTTTATGACCCACGTGTCTCAAGATTCAACCCACCACTTCAAATTCCTCCCTTTTATCTTAATTGATCAATTTTATTTATATAATATTTGACGGAAGATGATACCTAAATTAATGTTCTCCACTCAAAATATTTTATTTCATATCATTCTGCCTTATCAGTACACAACTGAGTTTACATGCATCTAATGATATAAATACATATTTTCTCATATTTTAAGAAAAATCTCACGTAAATATCCCGCAATTATAATCGTATATCTAATTTTCTTATGAGTTTTTATCAGTCATGTACGTGTGTTTTAAGTTTAGTATTATATTTCCCCGTTCGTACATTTACCATTGTAAATTTATACAAATAAACATTTAAATGTTGTTGATATGGATATACAATTATAAGTCACGAGAATTTATACATCTTATCCCCCATATTTTTAATCATGGTCAGTATTTGACGGTAAATAGATAACACATAGACCCTATATTAAGCCTGGAGATGTCTTAAAAAGAATTCTTTTTTATCATTAAAATACTAATCAACCATAGCATAAAAGATACATGGGAGATTGAGTGATGATATTCTAAAGGATAAGAAATGGGGCATCGGTGTTTGGTGTTACAGGCCTGATTTATACGTTTATGTCATTATTAATTCTAATCCAAGTACAATCCCAACCATTTATTGCTCGCATCTTGATTTGATTATGTTGTGGGGTTGTTCTTGTAGGTGTTTAGACAATAATTAGGGCAAGACAAGATGCTATAGGCCATTCTGTTCTCTAAGTAACAACAACACTAATTTTTCTTTCTTTTAAGGACCCAATATTCTTTCCTTGTGGGATAAGCATACTATACATGATAATTTCCTGCGCTAGTCACCAAATATATATTTATTGTGTGTGAGAAATTGGATTAAAGTGACAATTTTAAAAATATTTGCAAAACGACCTTTTACATAAATAACCTTCAAAACGTCACACTTTTAGACAAAAATAGTCTTGAAAGTGTAAAATAAATACTCCTCATAATAACTAAATCTCGGGCATTTTATCCAATTCTCCACGTTATGACTATATTCCTAGGGACAAATTTGTCCATATTGTATCTTTTTATCCTTTCTTTTTAGATTTTAAAGAAAATAATTAATTTTATAAATAAGTTTTGGTTTTGTCCTTTTTAAATGGTCGTCCCTAGATATTTTTGCTAACAAACCTGTTGTTAAATTGATCGTCAACCTCTGGGACATCAGTGACGTAATGTAAACCTGCAAAAAAGGGGGCGATTTGGTGACGGTGGACCGGCCGCCTCTTCGATAATTAAGTTTGCAAAAATACGGAGAGGAAGAAGAAGGAAGTTCACACACTTGGGATTGCATACCTCTTCAACATGGGAATCCTTCTGATTTATAAAAAGCGGTTCACGAATCCTTCCCCCTCTTTCTTCGGAAGGAATCTCCTTTTCTTAGGCACAAAATCTCCATTTCCTTATCAAAGACTAATTCTTCCTTATCAAGGATTAAAGTAAGGGATTTGGAAACTAGGGAATTCGTGGTAAATATTTTTTTGCGTATTTCCCGTCTTTATCCATTCGTCCATAGTGAACTTGCCATAGCGAGACTGACCGGGCTGCGAGGACTTGGGCTGAGCGAACGCCTTGAGGCCTCTAGACACCCAGGCTTTATTGAGGGGCCTTGGTTCCCATCTTGGTAGTGCCTTCGGCTTTAATGGAAGGTGGGCTTAGAAAACACTTCACATGTGGGCCGGGCACCATGGCCAGAGTGGGCCGGGCCATGGGCCCATCAGCGTGGAGTTTAAAACTCATGGTACTCACAATGCCCCCGCACCCATTTGGAATTTTGTGCTTTTCAATTGGGGGGAAAATCGTAGTTTTAAATGTTGGATATGCGGAGCGATGCTTTCGTGGCTTCAAAGTAGTGGGAAAGCATACGTTCCCGAGAATATTATGGTGCGTCTTGTTCTAATGGCATATTTAGTAATCTGCTCGACTCCTTACCCCTCACAGGCAGGGGGTATGGGTTCGCGATAGTAGTTTTATTTATGTTTTCTCACGAGTTTTACGATTCATTGACTCTATACTACGTGCTTCCATGCTTTCCTTTCAAGCGACCATCAGACTCTTAACTCTTCGTCAACTATCGATTTTAGAACAGTGCTAGAAGTATCTCAAACCTTCTTTTTATTGCTGGTTTGTTTGAGTGTTTTTGTGGTTAGGAGTCTTACTAGGTTCTACGAAGGTTTTTCGTTCGCGTTTCCTAGGTTTTGTCACCGGTGGGATATAAAACCTCCGAGGGGTGGATTTATTTTATCTTGAGAGGGTTTCGTTTCCACCTTCGCTTAATGGACCTTAAGCTGACCCTTTCTTCTATCTTTTTTTTTTTTCTATTTGGCGGCTAGAATGGCAGAGGTTGCGAAGGGTTTCGGCAATCGGTACGGGTGTCGGAGGATGACTCCCCAAAGAGCGCCCTCTTTGTAAATCCGTCTAGTTTGCGGCTATGAAGAACTGACGTTGTACAGCGAAGTTCCTATCGAAATCAGTTTGGAGGTGTCAGATGACTCGGTTACCTCAATTGTAGGGGAGGCATATAACGCCATCTACTTCACCCGAGAGTAGTTCGGTATAGGGCTTCGCTTCCCCGTCGCATCGTTGGTGAAGCAGTTTCTACACTTTACCCATGCACCTCCTGCACTCGTACATCTGAATGTTTTTCGGATTCTAACGGGTTGTAGTGTGTTGAACTGTCTCTACCAACTGGACATCTCACTGGTGGAGATTTGCTTCATTTACACTTTCAAGCTTGAATGGGGGCCGTGCGTATGTCGACCCTGATTAGCCGCAATTATGGCCCCAGGCTCACGACCTGATGGAGGTGAAATGGGTCGTCTTGGTGGGGACCGCTGTGGCCTTTGGCTCTCTGGGGCTTCTTTTGGAAGTCATGAGGCAGTCCTCTAATTCCCGGGTTTCATTTTAGTTTGATGTGGCTTGTATGTAACCTCAGATTAACCTTCTTTTGTTGACCTTGCCCTGTTTTCTTGTGGGTTTGTGGGTGGCCTTGAGGAGGTCGTGATTAACTAGGTGGAGAAGGCAAGGCTGGACCACATTAGTCGGTTGCTTGAGATCATAGAGAGGGAGCACAATCATGAGCTCCTTCTGTCTGTGAAGAATCTGTGGGAGTTGGGCGCCAGTCCTTTCCCATACATAGTGCTTGTTCTTCTTGGTCAGGTTGCGGCCCAGGCTTGTTAAGGGTAAGCGCCGTCCTGCGAGCCTCCCGAAGTTATCCCAGGGGCTCTTCGCAAGCGGACTCCGCTCCACAACCTTTTGTTCGGCCGGACTGCCTACCCTTGTCTACGCAATATCCCAAGCCTACCCCCCAGGCAGTGAAGAAAAAGAAGAAGAAGATCGAGTAAGTAAAGGCTACCGACGAGGGCTTGGAGGGGTTCGTGGACTGGACGGACCCGACAGTTAGCGAATCAATTGAAGAAAGGGAGGCTAAAATGTCTAGCCTCGCTGGCTAGGTTTCTTCTTGAATCTGTAGCGAGCCATAATGCTCAAGGGAAGCTACCGCCCCAGCTCAGAAGTACAAACAACAAAGACTCAAGATGGTATGGCTTGGAAGAAGTGGCTCAAAAGAACCCAGCAGTAATTGTCGTGGATTCTCCTAAACAAGCCCCCGACGACGTGTTGGCTTTGGAAGGCTCCACCCAGGGTGCTCTCAAAGAGACCTCTACAACACTGGAGGACTAAGCTCAGTCCGGAGGGTCTCCCGACTTTGACGAGTTTTAGGGAGCTCCTTTGGAAGTATTTGCCAAGTCGACATACAGTGAAATTGCTATAACCGACCTACATGGTGAGAATTGTTGACAAAATGGTATTAAGCTCTTACCTTTCGAAGCAGATGGTGGGATCATCCACACATTGAAACATTGGTCCTTTGAGTAAAGCGTGATCGATTATTGTGCGTGGGCTCCTTCAATAAAGGACCCCTCAAAGTCGCGCTACATACGCAATCTACCCCCTCCTCTTCTCCGAGTGTCGGTGGTTGCTCATGCCAAAGAGTACTCTATCCCCTTCCTTGGCTTGATGGACAAAAATTCCTTCCAGCAAGTGGCTAAAAATGGGATGTACACCGCAATCAAGACTTCAACGAGACAGCTTAACTGGTATGGTTAAACTTCTACCGTTTTGAATATTAGCTTCAAGTTATGATTTTCTTCTGACTATTTTTTTCTTGGCAAAATATCACCGCCATCGAATGGCGCGTGTCGGCGCTAGGGGCTTCACTCTAAATTTAGATGGCTTGAGGAAGGCTGCGACTCACATCTGATCGAGATACCTCTAAGCAGTGCCTAGAAGGGATCCTTAGATAAGGCTAAGTCTCTATCCAAGCATTGGGAACGGAAGGTCAAGGAGGGCACATAGAAAATGAAGGGCAGGGAGGGGAGAGGCCCAGTTTAAGGAAGCTCGGGTTGCCGGGTTGGAATTTGTCGTTGCTGCGGTGACGCAAAGGCATGGCGAAGGCGACCTAGCTCAAGCCCGATGCTCCTTAAGCGGTGCAAAGCCGTCTGAGAATTTGACGAGGCCGCCCGGATTGGGAGGTTGAGCGGACGTCTCTTCTGTTGGAGATTGGGGCAGCGAAGGATGAGGTTTGATCCCCCAGGCCGGAAAGGACAAGGAGGTCATGGAGGAGGACTACCAGAAGGCCTTGGAGGTGATCTTTTTATACAGCTACGTGTGTTGTGTGTTTAAGCACAACATTTATGGTGATCATATAGAGGTTCCAGACGATATGCCTAACTCCTCCATCCCGTTGCCTCCTGAGTTCTTCGTGAATCCCAGGTGCCCCCCGGTCCCAACGGCCACTAAGGATATGGCTGCTGAGGCCTAGGAACCTGAGGAGTACACTCCCATCGGGGGCTAGAGCTGACTCCAATCCCTTCTTCCTTTCTTTTTTTGTAAGGGGCCTTATTCTGCTGCTAAGACTTGTGTACTTTTTTGACGCCTTTGACGCTTTAATAAAATACCATTTTTGGATTTATTTCCATTATTGCCTTTCTGTTTTTCATCCCAACGCCATTGGCGTACTTATGAAATATAACTCTCAGCTTAGTTAAGTTATTTAGAACTCCCTTTTAGCTAGGTAAGTCGCTTCGGGGTATAAATATTAAGTCAGAGCTGGGTAGGGCTACTATAGGGCTTGGTCAAGCACCAATAGGCTAGAAGCCATGTTCGGTCTTTTGAAAATTATCAGGCTAAAAGTCGTGCTTCTTTTTTTTTTTTTTTAAGTGCCAGCAAGCTGAGATCGACAAGTTTGGTCTTTTGAAAGTGCTAGCAGGCTTAGAGCCAAAATTCTGGTCTTTTGAAAGTGGGGGCTACTCTAAAAATTGAAGTAAATAATGCCTTTAAAGAAAACCTGATTGGTAATATTCCAAAGATTTAAGGAAAATATTCTAAAGAAAATTTTATTGATAACCCCCTTAAAGAAAAATTTCATGATAATACCTTTTAAGGTGCATAGCATTCCACATCCTAGTCACTGGTGCCCCGTCTAATTTATTTAATGTGTACGAACCGGCTGGCCCAACTCTTACTATCACGTATGGTCCCTCCCAATTTGGTTGGAATTCGCCAGTTCGGAATGCACGCGACTTTATATGCTTGTTGTATAAGTTTGACATCCTTTGTTAGTAAGATGCTATACATTATATGAAATTTTGCTTCCCTAAGCTTATGCGCCATACTCTGGAATCTTGAGATGGCTTCAACGTGGTCGTTCGGGAACCTCAGTTCGAAGCGTGGGCATCTTGATTTCTATAAGAATAATGGCCTCCATGCCATAGGTGAGGGTAAATGATGAAACTCCAGTCGGCTTCCGACTAGTTGTTCTATAGGCCCAAAGGACTCCCGGTAGCTCGTCCACCCATTTCCTGGCCAGAATACGAGGCAGCTTTCAAAGCCTCCTAGAGAGTTTTTGTTGGATGCTTCCGCCTAGCCATTTGCTCTATGAGTATACTTTATGAAGTTTAGAGTATAAGTTGCGTACTCATAGCGAGAAGTTTTAATATCTTTTCTTTGTTGAGCGAGGTCCATTATCAGTTATGATCGACTGAGGTATTCCGAACTGGCAGACAATATTCCTCCACACAAAGTAGGTGACATCCTTATCTTTGATGGAAGCGAAAGCTTCATATTCTATCCATTTGCTAAAGTAGTCGGTGGCAACCAACATCAACTTTTTCTAAGCTGGGGCGGTAGGTAGTGGTCCAACTATATCAATTCCCCACTGAGCAAAGGGCCAAGGGCTTGCAATGGTGGTTAGGCCTTGAGCTGGCACCCTCGATACCGGAGCTTGCCATTGGCAACGATTACACCCTGACATAGGCGGCTACATCTGCTCTCATGGTTGGCCAATAATACCCTTGTGTATGGGCCCTATGAGCTAAAGTTCTATCTCCGGGATGGTTTTTGCATACTCCCTCATGAAGTTCTGGTAGTATATATTGTCCCTGCTGAGTGGTGAGACATTTAAGATATGGCCCATTCAGAGACCGTTTGTACCACTCCCCGTTTACTAAGGAAATCGTAAGCGGACCTAGACCTTGTGGGCTTAGTTTTACAGTGTGACAGTTCTCGAGCTCGGATATGCAATATAGGTCGACCGGGAAGAGCTCGTTTCATCTATTTGACACTCGTCACGTTGCCAATAGGCGATCATCGGCTCAGTAGATTGGGAGGAACACCATTTCTTTTATCAGGATGGACGCAACTACTATTGCCAAAGCGTCTACCCTTTCATTGGAGTCCCTTGGGATATGTTCAAGCTTCCAAGCCACAAAATTCCCTAGTCGTTACTTGACCAGGCCCATATACCTGGCCATACGCTGGTCTCGCATCTCGTATTCTTTGTTTACTTGTCTTATTTCTAGTTGAGAGTCACTGCGTTTGAGGAGTTTCTCTGATGAAATTGATTAAGCAAGATCGATCCCGGCTAGGATTGCTTCATACTCAGTCTCATTATTGGGCGGGGAAGTCTGATCGTATGGCCTGTTCTACCCTTTCCCGATTCGGGGCTTTTGGTTGCAAACCTGACCCGGCTCAGTTTAGCGAGCTCGGAGTCACCGCGGGAATCCACCTTGGCCATTGTTATCTTTGGACCACATCGGGCTAGGGTAGTTCTTCTAAAGTCGCGATACACCGCCTCTTGATGCCAGCTGGTTTTAAACTAAATGTCGAACTCATGGCTCGGCCAAGCTTATCAGGCCATTCTCCTTGATAAAATTAGGGCTTGTAATCTAGTGTTTAAGCGAGGAGAGAGATTGAGTCGACAGATAGGATGTGCCTAAAAGTAGGAGCAAAGCTTTTTGGCCGCCACACGTAGGGTCAGTGTCACTCATTCTAAACGGGTATATTGAGTTTTTGCTTCTACCAGGGGTTTGCTTATGAAGAATATTAGTCTCTATTTTCGATTTTCGTCTTCTTTGAACAAAGTTAGGGCTACTGAGATTTCTGACACTGTTAGGTAAAGATAGAGTGTGTCCCTTGCCCCTAGGTTAGTCGGGATTAGTGGCTTAGCGAGATGCTACTTGATTGCCATGAAAGCTTGATCGCATTCCTCATTCCATTCGGTCCGTTTGGCTCCCTTTAGGGTCGTAAAGAATGGTCTCAACAGGGCAATAGAACGGGATATAAACCGCCCGAGAGCCGCCAGCCAGCCAGTCAATTGTTGTACTCCTTTTCATGTGGTAGGAGCTTGAGAGTCCATTACCGCCTTAAGTTGGACAGGATTAGCCTCTATTCCTCTTTGGGTTACCATAAAGCCCAAAAACTTGCCCGAACTGTCTCCGAATGCACATTTCAGAGGCTTTAGTTTTATGTCATACCTTTGCAACAACTTAAAGGTTTCTTATAGATGCATCATATGGCTAGGTAGTTCTTTGGACTTAACGAGCATATCGTCGATATAGACCTCCATGGTCTTACTTTATCGATGGTTGAAATATCACGGTTACCTGACCTTTGATAAGTGGCTCCAGTGTTTCACCAAGCCAAAGGCATTGTTATATGATATAGCAAGCGCGATGTAATGAAGATTACGTTTCTGCGTAAGGCGGGTGCATTAGAATTTGATGATATCCAAGAATCGAAATGACGGTATCGTGCGGCGAGGCATCATCAATATGGTCTATATGCGTGAGAGCTTCTCATGAGGCATGCTTTGTTGAAATTACGTGTAATCTATGCATACTCTCCACTTATCGCCCTTATTTGGAACCACCACCACATTAGCAAGCCATTCGGGGTACTTCATTTCTATGATGAAACCTGCTTTCAGAAGGTTGTCTACTTCTATCTAAA
Source organism: Tetrastigma voinierianum (assembly GCA_016808115.1). Classification (NCBI taxonomy): domain Eukaryota; kingdom Viridiplantae; phylum Streptophyta; class Magnoliopsida; order Vitales; family Vitaceae; genus Tetrastigma; species Tetrastigma voinierianum. The sequence goes on along the minus strand of JAEQBH010002347.1, from coordinate 770,326 downwards.
TAATCTGATGACGATCCGGGTGGACACGTCTCACTTTCTATCTTATGGGCTTGGCCGTGTGGACAACATTGAGTTTGTGGGAGGCCAACATCGAGTCGATTCCGACCATATTTGAGTGACTCCAGGCAAACACGTCCAGGTTTTTTAATAGCACGCCTTGTATTTGCTCCCTTTCTTCACTAGATAGGAGAGTGCTGACGTATGTGAACTTCTCCGCCCCGTCCAACACTACTATTTCCAAGGGATCCACAACCAATGGTTCCCTCTTTTTTGCCTTGATCCGAGTGGCAACCTGTGATTGCTATGCGGGGGTGTGATCTTCGAGGAGAGGATTTTCATAATTGTTCACCCCTCTCTGCACCTGCATAGACAGTTGATAACACTATCGTGCAACAAGGTGACCACTTAAAAGGTCAACTTGCCCAGCGTTAATCAAATAGCTGACCGTTTGATGGTAAGTCGAGGGGATAGCTTTCATCGAGTGCAGTCAAGTCCGCCCCACTATGGCGTTGTAAGGCCCCAAATCTTCGATAATTGAGAACAAAATTTGCTGAATGACTAGTCCTGCTGTTACAAGAAGTGCGACATGTCCTAATGTTACGGTAGTTGCCCGGGTTGAAGCGAGGATTCTCAGGCTCGGTTCGGCGTTTCGAAAGTTTCATGCAGCGAAGGTTGGTAGTTGTATCGTCGTCGTCTTGCCGGGGGTCCACAGTACCACTGTACATGAAAACCCATTAATACAGAGAGTGAGCACTAGCGCATCATAGTGGGGCACAATGACCCTATTCGGGTTGACCGGAGGAAAGGACATGGGTCCATCTATTGGCTTAGTTTCTGCACAACTTCTCCCTGTGTGGATGGCGTTCACCTTGGCCTTAATCGTGGCTGCTCTCAAGAGTTTCTTCTGTTGGTGCTTTGATTGATGTTGGTCGTCAGACAAACCACCTAGTATATTATAGTTTATGACCAGTCTAGATTACGGGTGACTATACTGTGATTGCGGTGCATGCGCATCAAATTGAAAGCCTTGGTTTCGACCAGCAGGTGATTTCACGATATACCTCCTGAGGTGCCCCACTTTGATCAGCTTTTCCACTAAGAACTTTAGATTTCGGCACCTGTCAGTTTCATGTCCATGATCTATATGATAGTTGCACCGTAAGGATCTGTTTCTTTGGGAAGGATCCGTCTGGATCGAGGCAGGCCATTTAAACTCTAGCAAGTCGCGAATGATGGGCAATAGCCTCTCATAAGAGACGTTCATAGGGTAAATTGCGGGGGCTCTCTCTTCTTTTGTGGTTGATCACTAGATCGTTTCCGGTCTCTATTATAACCTTCCTTGGATTTGGAGGGCTGCTTCCCAGGCGACTTATTTCCTTTGGTCGGCTGACTAGTAATCATGAAGGTGGGCCGCTGCACGGATATTGTCCTCCAACATTGAGTACCTATCAGCCCATCTATATAATTCTTCCATCGTTGTTGGCAGGTCTAAAGATAGTGACTAGAAGAAAATAGTGGATAGCCCAAAGCTTCTCCTAAAATTTTAAAGGACCACGTCCACGCTATACGACTCTATTTTCTAGACAACTAGTCCGAACCTCTTTGTGAAGTCACAAATTGACTCATCTTCCTGTTTGAGAATGGTTTGTAAGGAGTTGATGTTTCTCTTTTGTCACATCGAACAAAGATACTATGATATGAATGCGGCCCATAGTTCTTTGAACGAATTTATTGAGTAGCGTGAGCTTGTGAAACCAAGCCAGTGCTAGCCCCATAAACTGGCTATGAATACTTTGCATAACAACCAGTTGTTACCAGTATTCAGTATCATTGCCTGGTTATAATAGAGCATATTTTTGTAGGGACCAGCCGAGCCATTGAACGTGGTGAAAGCTAGAATGACAAACCCGCGGGGTGGCTTGTAGTCAAGGATGGGTTACCCCAAGGGTGAAGAGAGCATGTCGTCAGGTCTCTAAATTATGGTCGTCGCGATGGAGTAATACGTTAGTATTGTACCAAAGCGAGATTCTTGGTGTATTGTGGCAATAAGCCTAAGGGCAATGCCGACGGGTTCCTCGAGGCTTGCCACGGCCCAGTGTGTCTTGACTGCCTCTCTCCTTGCCTGCGAGATGCACCATACGCCTTGGTCCCGCTGAAGGCGGGGTGGGGCGAAGGCTTCTTGCGATCACGGTCTGGTGTTTTCCCCGAGTAATTGCTGCGTCGAGAGATTTAGGGATGGGGAGTTGCATGAGGATAGTTCATCGTCCGTTGAGGTGTCAACGTCATCAGGAGGAATGGGCCCCTTCTCTTTATCGCGGGTAATCAGTTGTGCATCACGGGCGCTATCGCGCACGTCTTTTCCAAGATCACTACTTTTTTCAATCTAAGCCCGCAACTAGTCATTCTCACGCTATAAGCTCTTGGCCTTATCCTGCAACTCTTTCATCTGTCTTGCTTGTTCCTCTTGCTTTCTCTACATGTCCTTACGCCAATGGAGGAATTGATCTTCTGGCTATTAGTTCATCAAAATGTTTGTCATTGCGACTACCTCAGGTGAATTAGACGTAGAATTAGGGATCGACAGAGCTCTAGGTGATGAAGGGCTACTTAACAGCCATTGAAGCCAAGCTCTTACAGCCTATAAACGAGACTTTCTTTTCCATTCCCACATACGGCACCAATTGTTGTTACCTTGACGTCTAACCTCCGGGGCATTAGTGGTGCAATATAAACATGAAAAAAAAGGGGTGATCTGACTACGATGGGCCGAACGCTTCTCTGATGATTAAGTCAAAAAAAATACGAAAAGGAAGAAAGGAAGTTCACACACTTGGGATTGCATACCTCTTCATCATGGGAATCCTTCTGATTTATAAAAAGCGGTTCACGAATCCTTCCCCCTCTTTCTTCGGAAATAATCTCCTTTTCTTAGGCACAAAATCTCTCTTTCCTTATCAAAGACTAAAGCTTCCTTATCAAGGATTATTCTTCCAAGAAGTAAGGGATTTGGAAACTAAGGAATTTGTTAATAAATACCTTTTGTGTATTTCCCGTCTTTATCCATTTGTCCATAGCGAACTTGCCATAAGCAGGAGGACAGCTGGTTGGGGGACTTGGAGCTTTAGACGGGTTGCCCTGAGGCTGGCCTCTGGGAGGATACCACGACTTTGATAGAGGGGCCTCCAGATTTCCTGTCTAGGTAGTGCCTTCCGGCTTTAATATGGAAGATGGGCTTAGAAATTACTTGTCGTGGTAGGGAGCCCATGGACCAATGGCGGGACATGACCCATCAAGTAGCAATGGATTTAAAACTCATGGTACTCACAACACCCACGTCTAGCATTTTCTTATTTCAAAAAATGCTAAAGTTGCCCTAGTTAAAGAGGTTTTAGAGCAGAGAAGTTCTGGAGAATAGCTTGCTGAAAATTTATTGTTCTGACGACTATCATATCTTTTATTGGAATACTAATTAAGAAGTCATTCCTAAATGAAAATGGCTTCCATGAAGCATGTAAAGGCTGTATAAGGAGGTTGTCGAGGTGTTTCCTTTTTTGTGTATTTTTATTTTATTAAATTTACTTTTGGATGTAAGAAGTGTTTGGAACTTTAAAATGATCTAAACATGCATGTTACGAACACAAACAACACATTCAAATCATTTCAGCAGAAGCTTAAATATAAATATATGTACCCCTAGCCATTGGTTCAAACAAAAGTGTTTCTCACTTGGATGGCGTATATCAAATGAATGAAAAAAGTTAACTCAGGGACCTCACCATAATCACATCTAAATACGCTATGTCCATCACAGAGACGTTCTCAACGTGCGCGGAGAGTGGGCTAAATTTAAGGGGAAATATTTCAAAAATGGGCGGTTACTGATCAGAGAGAGAGAGAGTGACCATTTTAAATAATGACCACCTTTTGTTTCCCTTATCGATTGGTTACCGATATGTATGGGAAACACTAACAAGAAGCACATGCAGGAAGTGTGAAGTATAGGAGAAACCCTAATTTCTTTCCACCCGTCTTTTTTAATTTACTTTTGGATGTAAGTAACTAACAACCACATACACGTTATGTCTAGCTCAAATGGTAGACCCTTCACTCTTAGGAATAGGGGTCTCATATTCGAATCCCAGTTGGGACAATTTATATATATATATATATGGGCGGACCTACCATAGAGTTAGGGGACAAATGCCCCCAAAAATTTTGGGTGGTATACCTTAATTCAAAGTATAATCTAATTGTCATTAAGCCATTTAGGTGATTTAGGGTTTGATGTGCCTCTACTGGAATTAATTCAGGCTATGTTTGGTTCTTAGAAAATGCAAGGAAAGGAAAATATTGAGGAAAAATGAAAGGAAAAAAATAAAGAAAAATAAAAATATAGTTAAATTTCACGTATCATTTTTACTTAATATTTCAAACAAAATTTATTATTTTAACTCATTAATATAAAAAGATAAAATAATTTAAAATTTTGTAAGTTTTTAAGTAATTTTATTTATATTTGTAATTTTTAAATAATTTTATTTATATTTGATTTTCTTTATGGTTATGTTTGATTCTCATAAATTTTGAGGAAAAATCAAAGGAAAGAAAATAGGAAGGAAAAAATGAAAGAAAATAAAAAATAAATTAAATTATATATAATATTTTTATCAGATTGCCCCAAATCAATTTTATTTATTCAAACTCATCAATATAAAGATTAAAAAAATTTAAAATACTTAAATTTTTTAAGTAATTTTATTTATATTTGTTTTTCTTTGAATATTTTTTATTAAACAAGAAAAATATTACCTTAGCATGTTTCTTAGTATTTTCCACCAAATGCAATTTCATGTTTGAACTAAAAACCACAATTTCACACTTAATTTTTATTTTAATTTAAAATTAAATGATAAATTATTGATAAAATTAAATAAATAATTTAATAATAATTTTTATTATACAATCAAACAAAAGAACACTAGCCAAATACAAAAAGAACTTAGTGCGGTTAGAAATGACTCTCATAAGGGTTACACAGATATAATCGTTTGTTAATAAGGCAATTTTAGAACTCGTCACAAGTTATGTTTTAATATTGATAGGGTTTGAAAAATGGGTTGTGGCCCACTTGCCAAACCCAAAGAAGAGGCGCGCCCATTGAAGCAGCTTGGCTTTGGCCAGGCCAGGAATGAAGGCCCCACGTCAGCACGGCCCAAAGGCCGGTTATGATGTCGAGAATGCCCACATTAAGGAATCAAACTAAATCCATCGATAAAGGAAATAGAATAATCCTCGATAACATATTATCCACGCAAATCGACTAGATACTCACCAACAAGGAAAATAAGATAATTCACGATATAACAACTCATCTTGCGGATCAAGCCGGATTCCACCAATGAGGAAGAAGGATAATTCTAAATAAAGTGCTCTGTCAATCAAACCCGATCTGGAGTAAGCAAGAAATATCTCATCCAGTAGAGGAAAGATCTAATCACCATCCAGCGGGAAAGCATATCTATAAATACGAGGCCACCCACAGTCGATTGAAGGTCTGCAAAACATTCGCCCTCTGGCGATCCTATCTTTTCTCTGCGGAAGCCGAAAAACGAGCATCGGGCTTGACCACGGGCAAAGCCGTGACCCTTCTTCTTTCTTGTCTTTGCGGAAGGAGTGCCACATCGAGCTTGTGAGTCGGCCCGACAGCGAATTAGGCTGACCCCCGAACCTCCAGCCCGGTCGATTGGAAGCGGCATCATCGGTTGGCGGAATGCGTAGGAGCGGCGGTTCCTTGATAAATAAGGGCCAGTTTCTCGGAGTTGCGATGGTATCAACCGAAACACAGCGAATGCGTAATCCTCAGGATGCGGGACCGAGCTAGGCGGCAGCGGACATCGGACCTCTGGCGCGTTAGAAGCGATGCAAGCTAACACGAACGAGGTGGAGGCCTCCGCCTCACCTGATAGGAGAGTAAGAGCAACTCACCAGGCAGATGCAACCCCCACGGGTGCGACAAGCTCAGGAAGGTCACAACTTTCCTCCTCATGAAGGAAAGCGGCCTGATCTCGGCGTTCACTGAGGTCTTTGAAATAGACGGTCGCGAGTCGGGGGGCATGGACCACGATTGGCCCTTGGAGAGGGGAGGGGCGACGAGCTTGACACTCGGAAGGCATGTCGAGCGAAGAACTAGCCACCCTCAATAAGAGCAGAGAGCAATCATGGGAGTAGGAGTTCGAGCCTCCGGCCAAGAGCTCGGCCGTGTGAAGGAGGTGGTAAGAGGGCTGGCGCTCGACACTATGGACACCTTGAATTGCTCGCCCGAGTCACCATTCACGAGGCGAAGTTTCTCCACTTCCCCACTTAGACGAGTTCGAATGCCCGCAGTGGAAGCATTCGATGGTGTCAAAGATCCAATCGATCATCTCAACACTTACAAAAACCAAATGGAGTTGCATATGTATCAAGACCCTGTGCGATGCAGAGCTTTCTCTATCACATTAAAAGGCCCAGCCTTGGCCTGGTTTAACAGGCTTCCACCCTCATCAATCTCCTCATTCAGAGAGCTATCCATTGCGTTCGTCTCTCACTTCATTGGGGCCAGGACGTATAGAAAGCCAAGCTACCATCTTTTGACCGTCAAGCAGAGCTCGCGGAGTCGAGAGTCCTATGTTCAAGGTTCAACGAGTCTACGAAGGTAGATATACTGACGAAAAGTTAGCGATCTTTGCATTCATTCTTCTTGGATTAGAATCTGGTCGAAAGACTTGATGTTTCCATCTCTAAAAATCCCCAAGCAAGCATGGTTGAGGTGCTTCATAAAGCGAGAAAGAAGTACATTAACGGTGAAAGAAGCCCTCATATCCAAGAAAGGAGCTCCTCCGCCGCAAAGAAAAGCGGGACAGACAAGCGACGAGGGCCAGACTGAATAAAGTGGCTAGGGAGAGGTCTCGAAAAGATGGAGAGCGGTCCCGAAAGCGAGAGCCTCGGAGATGCGTCACGGGCCCGCAACTCAAAGAGCGACAACGTTATTCACCTCGTCGATTCACCTCTGCCCATTTTCGATATCGCAAGTCTACGTGAAATGCAGAAAGCGAAACGATTCACGAGGTCGCCGGCTGAATGAAGTGGACCAGCCCTGAGAAACCGACACTAAATGTGCGAGTTCCACGGGGATTCACGCATCGCACGGATGATTGCATACATTTCGAAGGAAATAGAGTATCTGTCACGGCGTGGGTATCTCAGAGCGCTTCGCAGCCCTGTCGGCCTCGAGAATCGGGGCTGAGAACCAAGCTCTGTCTCGGCCACCACCGCCACCTCGATAGACAGACTCGGCCTGACAGCGGCCTTTAGGGAAATCCGATGATCTCGAGAGGATTTGTAGGGAGGGGAATCCGGCTCGGCCCGGGAAAGCCCATGCGCGGCGTAGGTCAACGAGATAGCGGATGGCGGGTTCTTCTGCATCCTTAAGTGCATCGCGGGAAAAACACTGAATATGTGCTAAGGGAAGTACACGAAGGTGTATGCGGAGAAATAATGTCGAACTCGGGCATTGCGAGGGGAAGGTCTTAAAGGCGGGGATATACGTACGATACTCGAAGTGCGACCGACCTAGTCGGGAGATGCAAGATTTGCCGGGAGCATGCGAGATCTCACGCCTCTCATGCAGGCCTTGACATCAATTACAAGCCCCTGGCCTTTCCAACAGTGGGGTTTGGACATACTGGGACCTCTGCCCCTTGGGAAGGGCCAATGTAAATTCATCATCGTTGCAGTAGATTACTTCACCAAGTGGGCCGAGGCCGAACCTTTGGCCACAATCACAAAACAGAAGATACGCAATTTTGTGTGGCGAGCCATCATATGCAGGTTTGGTATCCGAGAGCCTGATGTCGAACAATTGAGCTTTCAATTTGACAACGCTAAGTTCAGGGATTTTTGTGCCGAGCTCGGAATTAAGAATTATTACTCGTCCCCAGCACATCCACAATCTAATGGTCGGGCAGAAGTCACCATCAGTCACCATCAAAACCCTTAAGGCCGCATTGAAGACCAAATTGGAAGATCTTAAAGGCAAATGGGTAGAATACCTCCCCGAGGTGTTATGGGCCTACAGGACTACGCGCAAGTCAGCAACCCAGGAAACCCCATTCGCCCTAGCCTTTGGCACTGAAGCGGTAGCCCCTATCGAAGTCGGGTTAAAGTCCCCAAGGATCGAGTTGGCGATAGTGGAACTGTGTGAGGCTCTCCGCCTAAATTTGGACCTCTTAGATGAAAACGTGAGCGAGGTCCTAGTTTATGATAGAAGGATTGCAAGGAAGGCGGTATTATAGCGAAAAGTCAAACCCGGGGAGCTACATACTAGGTGACCTAGTCTTGGAAAGCTCCTGCCGGCAAGAAGAATCCGGCGCATGGAAAGCAGGCTGGCGGGAAGGCCCCTACATCATATCCGCGTCATCGGACCCCAGGCAATTGAGAGCTCGGACGGAGGAGGGAAAAATTCTATCATGCTTGGAATGCGGAACACCTTAAACGGTTTTATCAGTAGACCTCGGTTTGTAATCTTAAATGAAGCATTATCAATTTTCAAATAGCGATTTGGCGTTCTTGGTTATTTTATTAGGCGTCTCGAAGCATTTCAGACATATTATGCTGAAAAATTACATACGGAATGTGAAAGTTCATGGTCAAGAAAATTCTCTCTTTATTCCAATCAAATTACACTCCAATTACAATCGGTAGTGTCATCCGGTACACTTGGAAGTACCTGATTACAAACGATTTCCTCAAAAAAAAAAAAAAAAGCTATTTAAGAATGAAGAGGAAGGAAAAGCGAGATGAAAATAAATTGAAGAAGGGCGAAGGTGGAAAAGGAGAAGAAGAGTAGAAATTGGAAAAGGAGAAGAAGAAAAAAGGATGGAAGAGTTTGTGCGAAAGAAAATAAAAAAAATGGAGAATGAGATGTGGAAGAAAGAAAGAAAGAAAGAGAGAATGAAAGAGAAAGAAAGAAAAGAAGAAAGGAGAGGAAGAGAAAGAAGAACAAAAAATAGAGAAAACGGCACAATAAATGTACCACCCTCTCCGGACGCATTCCCTAGCACGAAGCTAGGAAATAACATAACTTCCATAAAGGGGAGACTAGGGAAAAACACAACTCCCACAAGCAAGGTCAACAAGTGAACCGAATCTTGAGGATCCCAAACGAAGGCGATCAAGCCGGCCTTCATTTAGCGAGATCTCGATTGCCCGAGAAGGCAGAATGCGATATAAACCCGCGCGTAAATACCATTTATAAGAAGGCCAAAGCACTCGAATTAGCTGTCGTTTCCAATTCTCCATGAACTAGCATTGAGACACTCGCGTCTTCCATCGAGTCGGGCCATTTTGCCGCGCGCAAGCTTCGGTTGCAGCGAACTTTCGGCCCACTCTCACGTAGGCCATGCGGCCTAAGTCGATTCGATTCGGGCTTTTGACCCACAAGGCCTCGGTCGGGCCAATGGCTCGGTTTGGCCAGTACCATTTACTACGCGGGCCGTACGGCTGGGGTCACATCGGCTCGGGCTTTTCGTATGAGCCTCGCCGGAGCCCAGTAGCTCGGTTTGTGACTCAGCTACTCTACACGGGCCATGCGGCCTAAGAGTCAGTTAGCTCAGGGCTTTTCAATGCAAGGCCTCAAACGCCCGAGCCAATGACTCGGTTTGTGAGTTCGACTACTCTGCACAAGCCATGCTGACCTAAGGTCGAATCATTTCGGGCTTTTCGGCCCTGAGAGCCTCGGCGCCGGAGCCCGATGCTTCAGTTTGGCGAGCTCGACTACTCTGCACGGAGCCATGCGGCCTAAGGTCGGATCGGCTCGAGGCTTTCGCCCACAAGGTCTCAACGCCGGGCCCGTGCACGGGTTTGGCGAGCTCGGCTACTCTGCCGGCCGTACGGCTGGGTCGGATCGGCTCGGGCTTTTTGACCACAGGCCTTAGCGCCGAAGCCCGATGCTTCGGTTTGAAGCGAGCTCGACTACTCTGCCGCAGGCCATGCGGCCTAGAGAGTCAGTTGATCTCAAACTTTTTCGACCCTGAGCCTCGAGGCAGAACCTTGACTCGGTTTGGCTGGCTTTCGACTACGCACGGGCCATGCGGCCTACGGAGTCGGATCGACTCGGGCTTTTTCGACCCTGAGGCCTCGGCGCCGGGCCCGGTAGCTCGGTTTGGCCGAGCTCGACTACTCTGCCACGGGCCATGCGACCTAAGAGTCGGATCGGCTCAAGCTTTTCAGCCTGAGGCCTCGGCGCACGGAGCCAGTAGCTCGGTTTGGCGAGCTTCATTTACTTTCTGCCCGCAGACCATGCGACCCCAAGAGTCGGTCGACTCGGGCTTTTGACCCATAAGGCCTCAGGCGCCCGAGCCCGATGCTTTCGGTTGAGCTGCGACTACTGCTGCCACGAGGCCATGCAACCTAGAGTCATATCGGCTCGGGCTTTTTTGACCCCTGAGGCCTCGGCGCCGGAGCCCAGCGTTTCGGTTTGATGAGTTCGGCTATACGCACGAGGCCGTACGGCCTAAGAGTTAGATCGGCTCGGGCTTCCCCGGCCCCTGAGGCCTCGGCGCCGGGCCCGGTAGCTCGGTTTGGCCCAGCTCGACTACTCTGCCACAGGCCATGCGGCCTAAGAGTCGGATCGGCCTCGGGCTTTTCGGCCCTGGGCCTCGGCGCGAGGCCCGATAGCTCAGTTTAGCGAGCTCGACTACTCTCACAGTAGGCCATCTGACCTAAGAGTCGGATTAAGCTGGGGCTTTTCGGCCCACGAGGCCTCTCGGCGCCCGGGCCCGGTAGCTCGGTTTGGCCAGGCTGACTGCGCACGAGGCCGTACGGCTGAGTGGTCGGCTCGGGCTTTTCGGCCCTGAGGCCTCGGCGCCCAGGCCCGGCTCGAGTTTAGCAGGCTCGGCCCCACTCTGCCTGAGCCATCACGGCTTAGAGAGTCGAGATCCAGCTCGGGCTTGGCCCTGAGGCCTCGGCGCCGAGGCGATAGCTGATTTCGAAACTCCGGCGCTTTCGGCTCTATCCATACGGCCGGGGAGGTACGCGCCGGCCTGAGCGTTCGGCTTCGAGCGTAGCGAAATTAGTGGGTTCATGCGAGCGGTCACGGGGAAATGCATAAGTAGAAACACTTAAGTGATAAAAAGAACATTTATTAAGGAAAAGGCTACGCCACGTCTGGGTGCGAGACCGATAAAAAAATAAATAAAACCAGCAGGCATCGATATCTTAGCGTGATCGGGCATCGAAGGAGAAGCAAAGGTGAAGAAGGGAGTGGGGCCTCACGGTGTCGATTCTCGGCATAATTGTGAGGATTCCTCGACCTCCTCGTCGCTAGGATGTCAAAAAGTTGAAGTCGATCGAGGAGTAGGCATTAGCATCTTTCCTTTGAAAGGCAAGCCACCTGAAGCCCGTGAGTCTGGGGCCCTCATCCCTCGTCTTCCTATAACTTCATCCCGTTGAGTAACCAGAGTTATTTGTTGATGAAGGTCCCCACACAGCCCACGGCACTCCTCAGTCAAGCGTTCCATCTAGTTTGTAACCTCGGAGGCCTCACAGTGAGCCCCGTCTAAACCAGAACCTGGGTCTTGCTCATTAGTTCATCTTTGGCCGCCGCGTATTAGTTCTTCCTTAGACTCATGACTCGCCCGAGGATGTAAATCATCTAACCAGGCGAAGCTCTCTTGGCGGTGCGGCCGTCCTAACCTCTAGCAAAGTCATTTTGTATGCGGCGGGCATTTCGTCCCGAGCCTCTCGAAGCTCGCCTTCGACCGCTCTCAAGGTGTTTTGGGCGTCATCTTCTCCACCCTCAGCCCGAGCACGTGCAGTGTGGTATCTTCAAATCAGATTTAAGCTGCTTTCCCTCGGTCATACGTTGCGCCCCAGGCCCGCGACTCGGCCAGGCTCGGATGTGAGGGAAGCCACGCCGCCTTGTAAACCCGGGCTGACTTTGGCCATGACTTCATTTAGTTTTGGCCTTTTGGCCAAGCCAGCTAAATGAGTAGCCATGCCCACATCGACGTAGAATCAATATCGACGCAAGATCAACACTCGACAGAATGGAACGGACACGGCCAGATATGGGAACTTATAGAGCGACCTCACCGGAGGATAGAGGCAAAAATCCCAGCGAGCATCACGCTCGACCTCTTGAGATCAGAATCCTTAAGAATGGACGAGACCGCGTCTACCGCGAGTTCGGCATTGAGAAGCAAGGAATCGCCATCTCCACTAGTTTCGGAGTCCTTCCTCTTCAATTCTTTCTCCTCGAAGGTGGCTAACACTCTTGCGGTAGTTCAAACGGTGATGGGCATGACCGCCAACGGCCGCTCAACGGCCCTACCCGAGGGACCTTTAAGAGCCTCAGCCGGAAGCGACAACGCCTGCTCTGACTTTCGGACATGGGTAGACGGAGAAGAGGAAGACGCCCCCAATTTCGAAACCTTGACCAAAGCCGGCCGATCTTTCTCAATGGAGTCAAGGGTTTTCCGTTTCACACTCTAGGGCTTCCGAGACAGTGTCTCCAACCGAGCCAGAAGCTCTCCCTTGGTGGGTTTGGCAGCGAAGGGCCCGATGGGAGAGACTTTCATGGTGGAAGGGCGCCGAGGCTGCCAAGCCGGCGGGCGGGCTGACCTCGAGCTCGGGGCGGGAATGCTCCAGAGCTTGATCAACTCACCGCGTAGAGAGCGAGGGACGCTGATAACGCCAGCGCTATGGTGTTATCTTCGCGGCTGAGATCGATTCGGGCGCTGAGGCATGTAGACAGTGCAGAATTAGAAATACCCATTGACCCCATAAAGATTATACCAAAAACAAAGCGAATACTCACGTAGATTCTCGGGGGTGGTCCAAGCAACCGGAACGCCTAGGGTGTCGTCCTTGTCAAGAGGGTCATATTCCCAATTGCGGCCGCTAATAAAGAAGTAGCATCCCTTCCAAAGCCTGTGGGAAGAGGGAAGATCGGAAATCACCAAAGGAGCGCCAGAACGCCTGGAAAAATAGAGGAAGCCCTCAGCGGTTTCCTTCGCGCTAAAAAGGTAAAGGAACAAAGCTATACTGGGAACACCAAGTCCCCTGTCCCTAAAGAAAACCAATAAGCCAACCAAGATACCCCAACCATTGGGCGAGAGCTGAGAAGGACAGACATTAAAGTGCTGCAAAACCCTTTTTATGAAGGGATCTGAAAGGCAGACCATTATCGAAGGCCACTTGGCTTTGTCTTAGGCATGGAAACCACATAGGAGGTCAAAACGTCAGGGGACCACACTTTCGAGCATAAAAGGAGGGTCGAGTAACGTCACGGCAAAAGGTGGCCCCATATGAGGGACCGACCTTGCTAGGCCCCACAATTAAAGCATGCTGAGCTGCCCGGTTCGGTGTCGACCCCCGGGATATTTAATCAAGTCTCTCTCCCTTACCCTTGTCAAGGAAAGGAGGCACCCACAGGGCATCTCGAGAAGTTCAACCGGTTGGACTATCGGAGAGCACCTCCAGTCCGCCAGGGCGCAGCGGTAGAAGAGTCACCTCGATACGCGAGAGAAGAAGAAGCGACCGGGACCCATGATGAAAGCAAGTAATGGAAACAACACTTGGCCAACCTAACCCTAGCGCCTTGTCGTATCGGTCGAAAAGAGACCAAAGAGATAAAAGGCGCTGGCGGTCGAGAATAAAGCGGAAAAAGCTATCTCGGAAAAATGCGAGAAAAGACTCTACAAAAATTGACGGAAAAGCTAGGGAAGTGAAATCTGAACTTCGGCGAGAAGCGAAGGAGTTTCGGGATCGGGGGCACACAAGGCAGAAGGTCTCTGAAAGAACGAAGGCTGGAAAGAAGTGGGAAAGATGAGCGCGAAAACCAAAGAGTCATCATTATCGCAAGACGTATGACGGCGATCAAGCCTTAACTAACCCAGCCTCGAGCAGACACGTGGAAATTGCATCTGATACGAGAAACGTTACAGCCCTTGCCCACGCACATCGTACACAAGGGTTGGGGGGCAACTGATAGGGTTTGAAAAATGGGCTCGCAGGCCCACTCGCCAAACCCAAAGAAGAGGCGCGCCCATTGAAACACTCAGGCCTTTGACGCCAGCCCAGAATGAAGGCCCAATCCGCACGGCCCAAAGGCCGGTTATGGAAATGTCGAGGGAAATGCCCGTAATGCATGCAAATCAAACTAAATCCCATCGATAAGGAAATAGAATAATCCTCAATAACATATTATCACACAAATCCAACTAGATCTCACCAACGAGGAAAATAAAGATAATTCACAGCCTCTTGACTCATCTGCGGGTTAAGCGAATCCCACCAATGAGGAAGAAGAGGATAATTCTAAATAAAGTGCTCACATCCAATCAAACAGATACGATAAAAGCAAAAATATCTCATCCAATGAGGAAAGAATCTAATCACCATCCAGCCCAGGAAAACATATACTATAAATACCAGGTCACCCCATCGATGAAAGGTACGCAAAAACATTCGCCCTCTAAGCAGTCTATCTTTTCTCTGTGGCCGACTTAGGCATCGGGTGACCCTGAGCGAGAAGCCCAGTGAAGCCCTTCTTCTTTCTTATCTTTGGAGGAGTGCCACATCCAGGCCTACAATCGACCCCGGCTGACCTAAGTGCGGCCCAATGACCCCCAAGCGCTCCGGCCAGTCGGTTGAAAAAACGGCATCATCAAACATACTCGGCGATTTATAACAAGTTGTAGAACTTCATATGGCGACAAAAACCAACAGGATAAAGAGAATTAAAGCACACCTGAATGAAGTGAAAGGAGTGCTCCCTTGTAAAAAAATTGCCTCTTGCTATATGAGAAAGCTTCGAGGCAAAAAACTAATTTCGAAAAATCCTCAATCTATTTCAGCCGTAGTGTTCCTAACCAATACAAAGGAGTTGTTTTGCACAATGATGGGAATTGCAACTACAAACCCAAATGATCGATACCTTAGCCTCCCGACCTTTATAGGGCGTAGCAAGAGGGCTGTGTTTGCTTATATCAAGGAAAAAATCTGGAGAAGACTTATCACGGCCAGAGCAAAAATTTTTGTCTCGATGGGAAGAAATTCTCTTAAAATCGGTAATTCAGGCTATTCCATCATATGCCATGCCATGAGTGTGTTCTTGTCACCGATATCCCTTTGTAGTGAAGTCGAAAGGACAATGAATGCGATTTGGTGGGGTAAAGTCGATGGCGGGAGACTTCTTGAATGACTTGGAATAGACTATGTGGTTGTAAGAAAAAGGAGGGATAGAGGTTAGAGCGGATGCAAAACTTTAATATTGCCATGATTGCAACAAAGGAGGGATGTGGTTGCAACTTCTCACCAAACCCGAGTCGCTAGTAGCATGGCTAGAGTCTTCAAAGCAAAATATTTTCCCAAGTCATCCCTACTCAAGGCAACTCTTAAGCCTAATCCAGTTGAAGGTTGTAGAATAGAGCATAGCAAAGAAAACTTATGGAAAAACTCTCAAAGCTTTATTGAAGAAATATCAGTATTTAAACACAGTAGAAGAATCTAGACGAAGTTAGTTACACGGATTAGTTTCTTCTAGCCTTCAAGAATCCATGTGAGTTAGTTGTATATTGTCGTGGCGAAGAAGATTCTTGATGCGGAGTGAGCCTTGTTTGTTTTGGAATTTGTTGTCTTGCGAGGCCCATAAGGCTGGACATGGGAAAAGACATGGCAAGCTTGTTACAAAAATGTTGAAATCGTGCCAAAGGTAAGGCCTTTGTAAGTAGATCTACAAGTTGGGACTTTGTTGGGACTTCTCTTACTTCAAGCTTCTGATCAGCAACTAAACTATGAACAAAGTGCACCTCCAATTCAATGTGTTTTGTTCTAGTATGAAAAAGCCCGGATTGCAAGCCAAGGCTTGGCTCCTAGTTATCACTCCAAAGAATAGGTGGGTGAGCAAGAAGGTAAATATCAATTCTATTTAGCAAATTCTGAATCAAACCAAATGCATTTATTGCACTAGCAAGAGCTCCCAGCTTTCTGCTTGGTGCTTGATGTTGACCACCTTTTGTTTTTGTGAACTCCATGTAGTCGTTGCCTCCTAGAAAAACCTGGATACCTCGGCGATTCTGATCATCTAAATTTCTCCAGTCGACATCCACCCAGAATCCTTTTTTGAGAGATTCAAAATTTGAAATTTGGTTTGAAGAGCATACCATAGTTGATGTACCTTTGATGTAGCGAAGAATACGTTTACATGCACTCCGATATTACATGATAGGAGCTTAAGATACCGCTCAACTTATTAGCAGAATGCTACATGCAGTGCGGTAAGTGTTAAGTATTGCAAAAGCACCTATTATGCTTCGATACATGGAGGGATAGCAAACAACTCACTATCATTTAAGCATTACTTAAGCACATAGGGGTTGAACTTGGCTTAGCAGCAGCCATATTCGTTTTGTGTGACAAATCTCTAGCATATTTTGATTGATTTAAATGCAACCCATAAGAGGAATGAGTTACCCCAAATCCCAGGAAATTGTTGACTGAACCAAGAGTTTTGAGAGCAAATTTAGCATGAAGATCCTCGATTACCTCCTGTATATTAGTTTGACTCTCTCACGGTTGTCGGTATATCATCAGCATAAGCCAAGAGGAGTATCATTCTACCATTTTACAGTATAAAGAAATATCTTAAGCCCGAATTTACAAATCCCCATTGAGTAGTGCTCATTTCAATTTAAACCAGGATTTAGGTGTTTGTTTAAGACCATACAATGCCTTTGCGTAATTTACACACATAAGCGAGTTTAATAGGATCAATGAAGTCTTGCTGATTCATGAATACTTCTTCTTGAAGATCTCGATTGAGAAAATGCATTATTAATGTTAACTTGTTGAATATCCCATCCCCTTGTCACAACTAGAGTGAAAATAATTCTTATTGTTGAGGCCTTAACCACTAGACTAAAAGTCTCAATAAAATCTATTCCAAACGTTTGTTGAAATCCCTTTGCAACTAACCTTGCTTTATACTTCACTAATGAACCATCAGCCTTGAGTTTAGTTTTGAAAATCCACCTGCACTGAACAATGCGTAAAGCAGCATAATGAGGTACTAATTCCCAAAGTCCTAGCGTTTACTAATGCATTATACTTTCGACTTCCATGGACTTCTTGAATAAGGAATGGTAAGAGAAATTGAAGCATTAGGGGTTCTGCAAATATTCAATAGAGAACAAATTAGGCTTGAAGATGTCAAACTTTGATCGGTCACACATTGGATGAGTATAGTTCAAAGAAGGAAGAACAAGCAAACCCGTTGAACCAAAATCTGAATTTTCATGATTGTTGTTAGATGAATTTGATGTAAGTTGGGAAGTAGAGATCATAAGGCATACGAGAGGAGATAGAGCAAGGCGGTATAGTAGAGGATAAGGAGACCCCCGTGGGATAGGAATGCATGGTACATCATAAGTATGTGCAGAAGTAGAAGAAGCAGAAGAGGTAAGTGACTTTATTTAAAATCTAAAGATGGAGGGTAGGATTTAGAAGAAGTCAGAGGCGATGGAAGAAACACCTTAAGGAGTGGGAACAAAAGCTAGAGCATTATAAGTTTTACCAAACTTAGATGCATTAGTAGAAGAGCTAGCAGCAAATAGAGATTGATATGGGAAGCACGTCTCATTGAAGCTCACACTCCTAGCAATATATACATGGCCAAAGGGATGCAAACATTTGTAACCTATAACCAATAAACAAACACTTTGAAGTTTTGAATGACAACTTATGTTTATTGTAAAGCTGAAGGTATGGAAAACATGCACACCCAAAAACTCTGAGAAATGCATAATTTGGTTTATGGCCATAGAGAGATTCAAAAGGAGAAAGATGCTTTAAAACAGGTGTGGGAAGGCGATTTAGCAAGTAAGTGTTAGAGAAGTGTTTTAAAGGCAATCGCCTTAGCACTTGTTGTACGTCTTAAGTTTCTATTAAAAGCATCTTCATTAATTGGATATTCGTAAGTCGAATTGATTTAGATCTTTAATCGGATTAATGAAGTCCATGATACATAACATAGCATGAAGGAAATCATGATGAGATTATGATAATAAGATTCCTATGATGTGCAATTATGTTAGTATCTAAATTATCCATAGTCATAGGATTAACGAGATTAGACATTGTTAATTCGGAAAGACTAGCACATGTCATACTCCTTGATCGAATCAAGCAATGGATCTTATAAACTGTAATCATGAGTTGACATGTAAATGTTTGCTAAGAGTAGGACTTGAGATGCTCAAGAATATCTTGAATGTTGATTACAATGTTTTTTAAAACCAGACCGGATCAACCGATCGAGTAACACTTTCTCATGCATGCGCACTTGTGAACTTCTCTAATTCTAATATTGTTTATAACCCATTTAATCTCAATTAATTCAAAACAACAAGTAGCCTACTTGTATTACACATAACATTATATATTGTATTACTTAATACATATTTGTATAATAATTCTAATATTTTAATATAACATATTTAACATTATATATTTTTGTAATAAATTTTAAAATACTAATTTATTTATATAAAATGAAATAAATAATATCTTAAATATTATTAATTATATATTTTAAAATTAATTTTAATTTAAATAAAATATAAATTATATATTTATTACGTCACCAGTTTATTTGTTGTTAATGCTTGATTAAACCCGATGGCAAATGGCAAATACTTTTTTGGATTCAGTGTCAAGTCCCGGTTTTTTAAAACATTAGTTGATTATGTACTTTGACCTCGATCTATGTTGCCTCTTTGAGGTCACTCTTTGGGTGATAGTCGGGTCGGGTATAGATTAAGTTATTCGAAGGTAATTGAGTAGCCAACAAAGGATTTATCACTCCTAATAGAGGGAGAGTATACCTATGGCCTCTTGTCATGATCATTACTCAGGAATTTCTGGTCATAGTGGAAATGCGAAGAAAAGTGTCTTCAGTTTTTGTGACCAGTAATGGTCGAGGATAAGATCTAATATCACTTGGGCTAGATATAGCATAGCCAGTCTAGTGGGAGCTACAAATTGTCCATGCATGCTTTTAATCGAGTGGGGTATAAATTGGTGAAATGTTGATTGTGTGTGCATAGTAGATATATGAGTTTTAATTTTAAGAGAGAAGGAACTTGTATTCAATAACTCGGTAATTATTTCTTTTTTTTACAAAAGGGAATTCTATTACAAAAAATATTCTGTCTTCTTATAATTTCCACTTCTTTCCTGAGCATTAAAAAGGGGAATCCACAAAAAATACACACATCAAACATTCCCCTTTCTTTGTATTAGGTGCAAAGTCCATTGATAAATTAAATCACTGTATTAATAAGTAGTGATGAGGCTAGAAAGTTTTGTGAATATGAGCAAAAGTATCCATAGACATTATAATAAGCTGTTCATATTGTCATTTCAAAAAAAAAAAAAGTTGTTCATATTTAAAATAGTTAATAATATCCTCTTTAATAATAAATAAACTAGATGGTATTTAATTTTAGCTCAATGTAAAATATAATTTGCTTCAAACTTTAAATAATTTATTTTTATCTTTCCATTTGGATATAAAAAAATTGAAATATTTAACTTTTTTGTTGAATACTAAAATAATTTTTTTAAAAACCAAGCAAACAAATTACAACATGGTACCTCCACTCTATGTAATCTTTGTTCTGAAATGAAAATAAAATAATAAAAAAAAACAATTCAATACTCAAAATAAAGTTTCCACTTCTATTTTAATAAATAAGTAACACCATCTAAGTAATTAGAGTCAATAAATAAAATTAGAAAAATAAAATAAAAATATTGACAAAATTATTGAATTTTACTTAATGAAATTTGTTTAAAGAATTATAAAATACTTAACTATTTTTAATCAAGTGGAAGACTCCAAATGATCAACTTTCATGTCTTCTTTTCTTTTGTACTTTCTTTAGTGTTGGATTTTATTGTCTTCTCCTTCATTTAATTAATCAAGGGGAAAGCAAAAGGAACAAGGTATAATTGCTTATGTAAGATTTATTAAGCACTGATATAATTACATTATCTTAGTCATTAGTAATGCGAGTTGGGAAACATAAGGCGAATGCTCCTTTATTAGTTGAGGATATAAATTGGATGGGCATATATTCTGTTTTTCTCCTCATTGGCACATTTGGACTCTATTTGTACCGTAAAGGAAAGGGGCTTAAAGGGAATGTGGAAGATGCCTTCACTTTTGGTTTATGGAGTTTCCGCAATTCAAACGTGCTCTCAAACTATATTATGATTTCTCTTTCCTTTTTTTTTTTTCTTTGATCCGACTGATATTATTCCAAAGTTATGGATATTCAGTGTCGGCCATTCTCATTGGGTGACTTAATAATAAAGAACCCACTTCCTGTTTGATTGTTTGCAACGATAATGACAAAGAAATACAAGTTGTGATAGAGTAAATAGTATAAATTGTGATGGGTTATTAAAGATTTTAATGGAACCATTAGGTAGGCATTGATAAAGCTTCGATGATTATATTAGCCTGTATGACTTTAATTAAGAGCTCGTGTTTTAGCCGTAAAAAATAATGAGTTTTTGGACTTAAAAATTGAAAAAGACTCTAAAATTGTTATAAACTGCTTTAATAATAAAAAGTAATTTATTTAGTTCAATTATGTAACTAATGAAGGATGTTTGGATATTATCTTGGGATCTAAATATCTACAAATATATTTATATTTATAGGGGTTAAAAGGAAATTTTGCCACTCAATTATGTCCTAAGAGTCAACTTGGTTTCTCAATTAATTTTTGTATCATTTTTACCTTTTTTCTTTTTTACCTTATGACTATTTAACACCAATCTTTTTTGTCATTCTCTAACAGTATCAAGTATCATGATTCAGGAGATCCGTTAATTGCTTTTAACATGACAATAAAATTAAAGCAAGTTACATTTACGTGCAAGGCCTTAAGGCCCTTGATAAAAAAATAACATTATATGTTAAAGTATAGGTTAAGTGATAAAGCACTCACCATTTCAAACAAGAATTAGGCACAAGGGGTCATAGGCTCAAGTTAATTTACTACCTTGAAATTAAAAATATATTAAAAAAAAACAATATATGTTAAAGTTATTTTGTAAGGATAATTGACATGGTTACTGATCGGGTTTAAAATAATGGGCGAGCAAGTCCAAAACACGAGCCCTACGTCGAGGCTTAGAAGGATTAAAAGCGGCGTGCCGATTATCGGCCCTTGATGGCATCCCCCAAAAGCGAGGTCCAAAGCGAGGACCCAAGTCCTTCAAAGAGTACATTAATATAATCAAAGAACTTTCGCACTAAAGGAAAATGCCTCCCACCAATTAGGGAAGTACGGATATTTCCTAATTATTGCTATCAATTATCCTTTATTAATCGGTTTACGATAAGAGGAAAGAAAATCTCTCCTTGATGGAAGAAATATCGTATAAATGCGTCCCGGTAGGAAAGTTAATTATCGTTACGCCTTGATCATCCGGCCAGGCGAGCCCCGCCGATCCTTTTTCTTGTTTTGCGGAGGCCCGACATCAGTCGGACCTATTGGCCAATTCGATGCGCTCCGGTGATTCGGTTGAAAAGCATCGCTCGGTTGCTTGCCGTTTGTAGGAGCGGCGATTCCTTTAAATAAAGTTAATCTCTCGATGTTGATGGTATCCTTCCGAAACACAAGCGAGTCACGTAATCCTCGAGGATGCAGACCAGACGACGGCGTGGGCGGCCGACCTCCCGGAGGCATGCTAGAAAGCATGCAGTCGACCACGGGACGAAGTGGGCGCTCAGTCTCTGACCAACTCTCTTATTGAAGTTGGAGCAACTCTGAGAAAAATACAACGCCCCGGGAGGCAGCGACGGGCCCGAAAGGCCAAAACCGCATTGCACGAAGAACAACACCTTGGCCCTCATCGAGAAGCAAATAGAGAAGGAAAACTGGTGCGGGAGCATGTCTTACGGCCCGGGAGAAGGATGTGATGAGGAGAGCGGGGTAAGACAACAGAGGAGATGGGCCCATCCTTTATCGTGAGGAGACGGAGAATGGTCGTGGGAGTAGAGGTTTAGGGACATCCAGAAAGAGCTCAACCACATGAAGGAAGCTGATGAGGGCGAGGCTCCGGAGTCTCACATGGGCATACAGTGCAATAGCGGATCCCGTTCCTGTGACAGTTGCTGCACTTCCCTCTTAGTAAAAGTTCGAATCTGAGTGAAGCGTTCAAGCAGACGAAAGACCCCATTAATCACCTCAATACATACCAAGAACTCCAAATGAAGTTACAGGATGCGGGACCCCATACGATTTTAAGAAGCCTTCGCTATCACACTAAAGGGCCCAGCTTTGGCCTAGTTTAAAAGACTCCCGTCGTCTTCCATCTCATCATTCACGGAGCTTTCCATCGCGTTCGTCTCCTTTCAGACGGGGGCGTCTACGGGGAAGCCAAGTTATCACCTTCGACCATAAGCGAGCTCAGCGGGAGAGCACGAGATGCGTTTGTCGAGATTCAGCGAATCGTTAAAAATTGGATATCGACGAAAAATTCGCCATTACCGCTTTCGCCGGTGAAGTGCGGTCGAAGGCGTCATGTTCTTTATCTCAAAGAACCCTTAAGCGAGCATGGTTGAGGTCCTTGCCAAAACAAAGAAGTATATCAACGGCGAAGAAGCCCTCTTATCCCAACAAAAGAGCTCTTTCACTCAAAAGGAAAGAAGCGAGCGTAACGAAAACCCGGAGGCGGCGACGAGGATAGATCCCCGGAGGAGCAAGAAAAGCGGGAGCGGTCCCCGAGGCGGGCGTCGAGACCGCCTCGACACAGTACCCGGCGGTAGTATTATACACCACCGGCAGTTCACCCCCACGAAGACCTGGTGTCACGGGTCTACCGCGAGTCTGACATGAAAGATTCTGAGATGGCCATCGGATGAAGTCGAGACCGGTGTGTGAGGCGATGCAAATCTTGTAGGTTCCACGAGTGTGGACAGAAACGACGTTGCATCGACTAAGAAAGAAATCGAATACCTGATCCATTGGGCATCATGTTTTCACGGCTTAAGAGTCGGGGACCGGGCTCGGCGCCACCACCTGGAATCCTTGGCGCCTTCCTCGGCCTGACTACCGCCCAGGAGAGATCATGTGATCTCGGTTCTGAGGCGGGAGTCAACTTCATTAGGAAGGCCCACGTGCGATGTCAGTTAGAGGAACCCTAAAAGTGCAAGTCGTATCCAAACTCCCTCAGCTGGATACTAACATTACCTTCTCGGACTCCGACATGGAAGGCTGTCAGCATCCCCATGACGATCCGCTAGTGACAAGGGTCGTCGTAGCTAATAAGACAATCCACAGGGTCCTCGTCGACAATGGGAGCTCGCTGATATCATCTTCATCAGCTTTCGATAAAATGGGTATTGGAAGGGAGAAGCTAGAGCCAGTCAACACTTACCTACGTGGATTCTCTAGAGAAAGGATGCTGCCTCTAGGGTCTACACAACTGGTGCTCACTTTAGGAGACCCCCGTACATTTCACGACAACGTATGAGTTTCTCACTTAGTAGATGCCCCATCAGCCTACAACATGTTACTAGGTAGGCCCTCCCTCAATGCCATAGGGAATTCGTTCCTTCACATCACATGGTTATCAAATTTCCAATTTAAATGGGTAGAAATGGTCGAAACTAGCGTAGGTAGGGAATGTTACTGACATGTCGATGAGCTCTCTTTTTTTTTTTTTTTTTTTTTTTTTTTTTTTCTGATCGGCAACATCTACATGGGCGAGCTTTCGACAATGCGAGGCGAGGTAAACACCCGACTGCTCCTCAAAAGAATTAGAGCACAATAAACGGCGACCAGCCGGGCACCTCGTCTACATAAGGTCTAGATCAGCGAGGCATCGAAGCCCTCTTGTCAGGATTTTCTGAAGCGAAAACATGGAGGTGTTCGCACGAACGAGAGGAAGACATGGGCGGGGTTGACCCGGCAGTGATTACCCACAGGTTGAACGTCAATCCCTCCTTTAAGTCGGTCAAGCAAAGAGAAGAAATTTGTTGGAAAGGCAGGCGATAATGAAGGAGTGGCAAGCTCCTCAAGCAAAACATGTCAGAGAAATTGGAATACCCAGAATGGTTGGCTAACATTGTTCTCGTCAAAAAAGCAAACGGCAAGTGGCGGCTTTGCATCGATTTCACAGACATCAACAAGGCCTGCCCAAAGGATAGTTTCCCTCTACCTCGGATTGATCTCATAGTGGACGCCACGGCTGGTCATGAACTCCTCAGCTTCATAGACGCCTTCTCTACTTCTAAGTAGATCAGTGTAGACCCGTGACGAAGACCTCATTTGTCATGCAGTCGGGGAACTATTATTATCAGTGATGATGCCCCCTTTGGACTGAAGAATGCAAGAGCCACCTACCAAAGGTTGGTGAACAAGATATTCCATAAACAAATTGGAGCATCTATGGAAGTATATATAAATGACATGTTGGTAAAATTGGTAAATCAAGGCTTCACATAACCCGTTTAGCGGCGTTCGGAGTCATGAAGCTACAATAGGAAGTCGAGCCAGACGATGCGCTTTGGAGTCTCAGGTCGGAAGTTCTTGGGTTTTATAGTCACTTGGTGAGGAATAGAGAGGCAAACCGGATAAGATAAGTCGTGTGATATCTTTGCCTCCTTGAGCATTAAAGGCGTTCAGCGGCAATAGGGGAGAATAGGCTGTCTTTGGTAACCGTATCTAAAAATTTAGGGACAAATGTCAGCCTTCTTCGGGTTAGAAAAAGGCCTTCAGTGGGATGCACCTTGCCGGGGAGAGCATTCATGACACTCAAAACCTACGAGCTCTCCTCGTTCTGTCGCCCTTCAGAGGAGAACTCCTCACTCTCTACTTGGCCGTTTCGGACTTCTCGGCTAGTCTTTGCCATGGTCGGAGACGGAGCAGAGAATCGGCCCGGTCTGTCTACTGTGCGGCCCGGGCTACAGAGGGCGGAGGAAGGTATCCAAATGGAGAAGATGATCCTAGCGTTGGTAACTACATCAAGAAAACTCCAACCTTACTTCGAAGCTCATGCGCCAGTTCCAACCGAATATCCGATGAAGCAAATACTGCATAAACCAGAAACCTCAGGAAGGCTAATAAAATGGGTTATAGAGCTGAGTGAGTTCAACATCAGGTACAAACCAAGGACAGCGATAAAAGGGCATATCCTGGCAGACTTCATCATGGAATTTACCCCAGAGGCGTCTACGGAAGCAACCCGTGCTTTTGACCTCCCGTACGGAGATTATCCATGAATGAGCCGTGATGCCCGAGACGGTGTAGGTCCCGATCCTGACTTCTCGGGCAGTGATAGATGTGGAATCGCCTCGATTCGACTTCAAGCCTCTAATAATGAATTAAGTATGGGGTTGTCGCCATTTGGACTTAACCTCATCTGACTCCATGGGTAGTCGGTGGAAGTGACAGACTCCCAATTGGTGCTAAAATAGATAGAAGACTCCTCTGAAGCCCGGAGAAGATGATCCTATATCTCGAAGGTGCGAAATTGCTAAAAAGTTCATACGAGTTCGAGTCAAACATGTACCAAGATGAGAGGAATTCAGTGATGCCTTAGAAAAAGCGCAATGACCTCCTGAAGGCATGGGCGAGACTTGTGGCGACCACCCTCGGAGTGCAGGCCCTTTGTCCCGACTTTGGTGGACCCGGCCTCGGCCGACCACCTTATCCTCGAGGGACCTCCGCTCTACCATGGCTGCCTCGGGCTTGCAGGACTGGGGCTTAAGTACCCCAGTTGCTGCGTAGTGGGTACGGTGTGGCTTCGGTTGGTGCCCCATGCGTGGGGCACAGTACTGCGAGGTCCCGGTCGGCGGTATGGGGAAGATCCTGAATGATCGGCGGCGATAAATGGTGAATCGTCTAACTTTGAATTTGGTTGAGGGCACTGGGGGTAGAAAGGGGTTCGGTTCTAACTTCGGGCGACGGATGTAAGTGCTCCATTTAGTCGGCCCGGGCTGATCGATCTAGTAGAAAGAAAGAAGGAAAAGTGGGCTGGCGGTAGAGGCTCGGGGCGGGCTGACATCCCCAGCCGGATCGGATTCGATCTGTGGCCCGGAGAGGTAGATCTTCGGGATCATCTTTCCCATTATGCCACCATGTCGGAGGCATCTCGAGTCTGCGAGGATAGATATGACGGGATGTTTCCCGTGCTGAGGCGGGAAGGTCACTTTATCGGAGTCCACGGAGTTAGTGTTGTGAACCTCGGGGTAGGTATGGTAGCATCTACCCGGGCACCGGTGGTCCGGTCGGTAGTGGGGTGGTTCGGAGCGAGAGGTGGCAGTACAGCACCTGGTAAGAGTCGCGTGGGGGTGTAGGAGGCGGCGTACCACAGGTGTGATTGAGTGGTACTACGTGCTCGGGCTCGGGTATTCTGATCCTACAGTAGGAGCGGATCATCGCTGACGTGGTCTTGTGATTTTAGTTTGCGATCATGATGCATATCATTTAGTGGACCAGAGGCCACTCATTCATTTATTTTGGTACCTTTCGAGAGGCACCGGATAGAGTCGACTATAGATGGTCGTATGGTGGTTTCGGTACTAATGGGGATATTATGACATCGAAAGGATGGTTCTAGGTAGTTGATTGGTGATCGAATAAGGATTTTCCACAGCGAACTTGATAGTGTTAGGTATCCATGATTTGATATAATCTTGGGTATGGACTGGTTATCGGGCATGAAACCCTTATGAATTGCTATAAGAAGAAGTAAGATTGGTTGACCGAGAAGACCGGCGTGATATTTGAGAATCGAAGAGAGATCGCCCTAGTCTCATTAATGTCATGGCCAAGCCGAAAATGCTTGGAAGGTTGCGAGTTATTTGGCATTTGTAGTGGATAGGAGACGAGGGGACCTGTGGAAGACATCCCATAGTAAAGTTCTAGATGTCTTTCGGATGATATTTCGGGTTTACCCCAGGATAGAAATTGAGTTCGTTATTGAACTAGTTCCGAGGGTGGCCAGATATCCATTCCTCCATCTGAATGGCGCCAGCAGTTGAAAGAATTGAAGGCACAATTGGAGGAATTGCTAGCGAAAAGAAAGCGGGCCTGAGTACGCTCCGTGAGGAGCTCAGTTCTCTTATTAAGAGAAAGATGGAAGCACGGTTGTGTATAAATATAAACGGTGAATCGGGCGAAATACGCAACCAGGTATCAAGCTTCCTCGTATAGATGAGCTATTTGACCAATTGCATGGATCGGGTATATTCTAAGATTGATCGACCTAAGGTCGCTACCACACGCTTGAGGGTCCCGGGAGACGATGCTTTTAAGACCGGCTTTTAGAACGAGATACCATTACTACGGTTCCAAGTGATGCCATTCTATCGACTAATGCCCCAACCAAGGCTTCATGGATTTTGGCGAACAGGTATTCGGCCAGATGCTAGATAAGCCTGCGGATCGTGATCATCGATGACATTCTAGTGTACTCGGGTAGCTCGTAGGAACATGCAGCATCTTCTACGCACGCGCAGATTCCCAGAGAGCTCGCTATACGCCAAGTTTAGTAAGTGCCGCCGGTCGACAAAGAAGCTTTCGGGTCATGTCATTTCGCAGGTTATTGCGGTGGATCCTCGAAGATCGGGGTTATATGAACTCGAAGCCGCCCACAAATGTTTTCCTCAAGTTCGCACTTTTTGATCAAGTGGTGTTATTACAGGAAATTCTTGTTGATGGATTTTCAAGATAGCAACTCTGCTGACCAATCTATTGAAAAGGATCGTAAATTCGAGTGATCGATACCGCCAAAGATAGTTTCGAGGAGCCGAGACGTAGATCGACGCATAGCCCAAAGATTAGCACTACCGTCGTGAAAGGACTGCTTATGTGGTATATGTTGATGCCTCTGCATAAGGGTTAGGGGTGTGTTTTGATGCAGATGGTGTATGATAAATTATGCTTCCCACGCTAAAGAAGCACGAGCGTAACTACCCACCTATGATTTAGAACTAGCAAAATGCTTGGTTTTTCGCCTAAAGTGATCTCGAGAGCATTATCTATACGGTGTTCCTTGCCAGATATTCATCGATCATAAGAGCCTGAGAATAGTATCTTTACCTCGTAAAGAGCTTAACTTAAGGCGCACTGGTCGGGAGTTGATTAAGGATTATGATCGCACGATGGAGTACCATCCAGTGAAGGCCAATGTAGTACGATGCCTTAAGCCTAAACCGGAGGGTTCCTATGCTTATCCGCGTACGCATATCTCCCATTGTTGATAGGTTGAGATCTTTTTGGAAGTTCGGTTGCGGGTAGCTGATCTGGGGACATTGTTGGCATCATTTTGCCAATTCGTCCTCTTCTAGTGGATCCAGATCAAGGAAGAGTGACGGGTTTTCGAGATGAGGATTAAGTTGAGGCAGGAGATTGAGGGTGGTAGGAAACGAGAGTTCAGTTAGAGGCGATGGCGTATTAATAGTTAGAGAATTCGAGATGTGTGTACAGAAGCCGGTCAAAGTGAACTAAAAGGAAATTAGTTGCATTATCTAGATGCCTAACACGTAGGCGGGTAAAGCGAGCACCGGAAGCCGCGGGAAGAATCGTATGGAGTTCACATGGAAGTGGATAAGATTACTATGGATTTTGTTACCGGGCTTCCGAGAACTCGGAGACAACACGATGCCATATGGGTGATAGTGGATAGACTAACGAAATCAGCGCATTTCTCCCAGTTAGCAATGATGACCCGTTGGACAAGTTGGCCCCGATTATATGTCTGGAGAGATAGTTAGATTACATGGTGTTCCTATGTTGATAGTCTCGAGGCCAGGGCCCAGCCACATCAGGATTTTGGTCAGTTTACGGGGATACCATGGGGACTCAGTGCACTTTAGCGACTTTCCATCCTCGGGCCGATGGTGAGTCGGAGAGAACTATTCGAGACACTGGGGATATGCTTAGAGCATGCGTGATGAGTTAGGGAAGGCGGGATGCGCATTTTATCTCGATGGGTTAGCTATGACAACGGTTATCAAATCGGTATGAGCCTTGGCTCCATTTGAAGCATTGTATGGCCCCGAAGTGTCGTACTCCTAGTATCTTTGGGATGAAGTAGGAGAGGGAGGCGATAGGCGAGTTAGTCTGGGATTACCTTAGATAAGATCCAGTTGTCAGGAACCGGACTCAAGAGATAGCCAGAGACAGGGACGAAAAGTTATGCGGACAACGTTGGGATAGGTTTAAGGTAGGCGATAGGGTCTTGCCAAGTTTCCCTTGGAAAGGTGTTCTCATATTTGGAAGGCAACGGAAGAGCGAGGCCCAAATACATAGGGTCATACAGGGATTATTGCGAGTGGGACCCAGTAGCATATAGATTAGACCTTCCTGGGGTTGTCTAAGGTTCCATAATGTGTTCCATGCTTTATCCATGCTCGCCCAGTACATTTCAGTCCCTCCCATGTGCTCGGAGATGTGATTAGAGACTAAAGGATAATTGACCTATAAGGGCGACCCATGCGAGATGGTAGATCTGAAGCGTTTGCGGAATAAGGTCATTAGTTAGTCAGAGTTTTATGGAATCATGGTTAAAGAGGTTGTGGGAGTGGAACTCGGATGCGTGAGTCATATCCTCTCAATTGTTTTCAAATTAAGGTATCATCTTTATATTAGTTTTCGTTCATTTAGAATGAAATGTAGGAGGAGGATTTGTAACACCGAGTCAGGTGTACGGTATGTGTAACTTGGGTATGTGCCTTAGGAGACACACCTTCAGTATTATTAGTGCCATAATAAGAATTTTGAAAGTTGCTTTAAGGGTGAAGGTATAAAGTTTTCAAGAATTGTGGCACACTATAGACCTCAGAGAAGTAAGGAGAGTGAAACATATAATTAATGGAAGTTTAAATAAATACAAAAATAATAATAAATTATAAAAATAGTTCGGGAGGTCTCGAAAATTCTCTAGATCTCGGATGACGAGAAGCAGTTTGTCTTGGATTAAGTTAGGTCTTTGCTTGAATCAGTAACGGAAAGTTTAGTTAAGAATTCAGAGATAGTCGGAATATTTTAAATTTCTAGTGACGGGTTTAAGTGAAACACGAGCAAGGATTTTAGAAAATCTCGAAAAATGGCAAATATTTAAGAATATTCAATGAGGATAAATAAAATTTTTCGGGATAGAAATAGACTCGGAATTGAAGCGATACGAAATTATTGATGCAAATAATAAGAATAACTAATTTAAAGAAAAGAATAATAATTAGAAAAAAAAAGAAAAAAAAAGAAATCAAAACATTAAAAGCTGGGGAGGCGTGGACGGATGGGAAATCAGAAGAGAGAGGAAGTGAGGCGTGATTTTTAGTTTTGGCCACGCATTGGTTTCTTTCTCGGATCTATGGAAATACAGGTGTAGGCGTTAGTGAGGAGCCGAGGCAAGAGAGTGGGTATCATGAGAAGAGGCTATCATGGTACCAATATCTTAGCCTTTTGTCAAACTTTAAGGTAGAAAATTGCCCTCTTTGTGTTATTTCAAGCACAAGGTTATGTAATGGCTTGAAATTTTCTTAGAAGGCAGTAAAGGTGTATCTTGGGTTAAAGTGCAGGCCAGTTTTAGGAATTTTTGAATTTTAGAGATTTGTGTTAGACAGTCGGGGCTGAATTTAGGAACTTGTTGCTGAATAGGTTTTGATTGAAATTTCAGAAGTGTAGTCGGATAAGTCGGACAGAATTTTCAAAAATGTTTCGGGTATTTTTAGACTATATGGAAAGTCCCTTAAGTCAAAAGTTTGCTAAAATAGATAGTTTTTATGGGGCATTTAATGTGTATGGACATTTTGGTCAATTTCACATCATATTATCGATGTCCATATTGAGACCGGACTAGCACGTAAAGTTTTGAAGTGGGAATCGAAGTTAGTTCGATATAGTTCTTTGAAGCGCAATGTGTTTATGGTTAAAGCAGTTGACCGAGGGCATTTTTAAGTAATTTGAATGAATTATGTAGGCGAATTGAGCATCAAACGAGAATCTAGAATTAACTTGACAAGATTTGAAAGAAAAGAAATTAGTGGAGAAAAAGGTAGATGCTGAAATCATTTTTCTAAATGAAAGTGTTTATAGTATACAAGTTTGTAAAGTGCTTTGGCATACAATTTATAAACAGAATTTTATTACCTCCAAATTGTTATACTCGTGAGAAAAGTTCGATTCGGTATTTAAGAAATGATTTGCTTTAGTTTAGCAAAACCCTAGATGTGCGAAAACTCAGTTTAGGTCGAGATGTATTTGGATTGTGTGGCAAGGTTATGGGATATTATGACTAACTATATTGCCTGGTCGGCAATTGGGGGTTAGATATAGTATATTTATATAGTGAGTCGCCTCTTTGCATTCGAGTGTATATAGTTAGCGCGACTTGATGCGTAGCGATGAGGTGTTGGTTCGAGGTTCCCTCGCCAGAGCATTTTGGTTCAGGAGTTCCGTTATGCTATATAGATCCCGCAGGTGTTCCTTGGAACCATCTGGCCAGGGTAGTGTTCCGGGTTCACCTACCGATGCCGGGTCAGGGTTAGAGGCATCACTTCTAGGGTATTTGAAAATGGGCCACAGTGGTTGGTACTGATTTCCAGTATAGCACTTTCAGATATTAACCACCAGAAGCAGGTTTTCAACGGCGAAATAATTTTCAAAACGCATATTTCGGCCCGGTAAAATTAGTTTTGAGCGGTTTTTCGATAGCAAAAGCGGTTTCAACAACATAAATAGTTTTGAGCGGGTTTTGAAATGGTTTCATAGCAAAAACTCGGTTTTCTCATAAGCGGTTTTCTGACCATTTATGTCTGATTCATAGGAGTCTGAAGCAATGACCAGCCCGGCATTTTGCGACGCCGTGCTGTTGAGCCGTTTGGCGCTCGTAGTTTTCTTTGTTTTAAATAATTTTTCGGTGCGAGTCACGAAGCCAGAAAAGACCTTTCCAGGATTCTCGATCCTAGACGTTGTGTTGTGATTATATATAAGATAAGGTGTAAATTAAAACTAGTAAAAGTTAAAATGTGGCATTTTGTATATATAAATATCTTTTGTAAAATATTCATGCATGGTTTTGAGAAAAAACAGGTTGCGATAAACTAATATTTGATTGATCCTTATCTTATATTTTGATGAGGACCAGAGGTCCTTTATTGTTATAGTTGGACATTTGGAAAACATGAGGTGTATTTTTGTTTTATCACGGGTGATTTTTGTATTTTGGAGCCGACCACCGTGCGATCCAGTATCTTTGCCGGTTTTTCGTTAAATCTAAAGGTGTGATTTTGATAGAAAAGTGAAAAGGTATGCCAACCCGTTTTCCAAATAGTTTCAGCAGTTTAACGGCTTAACTATATGGTAACTTGTCGGTCAGAGCGAGAGGCTTGGTGGGAGGTTCTGTGGAGTTCTTGGCGATTCTGTCACTAGGAAGGGGTGTCGAGGCGATTCTGTGGCTTTACTCAACCCTTAGTAAGCATCGACAATGGAGAAGTCATCACTTCCCCAGATTCGGTCCGACCGATTAGCGAATCGAACGGTTTGAGGTGCAAAGGCATATCTTGAGACTTTTTACTGTTTTTTTTTTTAATTTGAACTTATACGTGGTATCACGAGCAATTTTAATAACCAAAAATCATTTATATATACAAAGGAACTACCACCCGAGAGTGGTATCCATTAAAATCAATACCGCGTATACTAAGTCCCGTTTATCTGATACTTATACATGTACATATCTAATACAAACATCAGAGATTGCGGAAAACAGTGTTGGTGAGCACCTATCTCTGAGATAGCGTCTTGGCGGTGTGGAGTAATCTGTCCTCTTTATCCCCTCTTCGGTACCTACCTGGATTAGACACGTGCTAAACTACGCTTAATTGGGAACATATAGACGATAGCGACCAATAACAATGTCGCTACGTCACTATCTTTTTACATTTTACTTTTCATATGCATATGAAGCCTATTCTTACGTGACTTCTAACTCATATCATAGCCGCCACATGTAGATTTTATCCTTTGATTCCATATCATTATCTTGTTCTTTTCCACGTGTCATGTCTTTTACGGGTTTTAATTCATATCTTCTACATGTATGGCATGTCGGATCATATTCAAAACAAACTTATACGGCATTATACAATGTGGCAAGTCCAAAGCAGTCCAATGTCATGCTCGAGATACATACGGGGGTCAAATCAAACTGTATCTAATACATATTAGACTACTTATCATTATCAGTGAAGCGTTAATCAACTCCTCCCCAGCAATTACACATTTCATGATGCGGATGCCGTTTAATTCTTTTAGTTATCGTTTTATTTAATTTTCATTTTCAAAAGTGTCGCGACCCGAATCCCCGACTCGACCCGGTTGGCGGATCCAAGCTGGAGCCCGGTTTACTCCGACATTTTCAATCAAAACATTTTGTTTGGTTTTATTAAATTTTTATTTTTAAAAAGTGCCAGCGACCCCGAATCCTCGAGCTTGACTTGGGTTAGCGGATCAAGTGGGCAGGTTTACTCAGAGCATTTCAATCAAAACATTTTTGTTTGGTTTATTAAATTTTGTTTTCAAAAAGTGTCACGCGACCCAAATCCCGACTTAACCGGGTTGGCGGATCAGTGGGCAGATTTACTCATTTCAATTATCTTCAAAAACATTTTTGTTTGTGTTATTCCATTTAGACTTTTTAATTCTGTGAAACGCCATTTAGGCGATCATAAGCACTTTACAAATTCAAAAGACCCATAACATTCACATTTAACAAAATGCATTTACCAAAAATAATGCCTTTATCTGATATGCGATAACGATGTAAAAGATACTTATACAAATACACTTTTCAATACCCGTTTGTTTAGCTTTTAGGTTTGTGATTTCACATATGGCTATAGAATCAACATCCGGCGAATTCAGTTGGTGAATCTGTCATTTGTCGTGGTAGCAATGTCATTTCACATTCTATATTATCGTCTCACATATGACTATAGAAGTCGGCGGTCGCTGTGAATTTGGTTAGTGAATCCTGTCATATTTCATCATTGATACTTAATCTTGATTTCGCATTCTTGATATGATTAGCGTATAATTGGCGATCGTGTGGTCGAGTTGTTGAATCACCATCTGTTTGTCGTCCCGATGCAATGTGTCTAGCGTCAATATCAGCCGTCTACATATGGCTATAAATTTGGCATTCAGCGGTCGGTTGTTGGATATGTTTGTCGTGGGTATAATGTGATTTCGCATTCGCTAATTACGGTTACCTTCATGGCCAAATTCAATTGGTGAATCTAGTCATGTTGGTCGTTCAATGATACATTCGAATCGATTTACTTTTATGCGAGAAAATTTCATATAGTTCAAATACATGCACCGTGCATATGTTTGACAAACATTTCGAATAACAATAATTCAAATCAATGTATATATACTTATATATATTTCACAATTAGCATTCATAATCGATCATAATCACATTTGAATTCCAATTTCACTTTCGTATTATCTTTTCAAAGATTATCTCAATCTAATAATACTTATGTCATATACTCATTCACGTATACCCCATTCCTTAACACCATTTCGTATACTCATTCTTGCCACTCATTTCGTATACTGATTCTTATCACTCATTCCACGTATACTCATTTCATGTATTCTCATTCCTTATATTCATTCAAATATACTCATTCCTTATATTTCCTATCATTTATTGCTCATTTTCTGGTTATATGTGATAATAATCATATACTCTTTTAACGAATTATGTGTTCATGAAAAATTACCTATCATATTCATATTCATGTTTGATTCGTTTTCATTTTTCCATATCACATTCATGTTTCATAGACACATTTATACATGTTGCATTTTCTATATTTCCTTGTTTCATGCCTACTATTTACACATGGCACTTCATATACTTCTAAAGTATGATGTCTATGAAATCACACCTCATTCATGTGTTCTTATTCCTCTACGAATCTACATTACTTAGAAATTGGAATCATTCCAATCGGATCATCCAAACTAAAGTTATGGCATTTTCATGCCAAACTAGTCAATTTACCAATATTACACTTGGGACAGTTGTAATACTCATTTTCCAGTGTCTTGACTCCATATTTGTACTCCTTTAAAGCTAATGTGCTAAGGGTTCTTCTCCAATTGGAATCACCCAAATCGGAGCACCAAAACTCGAGTTATGTCCTAAACAACCCGGACTACTCTATGTTCAAAAACAGAACCAGAAATTTGGCTTGAACATGGCACCACTTTGAGTGAATTTTTAGGCCACATATAATCAGAATTGGAAGGTACCTATTTCTGGATGTTTGTTTTTCCTTGAAGTCTAGTTTAATTAGCCACTTGAATCACTCAAATCGGATAAGAAATGAGAAAGTTATGTCTAAAATACAGCCTGGGTCAAAATAGGCGAGGGTGTACCGGTACATGTCTGTTTGTAAGTATAGGTTCAATTACGGAAGGGTGTACCGGTACATGTTCTAGATGTCTTGGTACATGTCACCGAAAATGCCCAAAATGTGTGTTTTTCTCCCATTTTCCATATATTGATACCCCAAAATCAACTTGATACTCCATAAACATGTTGAGACCACTCCAAATTCATCTTATAATCTCTTTTCTACTCAAATTATCATTCAATACATATCTTTCTTCAAAACCTTTCATGATTTTCTCTCAAAGCAACTCTAATATGGGTAATAACCCATACATAAACCAAACATGATGATTAGTTAGGGTTTGTTACAATACTAAGCTGGAGTGTCTCAATTAAACCATGAATCGACCTGAGGGAGGATTAACTACTTTTCTTGTGCTATTTAAGAGTTTTACCAACTTCTACTTTCCATAGATGCAAGGTTGGGATGAGGCACAGAAAATCAGTGAAGAAATCCTTATCCGAGGTTGTTCCATGCAACCCACAGAAACATATATTCATATTAATAGTCATAGTTCCATACCAAAAATCCAAAGTTCCATACCTTTGATCTTGCAGCGAACTTCTCCAGCTTCTCTTCTTATTTCTCTTCCTCTTCCTCTTCTTCTCTCTTTTCCTCTTCTCTTCTCTCCCTCTACAAGTTCTCTCCCCGATTTGAGACGAATTTGGTCTTAAATCCATGTTTTTGTTAAGGCCATATTTGGCGAGTCATTTAATTTCTTTTCTCATTTTTGCATCTGGTCCCCCCATTTCTCTTACATTTGTACTAGCTTATTAAATTTCTATTTTGCGTCAAAATGCTTTTCACAATTTCCATAATTGCATATCAACATTGGTTATGCCATTTATGTCCTCAGTGTGACCACTTTACCCCTTGTCTCCTAATATATTCATTTCGGGTCTCTAATTTTATTCGAAAATTCATGCCCCAGGCTTTATAATATCTGCTAAATTCTTTAGGGTATATTCGAGTGTGCGACTCTCCCTCGCATAAGAATTTCGTCCTCGAAATTCATGCTATGTTCTTTAATGCGTTCCATGTCAAGTCCTTTCTTTTCATATCTTACATATGACATTTCTTATACTTCTTTTCGTTTCTATTCTCTATGTCGTATTATAAGCACGGTATCATCTATGCATAACCTGGGACATCCCATCACTAGTAGATACGTTTATCGTATGCTTTATAACTACATCTTATCTACATGTGCAGAATCGCTTACTTGTGGCACTCAGGCAGCCTAAACATAGGCTCGGAAGCGCTGGCGCAGGCTACGTCTGCGGCTGTCGCATGCAGGTTTGGGTCTGCTCGATTAGGCGAATCCGAGACCGATTCGGTGAAAAACCATATCTTGGAGGCTCTTTGCAATTTTTTTTTTTTTTTTTTTCGAGAGATGAACTTATACTGTGGTATCTGAGCAATTTTTGTAATAACGAAAATTCACATTTATATATACAAGGAACTAGGGTGGTATCAAGGTACAAAATCGACCACAGCGTATCTTTAGTCATTTCTTGCTTTCGTACTTAGCCATGTGCATGCCCAAACTCTGAGCATCGAGAGATCGCGAGGCTTGGGTGTTGGTGAGCACTATCTACGGGATGGCCATCTTCTATTTGGTGTGGAATGTCACACAATCCTCTTTATCTCCTCTTGGTACCTACGGATTGAACACCGTCTTTAAAGCTTTTCACGTGTTGGGAACATATGAAACGGTAACGACCGATAACAATAATCATGCGAAAGTCACTATCTTTTTTACATTTATTTTTCTATGTGCATATAGCAAACTGTTCTTCATGACTTACTTCGTATCATGTTATCGTATAGATTTACATCCTTTTAAGTTATATCATTATATCTTGTTCCTTTATTACTTCACAATGTGTCTTCTGGGGTTTGATTCATATATTCACATGTATGGCATGTTAGAATCATATTGAAACAAACTTATGCATATCTGATAGCAATTCAGACGGTCGATGTGTCCATGTCGAGGATACATACGGTGAATCGAGCTAATACGATACATGTTATGAGACCTTGTCATTAGCTCACGGCCCGAAGCCATTAATCAGCTCCCTCTAGCAATTGCATTTCATGATACGGGATGCCGGTTTCACTCTTTTAGTTATGATTTTGTTTCACTTTCATTTTCAAAAGTGTCGCGACCAAGATCCCTACTCGACAGGATTGGATCATTTACGGAGCGGTTATCGACATTTTCAAATCAAAACATTTTATTTGGTTTTATTAAATTTTGTTTTCAAGAAATTATGCGACGAATCACAAGACTTGACGGGTTGGCGGATCGAGCACGGGCAAGTTTTACTCACAGACATTTTTTCGGTATCTTCCACAACATTTTGTTATTGTTATTCCATTTTAGACTTTTAATTGTCAAACACTTCATTTCGGGCAATCCCATAAACACAAATTCGAAAGACCCATAACATTCACATTTAACCAAATACATTTACCAAAATAATAATCTTTATACAATATCATTACAATGTAAAAGATACTTATACAAAATACTTTTCAGCGCGTTGTTTAACTACGGTTTGTGATTTCACATATAATATAAATCATCACGGCATGGAATTGGGGTTGGTAGAATCACGATACTATTTTATCGTGCGGTAGCAATGTGAATTTCACGTTCCTCTGTCTATATGACTATAAGTGGGCATTCTGGCGATTCGAGTTGATGAATCACATCTTGTTGTCGATGAGTAGCAGTAGCAATTTACCGCGTACATTCTGTTATGATTCACTTTGACTATAAATTGACATTCATGGCGATTAGATTGTTGAATACTGTCCGACTGTCGTGTGAGTAACTGTGTCTTGATCTCACGTCCAATATCCGCCGTCTCACACCTTGAAACAACAAATTAGGCGTTCATGGCGGTCTGGTTATTACGAATCTATACGTTTGTCATTCAGTAGCAATGTGATTTAGCGATGCGGTGATTCGCTGACTATAGGAGTGACCCATTCATGACGAATTGATTGTTGAATCTGTACGTTTTCATTGGAAGTATGATGTGATGTCGTTGCGATATGATTAGCTTTATTTATAGAATTGACCATTCGCGGCGGTCGATTGTTGAATCGCTTACGTTGCTCGTGTGCGATAACAATGGCGGTCTCGCATTTCAGCCTCACCGCGTCACATATGGCTATATAGAATTAGGCATTCACGACGATTTGGTTGGTGATGAAGATCATATGCATTTTGTGACCATTCGGTAACAATGTGATTTCGCATTTAACAAGTACGCAGGTTACCTTCATGGCCAATTGATTGAAGATGAATCCGTGCATGTTGATCCCATTAATGATACATTTGAATCGTTTTTTATGCGGGGAATATTTCACTTATAGTTGAAATACTACGTACATATGTGTAATGGCTTCGAATAACAATATTAAATAATGTATATATACTTATATATATTTCTGATGTTCCTGCTTAGATCATAATCACATTTGAATTCCCAATTTCACTTTAGATATTCATCTTTCAAAATATACTCAATCTATGTACTTATTTCATATGCTCATTCACGTATACTCCATTCGCCTCCTCATTTTCACGTATCCTCGTTCGCCTGCTCGTTACATTCATCATGTACTGTTCATGTATTCTCATTCATATATTCATTCCGTATGCTCATTCATATATTTCCTATCATTTGTTATCATTTTAAGTTATATGTGATAATAATAATCATATATAACTTAACCATTACATATGTTCATGACAAATTACTATCATATTCATATTCATGTTTCAGTTCAGTTTTCCATTTTCCATATCACATTCATGTTTCTTGAACACATTGCTCACATGTTGCATTTTACATATTTTATTGTTTTCATTCACTGTCACCTTGCGCTTCTGCCAGCACCACAGAATGGCATTGCATCTGCGAGGAAATAAATATAATTTCATGGTCTTGCATGACTGCACTTCACGAATCTTATTACAGTGGATGGAATTCCTGACCACGGGGGATATCCCGGCTTTGGAGACTCACCATTTCTTATGACGATCGAAACCTGACACTCAGCCGAACCGACATTGTTTATAAAGCTGTTTTAGGGATGTGCTTGGGGCTTTTCATGTTGACATGTTCTTCACAGCACTCCTTTAAAGCTAATGTGCTAAGGGTTCTTCTCTAATTGGAATCACCCAAATCAGACACCAAACTCAGGTTATGTCCTAAACAGCCGAGATTCTCTATGTTCAAACAGAACCAAAAATTTAGCTGAACAGCTTTTACTTTAGTGAATTTTTAGGCCATATAATCAGAATTGGAAGTTACCTATTTATGGATGTTTGTTTTTCCTTGAAGTCTAGTTTAATTAGCCACTTGAATCCCACTCAAATGGGATAAAGTAGAGAAAGTTATGTCTAAAATCACGAAAGCTGGTCAAAATAGAGCAGGGTGTACCGGTACATGTGTGACACATCTGGGGTATAGGTCGAGATACGGAAGGGTGTACGGTACATGTTCAAGGTGTA
Source organism: Tetrastigma voinierianum (assembly GCA_016808115.1). Taxonomy (NCBI): domain Eukaryota; kingdom Viridiplantae; phylum Streptophyta; class Magnoliopsida; order Vitales; family Vitaceae; genus Tetrastigma; species Tetrastigma voinierianum. Next base: position 730,250 of record JAEQBH010002347.1, on the reverse strand, counting down.
GGTACGTATCACTTAGAAAAATACCCCGAGAATGTGTGTTTTTCTCCCATTTTTCATATGTTGATACCCAAATCAGCAATACTCCATAAACAACGTTGAGACCACTCGGAATTCATGCATAATCTACTTTTCTACTCAAATTATCATTCAATACATATCTTTCTTCAAAACCTTTCATGATTTTCTCTCAAAGCAACTCTAATATGGGTAATAACCCATACATAAACCAAACATGATGATTAGTTAGGGTTTGTTCTAAACCCTAACTCAATTATTCTCAATTAAACCATGAATCCAACCTGAAAGGAGGATTATACTTTCTTGTGCTATTTAAGGTTTTACCAACCATACTTTCCATAATTTTAAGGTTAGGATGAAACCCTAGAAAAATCAATTGAAGAAATCCTTATCCAAGGTTGTTCCATACAACCCAAAACATATATTCATGTTAATAGTCATAGTTCCATACCAAAAATCCAAAGTTCCATACCTTTGATCTTGCTTGAACTTCTCTTCTCTTCTTCTTCTCTTCCTCTTCCTCTTCTTCTCTCTTTTCCTCTTCTCTTCTCTCCCTCTCTACGGTTCTCTCCCCAATTTGAGACCAAATTTGGTCTTAAATCCATGTTTTGTTAAGGCCATGTTTGGCCAAGTCATTTTTAATTTCTTTTCTCATTTTTGCATCTTGGTCCCCCATTTCTCTTCTATTTGCACCCTAACTTATTAAATTTCTATTTTTGTCATCCCATATTTTCACAAATTCCATAATTGCATATTAACTTATTGATTTATGCCATTTATGTCCTCAAGTGGTAATAACCACTTTACCCTTGTCACTAATATCCATTTCGGGTCTCTTATTTTATTTCCGAAAATTCATATTTAGCTTATAATATACCCTAAACAAGTCCGAAAACTGCTAGGGTATATTTCGAGGTGTTACAAGTCTCCCCTATGATGTCCGAACCGAGGTGGATGGACCCCATCTGGGATTACTTGGTGGAAGGAACGTTGCCAAGCGACCCGAATGAGGCATCCAAACTCAGAGCAAGGTTGGCAAGATTCATCGTCCATTGAGGGACACTTTATAAACGAGGCTTCTCCTTACCCATTCTTAAGTGTGTAGGGAAGGAAGACGCCGATTACATACTTAGGGAAGTGCATGAAGGCATCTGTGGCAACCACATTGGAGCTCGGACCCTAACAAGGAAAACAGCAGGGCAAAGGGTACTCACCAGCCCGCAATACTCAAAGGCAGCAGGCGGTGAGAGAAAATGCAAAGCTTATCGAGGAGCATGCAAGATATCTCATCTCCCATCCCAGTACATAACATCGAGTCCACAAGTGCGTGGCCATTTAAGTGATGGGGGCTAGACATGTGGGATATTATACCCATTGGAAGGGCGGTGTAGATTATCATTGTGGCAGTGGACTATTTTACCAAATGGGCCGAGGCCGAGCCCTTAGCGACAATCACATAACAGAAGGTACGTAACTTCGTCTTGCGTTCTATAATATGCAGGTTCGGGATCCCGAGGTCCCTCGTGTCCTATAATGGGAAACACTTCGACAATCCTAAGTTCAGGGATTTCTGCGCCGAGCTTGGAATCAAGAACTACTACTCATCCATTTCGTCCCGCAGTCCAATGGAGCAGCGAGGGAGTCACTATAAGGACTCGAGGCGACACGAAGACTAAATTAGAAGATCTAAGGAAAATGGGTGAAGTACCTCCACAGGGTACTATGGAGAACTGAGGAACTACGCGTGGAGTCGACAACTGAAACCTCGTTCGCTCTAGCCTTTGGCACCGAAGTAGTAGCTCTAGTCGAGGTCGGATTAAAATCACCAAGAATTGAACTTCATGAAGCCTTAGAACCGCAATGAAGAGGTCCTTACTCTAAACACCGGATCTCTAGAAGAAAAGCATGACGAGATCTGAAGCTTGGAAGACTATCACGAGAGAAGACAACAAAGATACTAAGACTAGGGTCCAAACCCGGAGTTACAAATAGGGGCTGACTGGTTACAAAAGCTACGCATGCAGGAAAGACCCTTTTGTGGGAAGCTGGGACTGATTGGGAAGGCCCACATATCGTATCCGCATAATCCAGGCGACAATTTATGAACTCTACAGACAGGAAGAAGGAAAAGCCACGCCCCACTCATGGAACGCAGAACATCTTAAATGATTCTACCAATAAGACCTCGGACGTGGTTGTAATAAAGAATCCAACGTCTTGATTTCGAATAACACTCTATATGTCCTTTTTTAAGCTGTTTAGTATTACGATGGGCCAAAAAATAAGTTATAATGACAAAGACAGGAGCTCGGCTCGGAAAGGTCTAGATACCAGAAACGGATGATTCACCAAGGATTGTTCTTTATTTTCAAAGAGATTCTGATTAAATACAAGAAGAATTACATTCGAAGAAGCCGCCTAATATCTCTGAGCAAGCGGCGTAAATGATTCTACTTGCTCCTCGAACGGAAAAATCCTGAGGAAAAAGAAAAAGAGGCAAGGAGCTCGGCTGCAGAAAAGTCACATAATACAAATATAAGAATTTCATTACGGGGTTACAATCACCTCGAGAGGATTACAAAATCTTTCTCGAGAGATTACAATTAGAAAAACCATTACGTCCTGTCGGCTTGACACACCGGTCAAGGCGGAAATCACAAGAAAAGGAAAAATAAAGAGAAGGAGAGAGGGCAGGAGAGAGGGAAAGAGAAAGAGAAAGAGAGAGGGTAAGAAGAAGAGAAAGAGAAAAAAAAACGGAGAAAGCGGTACTTAAAAGTTTTTTAAAGCACGTCACCCTCGAATGCGTTCCTTAGCACGGTTCCTTGATGGGCATGGCTGAGGGCAACGGCTCCACGGAGGAGGAGGCTAGGAAAAACCGCGAGCTCATACAAGTGGTAGACCGCCGACACCAAGCGGCAGGCCAGCGATCAGGACGGACCCATGCGGTGATGACCAAACCACGGCTCCATCATGCGCGAGACTCGGCTACGCCCGAAAGGACGAAGTTTGGAAAACATAGTCCCACCACAGAGGGAGCGTTATTTATAAGGAAGTCAGGACACTTGGGAAGCTGCACAATCTGTCCCAATTCTCCATAGATCCGCATTAAAGCCACATGCGCTTTCTAAAGAAAGGAAAGTGAAAGGGTCTTAGAGCCGGGCCCGAGTGGCTCGAGTTTTAGAGCATAATTGCTCAGAAAGGGTCTTAGAGCCCCCCGAGCCCGATGGCTCGATCTTTAAAGCATAAGCGCTCGAAGGTCTTATGGCCACACTGGAATTGATGGCTCGATTTTAGAGCATAACTACTCAGGAAGGCCAAAGAGTCACATAGACATGTAACTCAGGAGCCTAGTAGCTCAGATTGCAGAGCATAACTGCTCAGGAAGGCCAAAGAGCCACAAAGCCATGTAGCTCATGAGCCTAGTAGCTCAATTTTTAGAGCTTAACAGCTCAGGAAGGCCTTAGCGCCCGGGAGCCCAGTAACTCAGTTTTTAGAGCTTAACAGCTCAAGAAGGCCCTAGCAACCAGAGCCCGGTAAGCTTTCGACTTGCGAGAACAATAAGCTCGGGAGGCCTTAGCACCCGAGTCCAGTGGCTCAATTTTCGAACCATACTTATTTCGGGGAAGGCCTTAGCGCCCGAGAGCCCAATATGCTCATATTGTAGAGCATAATTGCTAAGGGAAGGCCAAAGGGCCAAGGAGACATGTAACTCAGGAGCCAAGCTACTCAGATTGCAGAGCAAAACTGCTCAAGGAAGACCTCGCAGCCCGGGGACCAAGCCGCTCAAATCGACAAATCAATAAAAGGAGTGATAAAATTAATCGGTGAATCTTTATGTATTGACGAAAAGCCAAGTCAGAAGCAATACAAAAATCCCTGTCTGCACCCCAGGATATAGCAAGGTTAAAATAAAAGGCCTAGGCGCGGCGGTGGACCTCGGCTGTGGAGTAGAGGGGTTAAAGGCGGGCCCGTGACGAGGAAAGAGTAGCCCGAGAGGAGCAGAAGATCACCGGGGCGGGGCACGTCGGAGGCAGAGATAACACCTCGGCCGCCGCATCGAGCCTCGGCCTCGGAGCGGATCCTCCTCCTCGTTCAGAAGCTAGATGTTGGGATCTGGGGCTGGGAAAGCTCGGGAAGCCTGTGTTTGGAAGGGGTAGCCACGGAGGAGGCTCATTGAGTATAAGCCTTGTCTCTAAGCTCTGCTATAACTTCGCCCCTCCGGCTAATCAAAGCCTCTTGCCTCTCAAGGTCCATCCGAAGCCTGCCGAGCTCCTCCGTCAAGCGTTCCACAGAGTCACCTGCCTCCAGAGCCTCTTGGCAAGCCCATTCCAACACCGCCATCTTGGCCCATAGGTCTGACGACCCTGCGACTCCTCTACGGCAGCATTTCGTCTTAAATGCCTTCACCTCCTTCGAGGCCTCCTTTTCTTTATCCTCGGCCCGTGCCCTTGCCATCAAAGCATGCTTCAGGTCGGACACATGCTTGAGCTCCTCGATCCAGTCCCTTATCGGGCTCGAAGGCCGGCCCTCAGTCGGAGGAAGCAACTAGCCTTGTAAGACTTAATAGCCCGAGGCGAATCTCGATGGGTTAGCCCTCGCACCCAACCTTCGCATAAGTAGCCATCGCCAAAAGCAAGTCGATAACATAAGCAGAACAATAAAGAAAAGATCGATGAAATCTTTGGGGCGTCTGAGGCGGTTCCACTGAAGCGAAAAGAGCGAGCCTCCTCGTGGATAGGGCACATCCACCTTCCCCTGAAGTTGGAATCGCGAAGGATGGAGGAAACGGCCTCGGCGAGTTCCGCAGAAGCGAAGAGTCCTCACTCCCTACCGGCCTCAGAGCGATCGCGATCCTAATCACCTCATCAGGCATCACGGGAGGGGCGGCTGCATGACGTGGGACTCAAGCTAGGGAGAATAGGAAGAACCTCCAAGGGGGGCTCAGTCGCCCTCCCCGAAGAGTCTCCAGCCCCGACAACGAACGAAGGCGAGGAAGAGGCTCCCACCTTTAGGATCTTACACCGAGCAGGGGGGCAACTGTAAGACCCTGAATTTACAGTTTTCATGAATAGTAAATTTCGTTTTCAATCAGTTAGGTATTTGATTGGAAACAGTCAAATGAATAGTAATTTTCGAAAAACAAGCCTTGAAAATAAAAATGTTCATAATAATGTATTGAGTCCAAAGAAGCTGAAATAGATTAAAACGAAATTATGTTAAGGGGTGAAAATGCAATTTTTCTGAAAAAGGTAAAACGGTAATTTGCCACAAAAAAATCTGAAATTTTTCTAGATCTCGGATGACGAAATGGACTTCACCGTTGAATTCGTCTCACGAAATCTAGTTACCTAGTCAAATTTCGTTGAATTCCGAGACAATTGGATTTTCACGAAATTCGAGGCGACAGGCGTCGAGTGGACCCCGAAAACAAGATTTTTAGAAAAATCCCGAAAAATGTCAAATATTTAAAGAATTTCCATTTAAGATAGATGAAACTGAAACCGAGATGAAATAAATTATTTAGATAGCAATTGAAAAGTGTGACCACGTGTGCAGAAGTGGAGTCACGTGTCCCTGTATAAATAACCCTAAAAAATCTAAAATATCAAGCTCTCATTTTGGTCTCGATGACAGAAGTAAGAGAGAGTAAGAGAGAGAGAGAAAAAAAAAAATCAATCTTCTCTCTTCAGTTGCTGAGTTCGTTAGTCGGATACCGTTAGGTCGATAATTAAAGGCGATCTACCTTTGTGAATTCTTGGTGGATCTGAAATGCAAGATTTTGCCAAGGTCAAGGTTTTGGGTTTTCGCGGCTCCAAGAAAGTTGGTGTCCGTGAAATCAGCCATTTGAGTGGGGTTTTCTACCTCTTCGGGTTAATTTACAATACAGGCGTGTGTTGTGTCGAAGGAGATGTTGTCCATATTTTTTTTTCTCAGATCTCATGGCGTATTTTATTATAACTGGCCATCACTCATCGATTAATTATTCAAATTTCTAAGTAAACTGAACTAATGTAATTTCTCCTTGAAATAGAGTCTATCAATTCCGACCCATTTGGACTCCAAAATTCATTCAAAGTGGAGTTATGTTCAGGCGGTTTTCTGTTCTGTTTTAAGACTCCGTAAGCGTATTTTGGCGTAACCATAGTCATCGCTCATCCCGAGATTGGAGTGATTCAAATTTCTAAATAAACTAGACTGATAGAACATTTCTCCCCTTGAAATAGGTCTATCAAATTAGGCCATTTGGACTCAACAATGCATTCAAAGTGAAGTTATGTTCAGGCAGTTTTTTTGTTATGTTTTTAAAACTCCATGACTGTATTTTGGCCATAACTTAGCCATCAATCATCCGAATTGAGTTATTCAAATGGCTAAGTAAACTAGACTGATATGAGAACATTTCTCCTTGAAATAGGTCTATCCAAATTCCAACCCATTTCGACTCAAAAATGCATTCAAAGTGTTTATGTTCGGAAGTTTTTAAATGCATTTTTTAAGACTCCATGACTGTATTTTGGCCATAACTTGACCATAACTCATCTGAATTGAGTGATTCAAATTTCTAGATAAAATAGATCGATAGGAAAACATATCTCCTTGAAATAGGTCAATCCAAATTCCGACCCATTTGGACTCATAAATGCATTCAAAGGGGAGCTATGTTCAAGCAGTTTAAGTTAATTTGAAAACGAGTAATCCGGTTGTTTAGGATATATCTTGAGTTTGGTGATCCAGATTTAGGTAATTCGGATGGAGAAGAACCCTAAGAACCGTATCTCAAAATGAGTACAAAGAACAAGTGTCAAATTATGGATTAAGACCCTTGAAATCGGGTATCATAGACTGTTTCCAATGTGAACAGAGTAAATTGACTAGTTTTGAATGAAAAGGCTATAACTTCTTTGTCGAACCCGTTTTGGTGATATTACGTGAACTCTATAGAAGCCCATTGAGTCAGTTCTAACCATATTCCTGTAGAAGACAGTGGATGAATATAACGTGACTTAAAATTTATGGTTGCAAAGTGCGAGGTTGCAGTTATGTCGATGTGAATCGTAGGGTTTGACGCAGCCACTTCATGGCATGTTGGGCTTTTTGTTGGAGTTCTGGGCAGAATATCCAATACGATTGGAACATAAATGCAGCGAATTTAAAATTTTATCCCTTAACCCACCAAGGGTCACATGAGTTTCATAAAAAAACCAAGGAAGAGATGCAAAACTTACCTCTTGTAGATCAATTAAATCAAGCCTTTAAGTGTCTTAGTTTATTCGGATCTTCAAAGTCTTTGCCTTTACAGCGACCACCACTCTACAAAGTATCCACACACGAACAAATAATAAACTATCTTATTGAATGCTAGTTAGGTTCGTCTTCTCGAGCGAAATTAGGGTTTTCTTTTCTTTCTCTGTTTGGTTGTTCACCGAGTAAAGCTACTACAAAATATATATGTCTCACATATATATATCTATATAAATGCTAGGGTTTAAGTCAAAAACGAATTTATATTATTATATATTTAAAATTCTTTTTTAAATAATAACATAATTTAAATTCCTGAAACATAGCAGTTCAAGACATACTTGGGTTTCAGAATTTAAGCTTTCTCAAAATTAAAATTCGAATTTAAATAACAATTTAAAATTACAAAACATAACACGTTCAAAACATAACGAGTTTCACAAATTTAAACTTTCTCAGAATTAAAATTCAAATTTAAAATAACAACTAATTGTTATTTGATTTAAAATAATCTCATCATTTTAAGTACTCACAGTGGCAATAACCGTTATTATTAGATTCTTGTGTATGCGATATAGGTTCAATTAACATTGGCAGTAGGCCTAAATCATATTTTGATCCTACAAGTCATAAGTGGCCTCTAGCAAGACATTATGACTACCCAAGTTAAATGAAAAGCTCATGATCCAAGACAACCTTAATATAGCTAATGACATAATCCTTTTGTCTCATGATATCTTGATAGAATATAAGGCATAGATGAGAAATCGGCCTTATATCATTCTATCTTTGATTACCGAAATGATTAGGCCCGATAAACAAATGACATTGATCTCCATCAATTCATTTGAGCACGGCTCATGCATTTCTCAGTCTCAATTGTCGAGGGACAGAGATATCTCTCTTATAATAAGAAGGGACAAATTCAATTTTGTCCTTTCATATCTCACTACATAATTCTTATTATGTTCAAGTATAACCTTTATAGTCATCCGTTTAAAGACAACGTTTGATTATATCAAACACAATATTCCTTATATTGGGAACTATAGCGATCTCGAGGTCAAAGGATTTAATGACACAACTATTAGAGATTAACTTATGAGCGTTGATCCATGTATTAATCTCGAAGGCGAGTCTTGTCCAATATTTATTCTCAACAAATAGATATAAATTTATTTGTATCTCATACACATATTCATCCCATGAATATCAATCAAAACTTTTATACTGATCTTAATTCATTTGTTATTCCATTGTGATAACCGATTAAGGGACATTTAGAATAATTAATAATATTATTCCAAAGGACATTATATATAATAAACATGCAAATCATCATAATAATTAATTCTCATAAATAGTCAAAATATCATGTCCATACGATAGGCCTAGAGCACTATTACTAACACTTTTGTATGCGGTAGTAATTTCCATGAGTTAGCATAAGAAAATCATGAGAACAAAAGAGGTTGAGTTCAATTGATTTTAATCAATTGGAAGTAATTAAATGCTTAAGGGTTCTTTGAAGTATAGTATAGTTAATGGTTTAGTGAACAAGATTAAGGTATGGATGTTAATGGATTTTATGGATAATGCTTGACTTGTAGGAGGAAGGTGATAAAGGATAAGGGTGGAAATTGGAAAGTTTTGTTTAAAAGGAAGAAAAAAGGCTTAAATAACTAAGGTGAGACAAAAAATGTAAAAAATGTTTATAGATATATATATATATATATATATATATATATATATATATATATATATATATATATATATATATATATATATATATATTACCAATGTATATGTTTTCATATATATGTGTTATAAATGTTCAAATGAAAAGAAATGTAGTTTCTTGACTTTTAAATTATGTTGAAAATATGAAATGATTATAGTTTCCATAGTTTTATAAAAGCATGATTTATGGTTTCCATATGAAATGAAATGTTTATGAATGTATATTTTATATATACATGTTTATATGAAAATGTTTGAATCCGTAGATTCCTGTATTTACAAAGATAAAGTGTAAGGAAAATCGAGCTAAAATTACTTTGCATGCATGGTACATGGGAAAGGGTTGAATTTTATAGAGGAAGGGAGAGTGATCGTATTGCATGCACGTGAAGAGTGCGAAAAGTTTACCAGCATGTGTGATTTATTCCATAGTGCAATGGTATTTAAAAGAAAGGCACGATTTATCGGAGGTTCCTTTTGGGCCATCGGTGATCGTAAGACTATTTCCTCGTAGGTTCTTTCATGGGCCAACGGTGGTTAACGGTATGACACGATTTCTCGGAGGTTCCTTTTGGGCCATCGGTGATCGTAAGACTGTTTCCTCGGAGGTTCTTTCATGGACCAACGGTGGTTATGATATCTGGTTCCATTGGATTAAACGGATTCAAAAGGAAAAGTATATTGAAAGATATGTTGATACAATTGTTTTACATTGTATTTGAACTATATGGAAAAAGAAAATAACGTAAATATTTATGAAATGAGATTTCTATACAATTGTTTTACGTTGAATTTGAATAGAAAGGAAAAGAATGCAAAGTAAATGTTTATGGAAATAGAATCTCTATACAATTGTTTTGCTGTATTGAACTCTCATCAGAAAACATTATTTTCCTATCAGCCTGTCTTCTCATTTGGCTCTAAGCCCCAATTCTGTGCTTTTTCGAATGTTTCGGGGCAAGGCGACGTGCGGTTCGAGCATCCTCAGGACCGGTGGCCTCCTCCTCACGCGACAACCACCTTTTTGAAAATGTATAGTTTTTGTTGTAAATAAACTACATGTGCACCTTTATTTTGTAATGTATATAAGTTTTAAAATATTGTTTATATATCTATAGTGTTCGAAAAATGATTTTAAAGTTTGATTTGAAATTGATTGTGGTGGACTTGATGTCCCATTATTGGATGTGGAGTAAATTAAATTGTTTTGTGGTGTTGTAAGTGGGACATATCAGAAAAAGAACGGAAAGCTCTGCTAGATTTTCTATAAAGGGTTTAATGTAAAAAAAAAAAAAAAAAATTGTCCCACCATGTTTCATAAGATTTTAATGGAAAACATTACTGTATAAATGAGTTCACTCCACGGATTCACTTTAAAGGAAACTTGGTGAATGAAAGGTTTTTTTCGAATCCGTAGGAGAGCTGGGAGGGTCCCCCGAGTTAAGAAAAGGAAACTCGGGTTGGGTCCCTTCAGCAACCCTAAGGCGAGGTCGGAGGCTTCCGCTTCATGCTCCTCTTCTTCTTTGCCGGCCACCTCCGAGTGTGAAGCCTCTCAGGCGCCGCAATAAGGGGCTCCGAAACGGAAAGTGAGGAGGACTTGAAACGAGGGAGGCTTCATATTTAGTAAGGAAGATCTCGGGAAAGGAAGTTCAGTGACCTCGCACGGTGCTGGGGATATCAGGCCCCGATGGGTTCGAATAAGCATGCGGGGCGCACTTAGACAGCTTCCGCTTCACCTCTTCGTCTTCAGGACTGAGACCGGGGCGAACTCTTGAAGGCCATGCAACCAAGGCAATGTTAGAAGTGCCCTATAGCCTCTGAAAACCAGGCCAAACCAAAGCAAAAGGGAGCTCACGTAGGTTCTCAGGAGTAGTCCAGGGCCTTGGAGCATGATGTCCTCTGGGTCAAAGTTAACTACTCCCAATGGCTTGGCCCCCGCTAAGCAAAATGCCTCCTTCAATACTTGTGGGAGAATCCAAATAATCTGACTTAATTGGAGCGGCTTGGAGATATAAAGGAAGTCTTTAGCAAATTCCTTCACGTTGAAGAAGTCTAGGAGTAGGGCTATGCTAGGAATACCGGAGCGTCCACAAAAGCGAGCTAACATTTACGAATACCAGGAAGTTGGGGAAAGGCGAGAAAAGGCGAGACATTGAAATCTTTGCATAACCCTTTTTATAAGGGATGCAAGGGAAGCGGAGGTCATTCTGGCGCCACCTCGAAAAGCACCATCTTAGGCACTTGGGCGTAGGTGGTCAACACGTCGGGGCACCAAACCTGGATCCCAAAAAGGGGCCCATGCCAAGTGCAAGATCACCATACAAGGTTCGACGGAGCTAAGGGTGTGACCTCAAACGTGTATGGCGGCCCTCAAATGCTGATGCTAGGGTGTCGAGATTTTATTAATTTTCCTTGCCCTTATCCGAGGGGAAAGGAAGTTCCAAGGCGGCCGGTGAACCACCACAGCCAAACTATTGGACTCGCCACCAGTCTACCCTGAACTAGACGCCTCAGCAGGATTACTCCCTATGCGTAAAATAGATGAGCGACCAGGACCCATAGAGATCAACGAAATTTAAGAAGAAAAAGGAGAAGAAAATCTGAGGAACCCCAGTCGAGCAAGCCTGACCTCATGAACTTGAAACCAAAGGTGAAAGGAGAAGAAAGAGCGTCACTAAAGACCATAAACAAGACAGAGGACACAAACCCCCAGAAAATGACTATCGGGGACCACCAAAAGTAGTCCTAAACAATAGTCGGACAAAATTCGAGAAAAGAGCTAAGCTTGCGAGGAGGCAAAGAAGCTTCGAAACGGAGACAAGGCCGCAGAAAGCGGTCGAGGGTTTTTAAGGAAGTTAGAAACCTGACCCGAAATGTGCGAAAATCAAGAAGCCCGTCATTATCGCCCAAGGCGTTGGGCCCGGCGACAAAGCCACTAATCAAACCCTTCACGAGTATGCGTCGTTATTACACTTGATCAGAAGCGGTACGACCCTTGCCTCGTCGCTGAGTCAAAGAGGCGGGGCGCGATGGGTTTAAAATGTGGGTCGCGTAGGCCCAAAACCACGAGCCCTGCGTCGAACAGAAGGGATAAAGCGGTGATACCGATTACGGCCCTTGATGGCATCCCAACGTAGGCAGCAGGGGCGTCCACTAACCGAAGGGAACGGTAATGTAATCAAAGAACTCGCACTAAAGGAAAATACCCAACCTCCACCAATTAGGGAAGTATGATATTTCTTAATTATTGCCAATCAATTATCCCTTATTAATCGGTTTACGACAAGGAAAGAAAATCTCTCACCCAATGAGAGAAATATCGTATCATTATCCAATTAGGAAAGTTATCATTCTGTATGATCATCCAACTAGGAAACTGATCATGATGACCCATTATAAATATCAAGCCACCACATCGGTGAAAGGTACGCACAAAACTTCATTCCCTAAACAATTGATCTTCTCTTCCACCGAAAAGAACTGACTTAGGCATCGAAGAGGCAACGGGCAAGCCCCCGCCGATCCTTTTTCTTGTTTTTGCAGAGGAGCCCGACATCCAGAGTCAGCGGACCGGCCCAGCAATTCCAACATGCTCCAACTCAGTTCCGGTTGAAAAAGCATCATCAGTTACAATCAATAATAATATTTATCATTTTTTAAAAATTATCTCAATTCCTTTTATATAAATTATTTTATTTAGAATTTTATTTTTAAAATTTTATTAAAAATATATAGTGTTATTAAATTACATTAGTTTTATCATATTTTAAACTTCATTATTTTATTTCAGTAATTTAAAAATAAGTTTATATTTTAAATATTTATAATAAAATATTTTAAAAATAAAATGAGACAAATAAATATAAAAGAATAAAATTACAATGACAATTGTTCTTTAGAAATAAAAAAAATTAAAAAATAAATTAAAATTTCATTTAAAGTAAATAATTAAAAAATTCATATTCCAAAATAATAGTTTATCTCAAATTTAAAAAAAAAATTCCAAAAAAATTCGTCAAAAAATAAGCAATTTTATTTTTCAACAATATTTTCCAAGTTTTTGGGACATGATTAAAATCCATAATATATATATTGATTTTTTTTCTTAGGATTCTTTATGGAATTAAACAAGGGTATTCATAAGAAATATGAAAACATATGAGAAAAAAGAAAAAAAAATTTATTTGCTCGAGTTGGTGTTTAGGAATGGACATAAAATATAAAAATAAAAATAAATAAATTTTAAACATTTTTTGAAAGGAAATTTAAAACATATTTAAGTTCAATATTTTATTTCTACACATTTCTTTTAAATCGTTTTATTTATTTATTTGTATAAGTGTTAAATGATTTAAAAACATATAAAATGTTGAATAAAATTTAATTTAGTTGTATTTATTTCGTTGTGAAACAAAATATTAGTTTAAAAATTTTGACAAAATGTTTTTCAAAATATTAGAAAAACATTTTTTCAAAATTTTTAAATATTTTTTAAAAATCAAATACAGTAAATAAACACGAATCTCCTAAATTATTATTGTACTACACATCAGTGGCTTTCACGTGCTCACAAATGAGTGGGATCTATAAGTTTTTTTTTCTTAAGTTTCTTGTCAGCAACAATTAACTAACGGCTCTCTTTTAGCTACTGTTGAAGAATGGTTAAAATGATTGGTTTTAAGTATCATAGAGAGAAAAATGATCAAAAAAATTAGTTGAGGGACAAGTTGACATGTCATAGTTGAGGGTAAAATGATCTTTAACCCTAATAGAAAGTAAATAGAATAATAGATTATTTTAGTTTTTTGTTTTAAGGAAAATTCATATTGATTTAAAGCACATAATAGATCGATAGATTGAGTCTGAAATAATTAAAAGTATATGATCATGATCGTATTAATACTTGTAATAAATCGGTATAAAGAAATTTATCAAATTTGATAAAATAATGATTAGAATATATGTAACTCTCTAGTTCTTGTATCTGCATGTATTATAATTTGATATCTTGATTGATCAATCTATCTTCTCTTATCTGAATTGCCCTTTATTTGATAAAATGTCGCGTGAGATGATAAATAAGCGTCAGCGTCGTATCAATTTGACGAGAAAGCCGAAGCGGTCGATAAACGATGAAAAACCAAACATTGTTTTCGACAACATAAATAACAAAATAAAACCTAAATCTTCGTGGAAAAATCACTTTTTTAAGCAAGAAAGTTAAAGAAAAAAATTCAAATTGGTGATTTTATGTCAAGAATAACAAAAAAAATCACTCCTCCTTCTCCAAAGAAAATAGGCTATAAGAGAAAAAAAATGAGAGAATGACGGCTAGGGTTTAGAACAGCCTTGGGATTATAGATCATTTAGTTAATAAAGGTATTTATAATATTAATTCTAATATTTAGTGGTCAAATATTCCGTTATAAAATTCGGCATTAAATAGGTGTTCATTATTTAATAAAATGTGTATGATTACACGTTCATATTTTTTCTTCTTATAAAAAAATTGGTATAAATTATTTTTTTAATCAACAGGCTAGGCAGCCTAGGCTGGTTAGTTAGCATATGGTTTATCCCTGGTAGTTACGCTTAGTTCAAAACTGAGCCTGAAATCAAAATGTTGTTTGACAATGCAAGTAGGCCCAAGGTGTTGGCCCTTCATGGAACAAGGTACCGGGCTCGACGGTCTCACAGTTTGGATTTTATCCCTTTCAAATATTATCCGTTCTAGGTTTAACAGACTTTCGTAACTCTGTTTTACATAATTAAAAGGATTTTTATAGTATCCTACGGGATTATAAAGATAAATAAGGAAATAATTATTCGAATAAATCCCTCTCTCCTCGTTGAGAGCGTTGTCCCTTTCCTTGGTTGAAAGTTGGATTTCTGCATGTTATCCCGACTGGTTGGGCCGTTATAATGGAAACACGTATTGCGCAGCTTTCGCTACATGAAGAGGAGGAAGAGGAATTGGCCATTGTGGGCCGTCAAACGACACCAAAAGGGTCGGAACTGAGTCTGGTAGGGCGGTTCCTCACTGATAAAACAATCAACGTCCCTGCCATGAAGCATAATATGGCGAAAGTCTGGAGACTTGGCATGGGCATCGCCATAAAAGAAGCCAAACATGGATTGTTCCTGTTCAAGCTCTTCCACCAAGTAGATCTACAACGGGTCATTGACATAGGCCCGTGGTCGTTCGATGGGAATCTTCTATTCCTCCACCACCTTCAACCGGGCGAAGATCCAACAAGTGTCCACCTCCACCACACCCCGTTTTGGGTGCATGTTTATGACTTTAAATGAAAAACATTTTTCGTAAGAATTGATGGTCGATTACATTGAGTTGAGATTACAGATGACTGATTTCAAGAAGACAAATGAAGCATGCAATGAGAGAAAGTGAGTCGTGTTTTTTTAAGAAGGTGAACACGGGCATGAGAGGGTGAGTACTTCAACGACCATACAGATGCAGGTATCAAGCGTGGCCGTCTGAAGCCGGCATAAGAGAAGGAGTAACATACCCCAAAGGGGATTAGCTCCTACATGTTTGCTTTCCAAACAAAAATCAATAAAAGTATATTTTCTATTGAAGGTCTGAAAAAGTGGGTAAGAATAAATACTACAAATTTTTACCAACCCGATGGAATACCTTTCAGCGCGGCTGATGATGGGCGCTACTTGTCAATACATGATTGATATACCGTATGAGAAGCGGTCGGGGTATCGAGGTCAACGGGATGCAGGTGGCAATGCGTATGCGGAGGAGGAGGTGTAAGAGCTTGAGGTATATATGCACATTGAGAAGGCGAATGGCTGTATATGGATGCACCATCATGTGTGATGGTTGGAGTTCTAGAACTAGAAACTGTAGTCAATTTCATGGTTTATTATGATAGAAGCATGATATCGCTGCTTCCCGATTAATGGCTATAGCATCACAAGGCGGCCAGTTAATGCTTGCATATGGATAAGATTGTTGAAGGGAGGTTGGGGGAGGGAAAGCGTTAATACAAGTAGTCACTGATAATGAGACAAGTTTTAAAGCAACTGGTATGTTGTTGATGGAAAAGCGCAAGCATTTGTTATGGTCTCCTTGTTCAGCGCATTGTATTGATTTAATGCTTGAAGATATTGGAAACATGAAGCATATTAAGGAGACTTTAGATCTGACAAGATGATCGCAAGCTTTATTTATAATAGCTCGAAAGTAGTTAATTTGATGAAAGTGTTCACCAAGAGTAGAGATCTCTTGCGCCCCGAATAGCCCGATTTGCCACTTTGAATTTGTTGGCCGGGGAGTCTTATACGTTATGAGGCGATTTGAAGATGATGTCTGTAATGAATGAGTGGCGTGAATTCAACGAATCGGGCATAAAGAGTTTAGAGATAAGGTATCGACCTTATCTTAAGCGTCAGTTTTGGAAGGCAAAGGAAGTAAATCGTCATGGAACCTCTGGTCAAAGTTTTTTGAAATTGGTTGATCGAGATAAAAGCGTCTTGTCAATCATTTATGAAGCAATGGATAGAGGCTAAAGCGGCTATAAAGGCATCGGTGAAACATTGGGAAAGGTATTGGGAAGTAATTGACATAAGGTGGGCAAATCAATTGCATAAACATTTTGCACTATGCAAGTAATACAAAAAATTCCTTATATAGTTATTATTATCTTATTTAAAGGCAAAGTATTATAAACTAATAATTTTTACTTCACATCGGCTTATTTTTAAATCAATGCTTCAATATTCAAAACAGTTCTCCCACCCGTCACGGAAGTTAAACTTGGACTAAAGGAGGTTATCGAGAGATTGGAACTGATTTGAATAGACGGGCAAAAGCTATAGACGAGGGGTATAACAATAACTTGTGTTATTTTATAATTTATTTTGTATTTATAATATGCATTATTAAGTGAAGAACATTACAATGTAGGTGAAATTATTTGTTGAAGGCCAAAGGAGAGTTTGGAAGTGCACTAACCAGAAAAGCAATAAATCACTCTCTTCAGTTACTCACTATATTTATTTATTTATTTTTAAATACAAATTGTCATCGATCATTTTCTATTAAATATATTTGTGCCTAATATGTTTTTTTAATAGTTGAATGGTAGAACCAGTTATGGTGATGAAGGTCCACATCTTCAAAGATTATTTGTCAAAGTTCTAAAGTCAAACATATTCTTCATCGGATTTGTAGAAAGAAATTAAGACACATGGTCATTGATTCACACAAGTTGCACAATCATTTAGCAATGAAAAGGATTGCATAAGTTGGTTATGTTCATTGTAATGTACAACTTAGGAGTTAAGAATTTGATGCGAGGCGAAGCGATGAAGATTTGTACAATCAATTGACACGAATCATATTTTTAATGATGATAATATATTAGATGAGTGGACACGAGAAGGAGAAGAACTTATTTTATCATCTGATAATTTGGATTGGTTGGATCAAGACCTTCCCTCTAGAGAAGGTAGGGAAGCAGCTCGTGCTGATGATGGTGGCACAAGTAACAAGGTAAGTAGGCGTGGAAGCAGTATTGCGCAAGGAAGAGAAATTGGTTCTTCTCGTAAAGGTAAGGCTCCTCAAATAATTGTTTCAAATACTAGTAGTGATGAAGGTGGCGATAGAGCCAATGGGGTAACAGTGTTGGTGATAGTGAAGATGGTGAACAGGTGGGGACAATGGAAGCGGTGGTGGCATGGTGGACAATGGAGGCGGTGTGGTGGCATTGGAGCAAGCGGTCTTTGTTGATAGTGGTTATGTCGATCGAGTTGATCATGGTATGTAATAGGTAGGCGCGAGGGAAGTAAGAAAATTATTATGCCACACAGAATCTTGAGGTCATGGATATAGGCCCGGGCATATGTAGAACAGCGAAAGCACTTGGAAGGATTGACTACATTTCCTGATGATGATAGCTATTCCCGATGGGCATGATTATAGATCGAATTGTAGCTAGATTTATGAGGCACTTTCAATCCTTGGCTCTAGGATCGGAGTCACCTCGTTTCGGGAGAGAGAGATAGATCCTATCATAACTCTGGAAGTAGTGATAATAATTCTTCAATGCTTCGATCAGGTATGATTTTGATCGATGCTAGCGGCTAGAACAAGAGTGAGTAGTTTCTATGGATATGACCAGGTCTTAGATAGCGATGGCGTTGTATCAGGTTTGGATATATCGGCTATCGTGTTGAGCGAAGCGACCTCGAGGCCATGACCCGCAATTATAGATTATCAACCCGATCATACAGGCCAACACATTCAAGTGATGAGCGATTAACGGCCAGCGTGCCGTTATACAGAGTGCTCGTCGCGATTTGTATGCTGCGTCGTAGGACTAATGATGATGATGATGATTTTGGCTATATTGACATGGTATTGATTGATGTATTTGGTGACATTTTGTTATATTTGATATAAAATAATTTTTTGTTAACATTACTTATACATATCTTTCTTGAATGCTTCATTAACTATTTAAAGTAATTTTAAATATAAAAAAAATTGTTTTATTAAATTTTAACTTCCTTAATTATATATATATGTTCCTAATAATTTATATAATATTTTAATAATTTTAAATATTTTAATCATTTTATTTGCGTATCGCGTCTGTGATCATTTATTCTCGACCGTTAAATAAATTCGACGGCCAAATCTGTGACAGGCTGATGACTTACAGCTGGGTTTATGGCACAGGTGGTGAACATGTGGGTAACAATATTGGCAGGTTTTTGGATTACGATGAGAGTAACAATGTTGGCCTATGGAGATTGTACATGAGGATACGGGTACTTGTGGACGTCAAAGTGGCGCTGAAGAAAAGGAAGAAAACCCAGACGGAAAATGGAGAGTGGACCTTCATCTCCTTTAAATATGAGAGGCTAGGGGCCCTCTGCTTCCTGTGTGGGCTGCTGGGTCACTCGGAATACTACTGCAGCAAGTTGTTCCAGCAGGAGGGAGCCACCCTAGAGAGAGCTTCGGGTGTGTGGCTCCGAGCCCCGACGAGAAGGGGAGGCGGCTCCGGCGGAGAGAAATGATTATGTGAGGAAGAAGCGGAGATCGCGGAGGGAATAGGGTTCAATCCAGGCCTGAAACAGAAAGTTGTTTCTCAAGGGGAGCAAGTCCGGGGATTCGAGATCCCTTCACAAGTGATAAGATCAAACCAAGATGGGATAAATCAGATCTCTGTGCAGAATCCGATCCCTTCCTATTCGAAATACCACTCTGTCCATGCTGCTAGAACTACTATGGGCCCGTACTCGGTTGTGGGCCAGGGGATGGGTTACGATGGGATGGATGAGGCTGAATTCGAGGACCTAAAGGATGGGTTGGATGTGGGCCCAGTGCTAGATGCGGGTAGTCGCAAGAGAAAGGCTCTGATCCTAACAGCTCTACACATACGCAATAATGGTTGATAACGCAGGTCAAGTTTCTCGCAGTGGGATTCAAGATGCTGCAGCTCTAACGATACCAACGGCGAGTCCTGATGTGCAGGACCGCCGAGCCCAATGATCATCATTAGTTGGAACTGCCGGGGCCTCAATAACCCCCGTGCAATTCGTGGGCTTGGCGAGCTTGTTCGCTCTTGCCAACCGGATATATTATTCCTTTACGAAATTAATATACTCTTGTTCATGCCGATAAGATTGAAGAGTTAAAATCTAAACTCAAATTTGAGGCTGGTTTTTGTGTAAACAGGATTGGTAGGGGCGGAGGGTTGCCTCTTCTCTAGAAACGTGCACCGCAATGTACGCTCCTCCGTTTCTCAAATAATTTTATTGACATTGTTGTTAATGATCCAACGCAGCCTCCTTGGCGCCTGACCGGATACTACGACTACCCAGAAAGACAAAACAGACGCCATGCATAGGATATGATCAGAGGCTTGTGTAGGGACTCCTTGCTTCTCTGGTGCATCATTGGAGACTTTAACGAGTTGGCGGGGGAGGAAGACAAGAGAGGGGGAGCTGCCCATCCTCCATGGGTCTACAGGGGTTTTAAAGTCATATCCGATTGCTCGCTACAAGATATTGGTTTGGAGGGTCATCCGTTTATGTGGGCTAGGGGGCTCGGAACTGCAGCAAGTGTGGAGGAGAGGCTCGATAAAGCCTTGGCTCGTTATGTTCCCGCAAGTTCGGCTGAGAAATCTGGTTTCAGCAATGGCGAACCACACCCCCATCAAGCTCTCCACGTGCAGTAGGCCTGTCCATTGCCGCCGACAACCGTTCCAGTTTGAAAACGCTTGGCTTCAGGAGCTAGAGCTGCCTAGGGTCATTTCAGAGAGCTGGGAACAATCCCTCTCACACCCTTTTATTTATCTCCGAAAGGCTTGGGGAATGGGGAAGGCGGAGGGCTCGACGCTTCAAGGACAACTTAGCTAATGCAAAATCCAACTTCGTAGGGTGCAATCATCTCACCACCCCCTAGATACAGCAACCTTTGTAGTGAGAGCACAACGCTGAATGACATACAACAGGAAGAAGACTTTTGGAAACAGAGAGCCAAGAGCCATTGGCTAGAGGGGGGTGACTTAAACTCAAAATACTTCCATGCCGTGGCCTCTGCTCGCAAGCGACATAACAACATTGAGAAAATCCGAGACATGTATGGTGCATGGGTGAGTAGTCAGGCTGAGATTTGCATTGTTGCTGGTGATTATTTTGTTGATCTTTTTATGGCCCCACAACGCACACTTGATCATTGGCCGCTAGACTTCAGCCGAACAGTGTCCAAGGAAGATAATATATTTACTTAACCTCCGTTCCAATGATGATTAAGTACATTATTCCAAATGCCTGACAAATCCTTAGGGCCGGATAAAAGCTGCTCAACGCATAACAGCACTTTGGGCCTGTTGTGGGAACATACGTGGTTAACCACTGTGTCACTTGGCTTCGCAAGCGGAAATTCCCCCCCACACTGAACCAGACAAATCTGGTATTGATTCCGAAATGTAGCCACCCCACTTCCATGCAGGAGTTGACACCTATAGCGTTGTGTATTGTGGTAAATAAAATTATGCCAAAGGTGTTGGCGAATCGGCTCAAGGGTGTCCTCCCGGGGATCATCTCTGATATGCAGTTTGCCTTTGTCCCAGGGCGCTCCATCTGCGACAATATCCTCGTAGCTTTCGAAGTCATACACTATATGAAACGCAAGACAAAGGGCAAGAAGGGCAATGTGGCCCTAAAAATCGATATCAGTAAGCTCTACGATTGGATCAGCTGGACCTACCTGGAACAGGTTATGAGGAAAATGGGGTTCGAGAATCAGTTTATTCAGTTGATCATGCTCTATGTTACCACTGTCAAGTAAAATGTCTCAGTTAATGGCGAGCTTGTTGGACCCATCACTCCATGTCGGGGCCTTTGACAGGGAGACCCCCTCTCTCCCTATCTATTTATTATTTGTGCTGAGGGTTTGAATGGTATGTTAAACTAGGCTGAGGCTAGGGGGCAGCTGCATGGCTACCGTATTTGTAGGGGTGCCCCAAGTATCTCTCACCTCCTCTTTGTATGACAGTCTCTTATTCTTTAATGCCTCTTAACAGGTATGCACCACAGTACAGTTTATCTTGGCCAAGTATGAGGTATTGTCGGGACAAGCGATTAACCTCCACAAATCTGGTATCTTCTTCGGCCATAATTGTAAAATTCGAGAAAAATTTGAATTTTTTTGAAAAATAGTAAAATAGAAAATTGTTATTCTGATCTGGTATATATCGAAATTTACAGATCACCGGGATGGCGAAGCGGATATCAGATTAGATCGGAGTCTACTTAATCTAGTTCTTGAACGAATTCTCGTCAGGTGCGGAGTAATCATAATTTACCGTGTTTTTTTGAACTTAACAAGGTAGCTGAAAAAAAATGGGATTTTTTATAAAATCTTGAAAATTGGGAATTAAATTGGATAAAGTTCATAGAAAACTATTTGAACTTAAAACGGGATGAAATAAATCATTTCGAATGAAATATCTGCAGAGCAATTCGCGGTGCGTGGCGCAGCATTGAAGCTCAGCAAACTTAAGTGAGAGTTTGGATTAAAATATCATTTTCTTTTCCGAATAAATGGGAAAAAAAGAGCAGTTTTCTTTCGACGGAGTTCACAGGAGTTCAGTGACGGTCGGTCGTCGAAGACAAGAACTAAAGTTCATTGCCTGCTGAAAGGGCTACCTTTTACATACCAAAGGAGGATTTCACCGAATATCCAAATAAGAAGATTTCGGGAAATCGAAGATTTCGGGCTAGGGAGGCTTCTTACTCATATTACTGCGCTTCAAGAGATAGATATTCTTCCTACTTAGTTTATTTCCAATCTTATGGTTGTTTTAAGGTAGGATTGTTGTGTTGATACCTTAAGAGGTTGTTTGGACTATGTTAAAACGGTTTTAAATGGTTGTTTTGTGGCTCGGTTGTGGTCAGCTTTGTGAATTGTTTTGTGATTGTATGTAATATGTCCAAAAAAGTGTTTATGGACTGTTTGGATAAAATAACAATAATTCGGACTGTTAAAGGGTTGTTTAAACTATGTTAAAACGACTTTAATAGCTGTTTTGTGGCCCGGTTGTGGCCAACTTTGTGAATTGTTTTGTGATTGTGTGTGATATGCCCCAAAAAGTGTTTAGGGACTGTTAGAATTAAAAATAACAATAATCTTTACTGTTAAGGGGCTATTTGGAATGTATTAAAACGGTTTTAATGGCTGTTTTGCGACCCGATTGTGGCCGGCTTTGTGAATTATTTTGTGATTATGTGTAATATGTCCCAAAAAGTGTTAAGGGGCCGTTTGGATTAAAATAATAATAATTAAATGAAATTTGTAAAGTGTTTGTTGTATTAAAGCATTATCCATTCATTACTAAGGCTGATTGTAATGACTTTGTGAATTGTATTGTGATTGTGTGTAATAAGTCCCAAATTTTGTTTAAGGGTATTGTTGGATAAAAATAATAATAAATCGACTATTAAAAGCATTTGACTGTTTATAGCCAATTTAGAGCGGTTTAGAGCATGTGAGTTTTTTATTTTTGTGGGCGTATATACCATAATTGGCCTTGAAGGTTAAAGTGTATTACCTTATTGGTGATATGATTGATATTTGATGAATATTGATATGGAAGGTATGCAGTGACATTGAAATAGATGTTTGTTTTGGAAATTATATGTATGTAATATAATTGTCCATGATACATGGTAAAGTGTATAGTTTATATTGTCCATATGACATTCATTAAATATGTGACATGACATTGACATGTAATAGTACATCACATTGCATATGCAGGGGATCATCGCATTCATGGGTGTGAGTGCATGGTTAAAATCAACACCTCATTTGGTAATTGATAGGTGGACTCAGTACCGTTGGACGAAGTCTAACAGAGTCGCACGATTACATGAAACGGAAAACTTGTGTCGGGTAATAGCAAGAAGGGATAGATCTTTCCCTTCGGGTGAAGACCGTTGCGGTTTAATACACTCTCAGCGGTGAAGTAAAAAAGTGTAAAGGTGTCTTGGAGCCTGTTTGTGAGACTACAAATCCAACACTTTGCACAAGGTATCGTTGAGATAACTGAAATGATCATTTGAAGTGTAACATCAACAAGTTTTGGTTGTAAACAAATGAATTTTGTTTAAAATGATCATTAGATGTAATCCACCAATGGCCAGTTTTATCACATTGGCATTGCATTTGTGTGATGGGAGTCGGTAAAGACTTCGGGGTTATAGTTGCATGAGTGAGTCGCATCTCATTTCATAGCATGACATGTAGAATTCCAAGTTAGAATTGGCATATTCTTATTTTTGGAATGTTGATGTGAATTGTCAAGTGTAAACATTACATGTGTACTTAGGCAGGGAGTAACTTCTGTAGGAATTACTCTACTGGGCGTGACTCATCCTGTACGGGAAAAACATTTCAGGTATAAGACTTGTTGTAACACCCCAAATTATGTCATAACAGTTTTATAACATGTTTAGGGTATAATAAAAGTAAAAGTATATTTTTCCGGAATAAAATAAATAAGAAACCGGAATTAATACAAAAGTTAAGGGTAAATTAATAATTTACCAATTCAAGACCCAATGGTCATAATTTAATAAGTTCATATGCCAAAGTAGGAATATCCATAAATTAAATTAAGAGTAATAGAGAGTTTAAGGACCAAAAGAGTAATAAAAAGAAATATATTAAAATGAAATAAGGAAGAAAATTATGGAAGAGACAAGTGGCTTAAAGGAAAGAGGGAGGAAGTTTCCTCCTTTGACTGGATGGTCAAGGATGCTCCAAAAGAGAGAAAAAGTGAAATAAAAAAGGAATAAGATCAAATAAGGATAAGACCAAAATAAATATCTCATTTTGGTCTTGAAGAAAGAGAGAGCAAAAACGAATAAGAGATAAGAGAAGAGAAAGGAGGAAGAATAAGAATAAGAGAAAAGAAAAGAAGAAAGAAGGAAAGGAAAAAGAATATCACGAGTATGGATGCTATGAATTGTTTATGAAATTTGAGTATAGAAGTCTAGTGTTTTTGTATGGATTATAGTATGAATATTTGTATAGAAAGTATAGATACATGGTTTGGAACCCTCTATTTTGTGTATGGGTTGGGTTTGGAAACTCTCAAACTCATTTCTTGTTAGGGTTGAGTTGAGAATAACTCTAAGAATTCTATATATGTGTTTTAGGAAAGGTCTGGTTGCAATTTGAACCAATAAAGTTTCCCTATTTTTGGTCATATGCATTAGATGAACCTTAGAACGGGTTTTTAGGTAAGAAATAAAGGGAATTTGGCAGTGAGTCCTTTTGGTCAATTGTAGCCACATCAGTGAACTTGATGTTAGGATTTTGAATTTCTCAATTTTGACCTTTATAGACCAAGTTATGGTCTGTTTACTCTGAACAGTCAGCTCGGCCAGTGCACCTCAGCCAAGTTAGGTCCCATTTCAGTGGGACGGTCAGTTCGGCTTGGTCAATCGACTCGGCTACCACTGTCTTGACCTCTAGCTTGAAGGTCGTAAGCTTGTAGTTCGACTACATTTGAATTCTTGAAGCTTTATGGAAAGCAGTTGAGTCAAGATTAGGTCGTATTCATGGAGGATAATAGGTGAACATAACCTTGCTGGAAATAGGTTTTCGAATTTCTGCTAGGATTAGTAGTTATGTGTGACCTCCAACCGGACTGACCATAGCTTCTTTGTCGAGACTCCGTTTGGGGTGTTCCTTGGACTCTATGGAAAGCTCATTGAGTCAAGAATCCATCCGTATATAGTTTGATAAAAGTGGAACTCATATTAAGTTCAGAAATCACAAAAAATAGTAGGCTCTATTGGTAATATAGTAAGTTCCTGAAACATATAATCGTAGGATTACGCAAGGCTTTAGATATTAGAATGACATGCTTTTCTGATACGTGGCGGGCATGTATAATTAACCCGGTACTCTCTGATTAGTCGGCTTGACACTCTCTAATAGTGCTTGGCCACAATTTAATTGCCCGGTACTCTCTGATTAGTGCGACGACACTCTCTATCAGTGCTTCGGCACTCTTGCTTTGTGCTACGACACCTCAGTACTGTACCGTACCTTTGGGTACCTATTGTGTTGTGTCCTACTCATTTATTATTACTAGTCTAAGTAGTCAAACAATTATATGATAAGGGACTAAATAAGAATAAGAATAAAGCAATGTGCATCGTTCTGCTCTGAAAGTACCTACGGGTACCTCTATATAAGTATAAGTTCTGTAGTACCTACGGGTACCTCTGTATAAGTATAGTTATGTCGTACCTACGGGTATCTCTGTATAAGTATAAGCTCTGTAGTACCTACGGGTACCTCTGTACAAGTATAGGATGCATGAGTACTGCGGGTACCTGTATAGAGTATAAACTCAGTGAGTACAGAGTCTAAGCTGCCTTGGCTCCATGGGAGATTTGAACAAGTATAAGATAGATAGAAGTACAAGTACGTGTATAAGTACCTCCGTATAGGTATAAGCTCTGTGACTCCTACAGGAGATCTGAACAAGTATAAGATAGATAGAAGTACAAGTAAGTGTATAAGTACCTCCGTATAGGTATAAGCTCTGTAACTCTTACGAGAGATCGGAATAAGTATAAGTTTGCTATAAGTACAAATATGTATATAAGTTGTTATATGTGAAATATGAAAAATGCAAAGATTCGAATAAATGATTGTACATATCGCATATGATTACCGGATGACCATAAGTATTCGAGAATATGAGATATGTACTGAATATAAAATACACATGGATTGTCTGCTTAGAACCTGGTAGAGGGATAGATAGGCATGCCTATTAGGAAAAACAAGTCTGCAGCATACAGTACAGTTGGCTCCGTTTGGATCATTATAGCCCATTCGGACCCTTATAGATGGTCATTGTCTCGTACAATAATACTTGGCGCCGGGCCCTTATAGACCATTTGTTTTTACCGGTGAGTACAAACGCCGGTATATAGACCCTTTATTTGTCTGGTGGAAATCACAGTATGGGCCCTTATCCACTTCTAAGGTTTATGTCGGCATGAAAGATAAAACAAATAATAAGTATATGCAAATGGTTCAAAAATGATAAAGTACATGACATGACATGATATGAGAAGCATAGCATTGCTATACGATGATAGTATACAATTACAAGAATAAGAAGTAAAGTACAAGATGACATGAAAAATATATGAGATATGATAAGGCATGAAACATAAAACAAATGATAAGTATATGTAAATGATTCAAAATGATAAAAGTATATGACATGACATGATATGAGAAGCATAAATTACTGTATGTGATGATATGTAAACAATGGCAAGTACATGTTGATAAAACCAGAAGAAAAATGTAAATGATCTGAAATGAAACATGATATAATAAGAAAGTATAAGATTGCATAAGCATGTGTAAATCATATGTATGGAACATATATAAGCATGTGTATATGACAAGTATGGAATATGAGATAAGTATTTGATATGTTATAAGTATATGTATTTGTGTAAAGTGTGATGACCCTTATTAGGGGTTGTCCATTTGAGTTTATTCCCATGAGTGTAAAAACGCCTTGGTGTTTCGTCCGTGTGGAAGTCTGAGAAGAAATCGAGAGGGCAGGATAATCCATCAACGGTCAAAGGTCGCCTGCCAGCACCAGATGCCTTTGGAAGACCTTTTAGTGTGTATATGTATTTTTGTTTCTTTTGTAAACAATGTAAATGTTGTAATGTTGAACACTTATATTAGACTTGTATATATTTGTATTATTTAACTACAGAATATAATACAAGTTAAATGTTCTTTATTATGAATGAACAAGCAAAGGTTATAAGTTTATAATAATAATAATATGACACCTTCGCTTGACCTGGGATGGGTTAGGCGATTAATCCTGATTAGTTGATATCGAGCATCCGGATTCGGTTCGGACGATCAATCGGGTCGGATCGGAGAAAAGGGCATTTTAAATGGTGTCTGAGTTCTCATCGAGGCCATAAGGGTGAAGAAAATGAGCGTGTGGCTTTACAATAATTACTTTAATATTTATTTTTAGCAAAATAATTTGGAACAAATTATTTTTGGCATATACTAATATGTAAAAAGTTGTATTAAACCCATATGGATGGAGTTTTAATATAGTATTACATGTTTTTATGAATGGATAAATGAAACAGTAATGTGGTTAATTTTTTACTCTCTATAAATGGACTCTAAGTCACGGTCATTGTATTATATTATAGTCACATATGGAGTCGGGTGATTGTATTGTGTATAGGTTGAGTTTTGGATAGAGTACATTAAATGCAAAGGGAAATTATGTCGATTTTTGTTAAATTATGGATCCGGTAAATGGAGAGCACTTGGTGTGTGATATCGGGTTCTACGATATCCATAGGACACCGTGGTTGATGGATGATCAGTGGACCCAGAGTCGGTATTTTGGGACGTCCTTGATATTTCCTTACCCGCTCCAGGCCTTTATCTCTAGTAGACTTGGGGTGACAATCCCCTTGAACACGGGCAAGTACTTAGGACTTCCCTCCCTCATTGGTCGTAATAAGCTAGTGGTCTTCTCATTTCTTCGGGACCGGTTTTGGAAGAGACTTCAGGGATGGCAGGCGAAATTAAACTCACAGACTAGTAAAGAGATATTAATAAAGACGGTGGCCTAGGCCATCCCACTTTCTGTATGAAGCATTTCTCCCGGTCTCACTGTCAGGAGCTTGAAGATGATGTAGACCGCTTTCACAATTGGGGTACTGAAACTGAACAGGGGCGTCGTATGGTGCGTTAAATGGGACACCCTCTCTGCAGCGGAAAGAGCACGGTCCTGAGCCTCAAGGCACTCGCTCTTTTAAACCTCATAATATATACGTAAGCATATGGTTGAGACCTCTCTTCAAACATACTCTTGCCTGCCAGTGTTAAACTGAAATATTTTAAATGGGGACTTCTTATCAGCTTCGCTGGGTTCAAACTTGAGCTTCATTTGGAAGAGTATTTGGTTCGCGCAATAAATTGGGCTGTAGATGGCGTATTGGGGACAGAAGGTCCATCAGTGTCAGCATACGTCGTGGGTGAAGAAGATGATAACCGCCATATTGCCAACCCCTATTGCAGGGACTTGAGGCTCAGAGTGATTTGTTGTCCCAGAACTTGAGGAGTTGAACATCTGATTTACTGAGGGATGTGCTGGTCGGCGAGATGTCATGGCTATTACCAAAACCCCTCCCTCGTCCTTTGATGGCCTAGATAAGTTCATCTGGCACTTTTCAAGCAACGAGATTTACTCAGTAAAGTCAGGATATCGCTTGGTGGGTAGTGCCAACAACCATGAGACTTCCACCCGTCCCCCCAATAATTGGGCGGCCCTTTGGAAGCTCCATTTGCCACCTCTCGTAAAGGTCTTCCTCTGGCATGCATGCAGGGGCTGCCTTCCAGTCTTGGATGTGCTAAGGACTCGCAGGCTGCAGCTAAGACCTTAGCCTGCCTCCTGCAATTGGGGTTCGGAATCTGTATGACTCATCCTCTCATGTGATAAAGCAGGGATTATCTAAGACAACAGCATCGGCGTCGTCAGTATTTAGGAGTTTGGGACATTTCTGACCTGCTGTTGGATAGCACGAGTCAGATTAGCATGTTTGCTCGTGAGGGGGTGGGCACTACTCTATGGATCGCATGGTGGCAAAGGAATGCCTGGGCGTGGACAGGTAAGAACCTCCCCTATGTTCTGGTTGTCCAGCATGGAAAATGCTTTGTGCAGGAGTGGCAAAATGCGCAGAAGGGACTTGTGGAGGGTGGTCATGCACACCATGCTCCGATTACACGTTGGCTTCACCCCACCCGTTGCGCTCTCAAATGTAACATGGATGGTGCTATCTTTGGAGCAGCCTGCAGTGATGTTGGCGCTGCATTATTCTGGAATGAGGACAGGGTCTTTTTAGGCCACATCTACGGGCAATCTGGCTGCTTCTCGCCTGCTGAGATTGAGGCTATGGCCCTGTGCGTTTCCCTCACATGGATCCGTGATCAGTTGAGCCTTAATTTGCAATGTTGTACAAGTCGGACTCTATAAGCAATAGTCTGACACATTCCATTCTTCTCTCCCGAATTATTCTAAGTTTGGTTGTCTGGTGTTAGGTTGCATGTCCTTAGCCTCACTGATCTAGAACGTCTCTATTATCTTTGTTAAACGACAAGCTAACAAGGTAGCTCACACCCTAACTAGGGCTGCCTGTTCTTTCGCTAGCTCATCTTTTTGGCTTGAGGCTCCCCCTTTCCTTGTGGATGCCTTAGCTGCTGATCTTCATGGTTAATAAGTTGCTCGTTGCCCTTTTGGGGCTTTTTCCCTCAAGAATAAAAACTTTTTCTCGGAGGTAAGAACTTCTAGGCTATGTCTAAAATAACGTGTTTGGGCTACATAGAATTAGAAAATGACAAATATTGCTATCATGAATAATAGCAATTGAAATTTTTATCAAATATCGTTGTCATGGATAACGATAATTGATAAAAATTCTAAATGTTATTATTCATAACAACATTTGATAAAATTGTATTTAAGACTACTTATTCATGACAACATTTAAGACCAAATGAACACTCTTAAACGTCTTCTTTGAGTATTAGTTTAGGTTTAGGTAATTTATAATTTTTTAAATAAAGTGCCCATCTTGAAACTCAGGAGTGGACTGGTCTTTGTTAGTGAAATCCAGCATGGAGCTTAGACTGATTAAGAAAGCATTACAGTTACAGAACCATGAGCTAGAGTGGGTTGGGTACCAACTACCAAATTACAGGTAGGGTCACCCCCCATATGATTATTATGATATAAGATTCCCAATTTAAAAAGGTGGAGTGGCTTTGCACACGATCATTTAATCCCAAATAAATAAAGTTGAGGTGCATTGGGACCAGTTGAAGAGGATTGGAACGGCTTTGATGATGGGGGGGAGGAAAACGTCACTTTGTCCTTTTCTCCCCCTCACAAGCTTTAAAGCAAAGACTGCATCATTATTTGTTTAAAGTCATCCCACCCCCATTATTCCATCCACCTATGTTTTCCCCCCTTTTTAACCTCTAATAATAATTATATAATCTTGTATAATATCTTGTCATTTAAATTTCCTCTTCACAAATCCTTTTCTATATTGGCTAAATTAATATGACAGCAAGTCCAAATCATTCAGAAGTTGGAAATAAGTCACCAAGCGATTAAGTACAGGGATTGAAGCATCTAAGAACATGTTTTTAACAAGAAAGTGTTTTGAGATTATATTACCAGTTTAGTTAAATCTCGAATTAATGATGGTTTATACCATCTAAATATTGAGTTACTAAGATTTTTCTCTTCTTTTAATAATTTATCAACTGTCTGAATTCGTTCGTTTATATCATTTCAAAACACATAAATTTTGTTGTTGAGGGCAAAATGAATATTTTACATCTTCTGACGACATTATTTAGTGAATGGTTTATATTATTTGACGAATATTGCTAAAAAGCGTCTCATTGTCCCGATATTTTTCTTTCCCAGTATTGTTCGCATTTGTTGGGTGGTTTTCAGATTTGCATCTATATTGGCTTTTCTTCCTTCTTGGAGATGCTCTTTCTTAAGGGGGTGAGGTGATGATTATTACAGAAAATCATCAGTTATTACCTTTTATTTTTTTAATGGTTATGTACATAAAAATATATTTAAGTTATATCATATGATTAAAAGTTTAAAACTCAAACTTTTGGTTAAGCAAGAAGGCGCAATAAATACCGACGTATTAAGATTTAATGGTATCTGAATACTATCTTTTAAGTTACTAAATTAACCCTAACACATAGTAAGTATTTGAATAATGGTACTACTAAAAATAATTCTAATTCATTCATAAGACATCTCTGCTCAAATACTAATAATTATTTTTTAATTTAATAATAAATAAATACTTATTTAGCAAGATTTGGAATGTAAAATGGGAAGTGGATGAGGTTGGGAGTAGGCGCAGCCGAAAATTCGGCTATGTGCGGTCGCAAGCGATGCGCGTGATTAAATATCGGTTTGGGTGGGAACACCGGCAGGGTTGGGTGATAGCGATCGACCGCGTTCGCTGCGTTCTATCATGGTGTTGGATGAAACGTCTTGCTCAGTTACAAGATTACGTTGCTGCTGTTTAATACTAGTTTCTGATGGTCGACCCAAACTGTGTCAAAATTCGCGCGACCTTCGGTCTTCGGCGGTCTAGCGGGTTTGGTGAGAGCTTTCATGGTTCGGTGTCGCGGTCGGCCGTTCATAGCGTTAACTCGCGCGGTCGATGTTGAGATTAAATGTTTTGCGTAGCGTTGCCGCGTCGCGATTACGATAAATGGCGTTTTGGCGCTTTTTGTCGGCGGGTGAAATGAATGGGGACAATATTATGAATATGAAAGTCAGTTTTCTAAAAAGTAAAGCTCTTTCTCTCTCACATCTACCCCTTTCCTTTTGCATCCTGCCGTCCATAATCATATCTTACATGGAAGAAGAATCAACGAACTGTATGAAAGAAGGCGACCTTACAAGCTATATTATCTGTTCTTCTTGATGTGTGTTTACTCTCATGATCTAACTTTCTCAAACTTCAAAGTTTGAGCAGAATCATCAAGACAAAAGAAATACTCAGGCTTCAAGTTCAATAGCCAGTGAAAAGAGGAGACGAAAAATCATCAATTTTATCGACGGTTCTTACAGCACTTCCAGTCTGCGACTCTCTGATTTGCGATGGGTGGTGGGCGATCCTTTACATCGTACTTTGTCTATTTCGAGGCTTCCCACCGTGGATCTGTGCCGTGGACCTCATCTTTTCTCCGCGCAATTTGTGGACACAATTTAGAATTGGTTCAATACTCTGAAGGATGAACCACCAAAACAAATAATAATAAAAGTAAATGGGAGGTCCTGTTTTGAAAACACTGTAGTTTTAAAATGTGATAAAATCACTTTGGCATTTTTTAAAACTAATTTTCTCACCTTAATTTAGTATTTTTTTTATGTTCTTTTAAGTTTTAAAAAATATAATAAAAACCCAAAAACATTTCTTTGTTTTTAACATTTATATTGTTTTTCGAATAAAAAACAATTTTTAAAAATGGTAACAAAATATGAGCTAAAAATCTCTAAATCGACTATGACCTGTGATATCATAATAAAATATCGATTATAATGACGCATTAAAAAATAATTCTATTTAACATTTATTTATCACATATCTCTAAATTAAGTAAAAGTATTTGAGATATCGTGAAAGTAAATGGGGTGTGCAGAGATATTTAAAAGTAATATATAAAACTTTCTTTTATTCTGAAAGTCTCATGTGTGTTTGGTTTACATATATTACAATAGTAATATAACATGTTTATTAAGTTAACGTAATAAATTTTTATCTAATGTAAGACCTTTTTTACCTTATGTAATAAATTTTTACAAGTTTTGTCTAATATAATAATATATATATATATATATATATATATATATATATATATATATATATATATAAGTTTATTTCAATTAACATATAAATATATTCATTAATGTATATAAGTCAAGCTAATTCAATATATGAGAAAATTTTTGAAACTTTATGAGGATTTACCATTTTATCACGTATTTTTATTATTTTTGTGTGGAGATATATAATATTTTAATAGTTTAGGGTGAGGTTTTGGCTCTATTTTTTTTATTTTATTTTTATTTATCTTTAATATAATTACTCCCTTTTTAAGGGTACCTATAAATATTTATTTGTTTATATTACTATTTTGTTTCAAAACAAAAGTTATACTTTGTCTACAAGTAAAATGATGAGATCAGTACATCGTAGCCCATAGTAAAATGCTGTTAATAATTTACTCCAAGCTCCAGCTCCTCCATTTGGTTGGTTTGATTATTCAACCTCTCCACAAGTTTGTTTAATTTATTAAGTTTTTCAGTTGTCTTTTCTAATTGGTGGATTTTCCGCATAAAGGAAATTATAAATGAGCATTATTCCTCTGTAAGTATTTTGATTTTGATAAGAAGCCCTTGAAATCATTGCTTTATCAAGAAATGTTTTTTAAATAATTAAACATTTTTTATTTATCAAAATTTAAAATATCCTTCTCTATATTGTTTATAATATGACTCTACTTATTATGACAAAATGGAAGCGTATATTTTTCTGCTCAAGTTCTAAAACAATCACAGGCATGTCTATTGATAACTAACTTAGATTGGTTCTCTAAGCTTTCAAGAAAAAAATTTAAAGAAAAGTCTAATACTAAAAAAAAATTTAGTTTTCTTTTGTTTTTTGACAACAAAATTTATTTTTAGTTAAAAATACAAAACATTTTATTTATCTCTTGTTTTTTGTTTTTGTTTATCTTGAAGCTATTACTTTTAAATGATATTCATATTATAATTACAATGTATATAAAAATTTAAATTTATTTTTAGAAATATATTTAAAATACTACAAACAAACATTTTATTTTCTTTAAATATATTTATAACATAGACAATTTAAATAAAAAACAACAACTGTTATAAATCATGGGATCTGCTTAAAATGATTTCGGGTTTGATATGTTTATTGATCAAAGGTTGATATTTAATATTATTAAAGATAATGGTTATCCATGAGACCCGACTAAAATGGTAAAATTAGCACATCAAATGAATAAAAAAATATGTTCATATTTTATGATTTTTTATGAATGTGTGGAAATAAATAGTATATAATGAATTGGATAGAACTGATTATCTCTTTTTTTCCTTTTTTTTTATGCATATGATGTGATAAAATATTCATAATGTTGATAGATTGAATATTTCCAAGCCAATTATGAAAAAAGTGTTATAGAGATTGTATGGATCATAAGTGAACATCAAATGTAATGTGGTTTGGAAAAGGATTTACATGAGGAGGGAAGATAAGTGGGTAAAACTTATGGCCTTAGGGTCAGCGTTGTAAAATAAATATCTGACATTTAATTTGTGGGTGATCCAATGGGAATGCGAGGATGATCACCGGCACGATGAGTGCAGCACACCATAGCGTATTTTAAGGCGGCGACACATTGCCTTCATTCCAAATTCTTCTTCGTTTTTCATTAGAATTTATTTTTAATGTTCAGGGTGGTCTCCTTTTCTCTGTTCTCTCTCTCTCTCATCTCTCTGTTTACTGTACTATTCGGCTTTCCACCCACCCTCATCAAACTTATTATCGCAATCTCTCTTTTTCGCGTCTCTGTTTTTCTTCATAGTGGGTTGGAATATTCTCAGAAACAAGCACCACAGAATTAGGGTTTTGATTCCTGGCAGGATGCCCATTGAGTAGGTACCAGGTCCGGAACCAGTATAGCTTGGCGGATCCTGAGCTCTTTCGTGCCGCAGATAAGGATGATCCGGAGGCGCTTTTGGAGGGCGTTGCCATGGCTGGCCTCGTCGGGGTTTACGGCAACAGCGACTGGCTGCTGGTAGTTTTGTTTCTTTGATATTTTTATGCTGTATTTGACTCTCAATCCTGCTGCTTGGTAAATGCTGAACTTCTAGGGTTTGAATTCTAAGTTGTGGCTAATAAGAGGACAAGTGGGAGCTCTGTTGGGAATTGTGACTGGGACTTTATTTGGAGTTGGTTGCGCGTTTGTCTCGTTTGGCAAAGTGAAGGAAAATTCAATGGAACAAATTTTTTTTTTAACGAATTATTTTTCTGTTGTGAAAATGAGAAGCTCTCAATTATGAATCAGATAGGTTCAAAAATTATATACCACTAATGGGGCTTTCTTACTGTGGTTACCCATTATTACTTCTTTAGTCTTGACACTCTTTATTTTCTTCTCTTTTTCCTTCTTTGCTCATCTTCAAACTGAATCCTATAGGTAAAAATGATTTGAATGATTTTCTTAATTCTTAGAGGTTCTCTATCAATCTAGGTCTGCATGGTGTTGAAGTGATTGGATTACGGAAGTCCTGCTATTAAATGAAGAGTCAAAAATTTTACCATTGTATTCTGAATTGGTGCAATTATTTGTAATTGCTGGGATGGACACCTATAAATCATCTTCCAATTTTAGTTTTGGCTAGTACTTATATTTGGCTATTGCATATGCCTGCTTCTAAGGGGAAGAACAGGTTTTTTTTTTGGTTGTCTGTTGCATATTCAAGAAAATTAAGAGTTCTTGATAGCTTCATTGTTGCATTGTTTTTGTATGTACATGACTATTATCTCTTTTTATATAAATTGTTAATATTCTTCTATACCGTGTTCTGGGACACAAATCATCTTTGCACATAGACCTTATTTAATATACCAACTTCTGGTTCTTATACCAATTGTAAAATGTTCTTAGAACTGTTTAGCAATTCTTCTGTTGGGTAGGGGTTGAGTGCTTCAGAGATTATTCCTTCTATTGATAGCTTTCATTCAATATAATATTCAGTTGACATTTAAACATCCTCTGTTTACCCTATTAAAGTTTGGGACATTGATACAATGTCATCAGAGTCATGTTGCCCTATGCTTTCATACGGAATAAAGAAACCTTCTCAAAAACCCCCCTCCTCCACCCACCCCCTGCACGCTGTAACTTAACATCCTTTAGTTTGCGGTATGATGTCATGTTTGGTGGGGATGAATGACAGTGGAAAGGGTATTTCTTCTTTAACTAATGAAGAGCGAATAAAAGGATATCATTAAAATAACACAAGGAACATGCAAGAACCTCCAGCTTTTGAAGCCTAAAACTGTAAGATATATTTTTCAAAGATTAGAGCCTTATGATGACAACTGTTGTGTCATATAATAGTTTTCATCATGGGACAGACTGTGAAAGAAAATCATCAGAAGAATAGTCAAAAGCGAGTTAATAAATTTGCTTACATTTTGTTGATGACTTATTGGGAAAATACCATGGACAGTCACAATCTCGTGGCACTTTTATTTTCATGAAATGTCAATTAATTAAAATTTTCAAGACCAACTGATGGGTATATGATAAATATCAAACTAAGACTTCCAATAATAGCAGAAAAAAAGGATTCTGATAAACATTTCTACCAATAACTTTCTATACTAAATAGATAATATCTCATGGGTACAGTAAGTCACAGGAGTATTCCCCGTAGGCGCTCACAGCGAATATTCCTTTCAGAAAAATACTAGCTAACTTCCCCCAAAGGACTACACACCAAATAAAGACAAAAGGCATCCAAAAGACAATTTCTAAACAACCCTATCAGTTAATTTACAACATCCCTGACTTTGATCTTCTGGTGCCGAATCGAGGTTGGGCTATCAGCCGTGTCTCTCTTATTACCTCCTCCATTTTCAGACCTTGTCCTCAAGGCTGAAAGCAGAGAATTGGGCTCGAAAGTCGGTTTCACCCATCCGGTGGCTTCCCTCTTCTAGCGCCTCTCCATTTAACTAACAAATTTGAGACCCCTGTTGTATTCTGGCCCCACCTTTGTCAACAGATCCTTCGACTTATCTTTTTTTCTACCCCGTATCTACTGAAATTCTGCCTCAGTGGGATGTTGTGAAACCTTTTTAAGTAGAGAGACATGAAGATGGGGTGTACCTTCAGTTACAACAATTCCAAGTCATATTACATTTCCCTATTTTGGCAGCCAAGGTGTGAGGCCCAAAATATCTTGTCGACAACTTTTAATTTTTTCTCCCTCAGACTGAATGTTGCCTATAAGGCTGTAACTTAACCAACACCATATCTCCTACTTGAAACTGTAGCTCTCTTCTATGTTTATCCACTGCAGTTTTCATTCTATGTTGGGCACGGTCCAGGTTACATTTTAGTTCCTGTAATATCTCATCACGTGCCCTCAAGTCCTCCTCCACAGCTGGTACTCGGGTTTCGCCTAGTAAGAACTGTCGCAAGGTAGGGGGAGTTCTGCCATATACTGCCTGAAAGGGGGTCATACTTGCAGCTGATTGAAAACTAGTGTTGTAACAAAATTCTGCCCAAGACAGCCACTTACTCCACTGATTTGGTTGCTCTGAACAAAAACACCTCAAATAAGTTTCAAGGCAACAATTCAACACCTCGGTTTTTTGCCCATCGGGATTTGATGTTGTTTGGAACGCTCATTTCAGTTTGTACCACCCACTGCTTGAAAGATACTCCTTAAAAATGTTCTCGCGCAGAAAGAAGTGTGATCGTCACAATAGAAAGGGGTACCGTTGTCGATAATTTCTCTCATATACAAAAACCTCTGCCACTGTTACGTACCTGCTAGAAGAAGAGGTGCTGGGGCTGAGGAAATGGGCATATTTGGACAAGCGGTCTACAGTACTAAGATGCGATCGGTCCCCTTTTAGATAAATGCTTAATCCCGATGAAATCCATGCGGGGTCCTCCCAAATGCATTGAGGAATTGGGAGAGGTTGTAAAAGTCCAGCAGGGCTCAAGATATCATATTTGTTATGTTGACACACAAGACAGTTTGCTACATACCTGCGTACTTGTTTCATCATCCCTTGCCAATAAACTTGTATAATATTTACTGTATTCTGAGGCTCTATCCTTGGCCCCGGATGGTGTAGGTAAATTCTTCAATCAATTAGTTATCAGGAAGACGGGGAGAACAATGCGTCCCTTGTAGTATAACCGTCCGACCACCAAAGAGAAATTGTTGTGGTTGCTTCCAGTAGACTTAATGGTCTAAATGATATTGTTCGAAATTTGAATCATGGGCTGACTGCTTTCGAGAAGCTCCCGATCCAGCGATATGGCATCGCTATTGCAGCGAATTCTATATTTTCAGCTTTTCCGGACAATGCATCAACTGCACAATTGGTCTTTCCTGGTTTGTAGGAGATCTCAAAGTCATAACCCAAAAGTTTGGCCACCTAATTTTGTTGGCTGGGGTCGTAATTGGTTGTTGAAGTAGATGCTTTAGGCTATGTAGGTCAGGTCTGTTTTCGCTTGGAATTTCCTTCCCACCAATTATGGTCGCCAATGTTGGATTGCCATTGCTAGGGCTTCTCCAGTTCTTTTCATAGTGACTTTCCCACCATCTCTCGACCAGGACAAGGCTATCGGTTTTTCTACGTGTAGGACCCAACTCCTATACCTATACGGAAGCATCACATTCCATGACAAAAGGTTGGAGTTAAATCGGCGTAGTTTAACTCAGAAATCAGTCTGCGGGTTAGCAGGCATTATAGCTACTTGAGCATTACTGCTCCAACGAAACTCTCCCCCCTGTTCCTGCTTCATTAAGGCTGTTAAGGGTTGAGCCATTTTTCCATAGTCTTTGATGCAGCGATCGCAACAATTAAACACCTAGAAAGCCCTCACACTTCTTTGAGATTCGAGTGGGGTAGGCTCAGTTATTGTGGACACCTTATCGGAGATCCATCCTCTGCCGGATACTACATGGCCCCCAAATATACCACAACAAGGCGAAACCTGGGAGCTGCAGTTAACCTTAAGTCGTGAGCTTGTAGAATGTCCAAGACGGTGTGGAGGTGTTGCAAATGAAGAGTCCAAGTCGTACTGTAAATCAGTATATCATAAAAAAAAACAAGGACAAACCTCCTCAAATGTGGTCAGAACAGATAATTCATAGTGGCTTGAAAGGTGGCCGGTGCGTTGGTGAGGTCGAATGGCATGACCAGAAATTCGTAGTGTCCAGAATGTGTATGAAATGCAGTTTTGTATACGTCATCGGCTACCACTCGGATTTGGTGGTACCCTGAACATAAATCCAATTTGTTGAAATATCGTGCCCCACCCAATTCGTCCAACATTTCTTGGATTATTGCAATTAGGTATTTGTCGGGAATAGTCACCTTGTTTAGCTGGCGATAGTAGGCATAAGCCAGCTACCATCTTTGCGCACATAACAATACAAGTTTTGGAAAGGGACTATGACTTGGTATTATGGTACTTTACCCTGCAGCATTTCTGAACCAAATCTTTCATTCATTTTCCAGTGAAAATTTGTAACTCTATCTATCACTTGGCCCTTCCCACATATGGGGTCCTTTTACGGAGAGATGCCAGTAATGGTGCATGTCTCATTTGAATGATTTTTGGTATTATCGGCCGGTGGGAAAATCGATTCGGTAACTTTCGATTCTAGAGTACTCTCCAGAGACGATTAATCACGATCAACATCACGTTTTGTTGAGCATTGAAAGGATTAATGATCGAATAATGCCCTTTCGTTTTGAGATTATGTGAAGTGAAATTTGATGGTTTTAAGGACCTCCCCTCGAAGTGGTGTAAACACACTTCTCACGGATCCTTTAGTTTTGTTTTGGCTTCCAAAGTAAAGGCCCTTAAGGGTATTTTGAGGGTTTGGAATAAAGAGGTTTTTGGTAGAGTTGAGGTTCAGAAGAAGGAGGCCTTAAGCAGGATTTTGTTTTGGGATAACTCGGAGAAGGATAAGGCCTTGTCCTTGGCAGAATCAGAGGAGAGGGAAAAGGCGAGAGGAATAAAATTAGATGGACTTGGAAGATCTCTTGGAAACAAAATCCGAGGTTGGTTTGAAAGAGGGGGCCCAATACAGGGTTTCTTTCCTGCACGGGATGGCCAATTTTCATAGGAGAAGGAACTCTGTCTGGAGGAGCATCATCAATGGTAGAAGATGTGATAGGAACACGAGATTAGAAGGTCACGGTTGGAGCCTTCCAAAGTCTCCTTTACCTTTTAATAAGCTGGTGCTTACCCTGCGATCTCCGTTTCAATATGATGGTGATAAAGTTTCTAAAATTTGGAAGAAATGTTTACAGAGGAGGAAATTCTTGCAGCAATCTTAGGGCTTAATGGTGATAAAGCCCCAGGTCCAGATGGTTTCCCATTGGCCTTTTGGTCTTTTAGTTGGGATTTTGTGAAAATGGAGGTGATGGCTTTAAAGGAATTCTTGAACTAACCGGTTGTCAAAAAGCACAGATACTACTTCTTCGGTCGCCAGTCCCCGAGGAAGGATTTGTTGAGGATCTAAAGTTTGAGACCCACATTAGTTTGATGGGAAGTTTGTACAAAATTTTATCGAAAGTGTTATTTCATGGAATCAAAAGAGTTATGGGAGAGATTGTCTCGGTCTCAAACGTTCGTAGGAGGAGCGGAAATTCTTGTATTTGTTACAATTGCTAATGAGGCGATGGGCTCTATTCTAGAAGGAAGAGAATGGGTTCTATATATTTGGATTATTGAAACACCCAGTCACATAAGATGGGATTTTGCAGCCGGATTATGGAGAAGATAAGGGGTTTGGCTCTAAATGGATAAGTTGGATTAAATGGTGCATCTCTACAGCTTCTTTTTCCGTTCTGATTAATGGCTCTTCTACGGGGTTCTTCAGGAGCTCCAGAGGCTTGAGACAAGGGGACCCCCTGTCCCCCTACCTTTTTGTCATCGGAATGGAAGCCACAGGCGGTATGCTTCATGTATGGAAGAAAGCAAATTTCATCTGTTTGTAAGTTTCGGGAAGAGATGGAGGGGATATTGTTATTTCTCATCTTTTATACGCTGATGATACTATCTTGTTTTGTGAAGCCAACTCTGAGCAGCTAATGTATTTGAGATGGACTTTGATGTGGTTTGAAGTCTTTTCTGGATTGAAGATTAATTTGACGAAAAGTGTGATTATCCCACTGGGTAGAGTGGACAATGTGGAGGAGTTGGCCGGTGACTTGGTTGAGGAGGTCGCCTCTTGCTTTAGTCTTAGCTTGGGGGCTTCTGTGTAGGAACTTTGAGTGGGATTCTATTCGAAAACAGTTCGGAAAGAAGGTTATACAACTTTGGCGACTGAGTATATCAAGGGAGGATCGCACTCATTGAACTTTCTGTGTGCTTCCCATTTACTTTCTTTCATCTTTGAATGCCAAGAGTTTGTTCAAGGTTGGAAAAGATTCAGAGAGACTTTCTTTGGGGTGGGGGCAACCTAGAGAGAAAACCTCACCTCGTCAATTGGAAAACAGTTTGCCTTCAAAAAAGTCGCGGGGGTCTTGGGGTTAGAAGCCTTTCAAAGATGAATATTGCTCTGTTTTGTAAGTGGTGTTGGCGGTTTGCCAATGAGAGGGATTCTATGTGGCGCTTGGTGATCAGCACCAAATTTGGGGAGGGAGAAGGTGGTTGGAACACCCGATGACGCCAGGGTGGTTATGACCTTTGGGTTGTAGAGGTGTGATGGCAAGAATGGATCACCTTTTGTCGAAATTCTACTTCTTGCTTGAAGCGATGGTCGGAGGCTTCGGTTTTGGAAGGATCCCGGTGGGGACAAATGTGCCCATGTAATCACCTTCCCCACTCTTGTTTGAACTGGCAGCTCTCGAGACGCAGCGGTAGCGGTTGGGACTACTGGGGTTGATGGGGTTGGTCCCTGTTTTCCAAAGACCTTTGCGATTGGGAAATGGAGGTGGAAAGGTTTCTTCTTGTCCTTCATAATGAGAAGATTAAGCCATCACTGAGAGGATTACTAATTTTAAAGGGAGGCAGAACTTTGATGTGGTTTCACGGTCAGTCTCATGTACCAAGTTAATGCATTCCCCTCAATTCCCTTGGCATTACAATTTGGAAACCTGATGTATTCACACAAATGAGTTTCTTTGCTTAGGAGCGTCTGGGGTAAGGTGCTTCTACATTGATAATTCAAGAATCACGCAATAAGCAAGGTGTTTCTTATACAAAGGAGAGAAACAATAGACCATTTGCTTGTTCATTGTTCGAGAGCTAAGATGTTGTGGAACCTTTTTTGGCCATTATATGGATCTAATTGGAATTTCATGCGAGTTCACTAAACTCTTTGCTTGGCAAGGTGTACGATTGGAAAAAAGCGGAAAGAGTGGATGGCGGTCCTACTCGTGTTTTATTTTTGGACGCTTTGGTTAGAAAACGGGCGCTTTTGAGAAATAAAGTCCCTGACTTTCGGGATGAAATCATCTTTTGTTGCTTTTATGGTCACGAAATTTAAGTGTATAGTCGATAATTTAAGTTCTTTGGTAGATTTTTAACACAGTTGGGGCATAGGTGAGAGTTGTAGTGTTGTCCTTTTGTACTCGTGTACTCTTTGGGAGCTTCTTTCGTTCTAATATATTACATACTTTTCTTACGATAAAAAAAAATATTGCTTGACGCTAACATTTAGAGCACACGGCAGCAATGGTATCTATGATCCTGTGTCAGTAGGGGAAGCGTTGCGAACTCTGTGAATCTTGGATAGTATTGTTGGAATAGGTAAAATCTTCTGTTTGTTGTTCCTTCTTGAGATCAGTCCACGGTCTTTATGGTGGGAAGAAATTAATTTCGTTGAACGAGAGAAGGGCATAAAATTCAACATCCTTCTCTGGTATTTTTGAAGCGAGCTGAAAACGGAGGATCTTACTAGTGTGGATCACCCTACGAAATCTTGTCTCCCTCGCACTGAATTTCATCACGGGTTATTGATTAGAAGCGGACCTCCCACAATGTAACCATGAAATTCCCAAAATAAGATCCACAGTACCTAGCAAAAAGATATAACAATCTACATGAATTTGTGTTGGACCCAACCGAACCTTAACATCTGTAAACTCCCCAGATTTGAGTGGACATCCTCATGGCCGAACCCAAACTTCTTTGGTAGTGACATGCAGCCCCGATACATGTCAGCCGTCGGTTAATAAAACAATGACTAACATCACTATAGATCATGACCACATGAGTTTGTCGGCATGACTTCATGATGCGTGGACCGATAATGCCTCGAAAACATTGACAGACATTCAAAATGGTGAGTTGGGTATTAAAGTCGATGGTGGAGTATTTATGTAGATCCTTCGCATCGAGATCGACTGGAAGTCTTCATCTTCACCTGCTACGAGCACACATAAGAGGATGAAATAGGCGCCTGAAAGCACAAACCTCGACCGAGGTCACGATGCCATGTCGGTGGCGTTGGGTGCCCTAGGTTGGGCAATGGAGCTGGGGTTAGCCTGGAGAGATATGTTTGAGCATGGGTGTTTGGGAAGGAGTAAATTCGAAGTAAGTGGAGGAGATAGAAGCCCACAAGTGGTATTGGGGTTTGAAACCCATTGTGGGCCGAATGGGGCTGAGGCCCAACGAGCAGTTGGCTTGGGTCCGCGAAGGAGCCCATTGGTGCCCGGAAGTTCGTCCATTTTGGCCGCGTAGGGTTTTGCAAGTTAGCGGATGTTAAACCTCACCTGCTTATGTTGATCCTTGCGGCCGTCGTAGAAAACTCGATCACCCCTCTCCACTATCAACCAATGTTCAACCTCGCGAGCCAAATCCATGGTTTGAAAAATGTCTACCGCATCTTTCTGGAATATCTGGACTCGAATGTCTTCACGCAATCCATTAAGAAAAAGCGTAAAGCTCATTTGTCAAACCCTTGATACAGGGTTGCCTGGAGTCTCATTGCGGATATACTCTTTGTGAGGCCCGTTTGTTTAGTATTTTATCAGTCGTTATGGGTTGTTGTCATCCCCGTGGCCTTGAGGCCAGTTGCTTCTGGCGAGCCCAAGTTAGGTCGGAATTGTGATCCTTCCACACCAACAAGCCTAGTGGAGGTCTGTTCCCTCCATACACACCAAGGCCAACTGCAGCTTTGAAGATTCTGATGTATGGTGAATCTGAAAATACTGCTTGGTGCGTGCGAGCCAACCCAAAGGGTCAAGACCATGGAAGGTGTTGGATCCTCACGGCGGAAATGGGAGTATATCGGCTCCTTCTTGCATGTCGGCTGAGATAGTGCTCCCTGACTCATGGTCCTCCATCTTCGACTCACTTTCTTCCACGCGACTAAGGCCAGCAGCATCATGTTCCTTCCCGCCGTCGCCCTTCATGTGGTGAGCAGAAAGTAAATCTATCAACGACTCTAATTTGTGATGAAGCTCCTTGTGGTGAGACCATGAGGTCGACGCGATTCCTATCTTCCTGGAGATCCTGGTCCAGAACGGCTAAGGTCTTCTGCATTCCTTTAACGTGAGAGGCCAATTTATCCACACGAGACTCCATATGAGTTGGCATTCACAGAAGGAGCAGCAGGTCGGACTAGTGATAAAAGTCAAGCTAAAGACTAACATGTGAAAAAAAAAGGATTCTGATAGT
The DNA here is from genome assembly GCA_016808115.1 of Tetrastigma voinierianum. Classification (NCBI taxonomy): domain Eukaryota; kingdom Viridiplantae; phylum Streptophyta; class Magnoliopsida; order Vitales; family Vitaceae; genus Tetrastigma; species Tetrastigma voinierianum. Next base: position 685,642 of record JAEQBH010002347.1, on the reverse strand, counting down.
GTTCTACAACCTTTCTTTAGCAATTCAATAACCAAATAGTGCAATGAGATTATAGGGGATGTATTCCCCTACCAGGCTCACAACCGTATATTCGCTAAAATACAACTAACTTCCCAAAAGGGACTACTACACCAAATATAGACAAAAGGCATCAAAAGACAATTTCTTAAACAGCCCTCAGTTAGTTACCAACGTCACTGACTTTGATCTTCTGGTGTAGACCTTTAGGGTTGGGCCTCCAGCTGTGCTCTCAACAGTATAGCTGCAAGTTTTACTGAAAGGAGCCTGGAGCTGTTTGTGTTTGGCTTGTTGATTGAAGAAAATTTATGTTCAGGCTCAAACTAGGCTTACCTAATTGAAGAATGAACTTAAACAATCTACTAAATAAGCAAAATCCAGGTAGCCTTGAGGATATCAGGATGATACTACTAGTCAGATGGCAGCAGTGGCAATAACTTGGATACACTAAGTACTGTCAGTCGAGACGTGTTATTGGAGTTTGGAGATATGTTGCAAATATCTTATTATGTTCTATTCATTCTAAATATTTGAAGTGAGCTTTTTAGTGTTTACATTATCGTCTTCTATATGAAAAAATGGTTCTTTGAAATAATGAGTCACCATTAATATCAACGCATGTGATGGACAAACATTCACGATCTTTCTATATATATATATATATATATATATATATATTGCCTTAAGTTTCAAATCAACAGCATCAACCCAGGATTTTTACTATTCGAATGCTAGCTGGAATGTTGATGTGTCTAAAGGATCACTAGTTGTGGCACCAATGAAAGAATAGCGTCTATGCTGATAAGCCTTACAGGTGATATCTTCTTTGGTGTCTTTATTACTGCATCTTATCCTTTCAATTTATTAAAATTTGATTTTTATCTTCTATCATTTGAAGGCTTAGTTTACTAAATGTGTTTTGTTTGTGTAATTCCTAAGGTTTACTGCTGAGATATTCCATGAGCTTACGCTGAAGAAGTGGTGACTGCTGCAAGAATTAACGTCTAATAGTTCGTGTCAACAGCTCGAAGCTGAATTTCCTTTGATTGAGGGCATTTCTTTCTCAAACTAGTCATTCATCATTTTTCTCAGCTCTCTGAAATTGTCTCTCTCTCTCTCTGAGTATGAGAATGTTTCTCTGTTTGCAACTTCATGAATTGTCATAACTGGTATTTTTCTGTCCAAATGTTAGTGGTTGAAATAATCACACAAACATAAATTTTAAATATTGTCTGAAATGTGAAGAGATAGCTTTGTATCTTGTTTTAAATTCATTTGCTGATTCCAATAATATTCTGCTGTCTATACCAATTTTCTCAAAGTGGTTTTCTTCATATAAACATGTGTAATAATATCTTATAAGTTTATTGTGAGTTACAGCATCAGATGAATTACAATAATGACATATATCTAGACCTAGACCTCATTCGCATTTATGAAACTAGAGGAATAATTTTATCCTTACGACAATTAAGAATTTTAATCTTAGCTACGAATAGTTTGTACTTTATGCTTTGCCCTTACAATTTCATAGAAGACATGATGTCTTTAAAGGCTTATTGAGGAAGAGTCTCATATTGTAGTATCAAATAAATTCAATAAACCAACTTATTACAGTTCTTTTATAGATTAGAGATATTCTCATTGCTTGTCATGCATATTGTGCTTGGAATGATTTGTTTTCTAAAGTTCAATTTCAATTTCAATTAGATACTGTAAAGGTTGTCTTGTTCTCATTAATAAGGTTCCTAAAGAACTTCTGATCAGAGCTGATAATTATGTGGATGCATTATTCTATTGCAGGTGTTGACTTGGCATCCCAATCTACATATGCTGATCAAAATCCCCAGTCACAAGGGGAGATTTACCTCGATTTATGTGGACTCCTATGAAGAATGTCGGGGTCCACAGCGATTTATTCCTACTGGACCAAATATGATTATTGAGTTTATGTTGCGAATTAGAATGTAAATCTAAAAGCCCAGATTCCTTTTAAGAAATGAAAGTCGCCAAACAGCCTCGTCTTTTTTAAATAGTTTTGATATTGGGTGCTGGGGCATGTTTGAGCTATACTGATCCATCATTCTTTAAAACAGAATCAGCATCCTCTAAGTTATTGAAGTCAAGAGGTTCTTGAGGAAAAAAAGTCGCAAAAGGAAGGTACTGTGGTGGAATTATCATGTGTAAGTATAGTTTATATGTTATTTACAATAGTTTTAGAAACTGTGTTTGCTTTTGAGATAATTCAGCGACTGCTGGGTCTCTTAGGTGCATGTTAACTTGAAGTATATTCAACCTGTGTTTAACAAACACACAGATTGATGTAATGTTGTGTGATATAGGTGTGCCCTGAAGGTTCTCTTTAGTTGGCCTGGGTGTTTTTAAAATATGTTGTGGCTTAATGCTTAACCTGCAAGATTTACTTGGAGCCTATTGGGTTGGGTATTAGCTTTTACCTGCAAGATTTACTTGGAACAGCCTCTGAAATTATGTAACTTTATAGCGCGTGTCGGGAGAAGCTTGACAAGTAAAGCAGTAAGAACCTACTTGTGGAAGGATAAATATAGGAAGATTCTTGCAGACCATGGTGGTGTTTGGCTACTATGTTATTCTTCTGTATACCTATCAAAAAAAAAAAAATAGAATCGCGCAGTGCAGCCACCTTTATGAATGACCTTTCAAGTTTACAGTTGAGAATGAGTATTAAATCACCATTTTTTTTTGTGGTGATATTTGGATTATTTATGGCTTTGGCAATTGTAATTAAGCGCTTGGAGCTTTAGGTTCTTATTTTGCTAATGGAAACTCTTTCCTCTACTGCTTCTAAGAATATTGTGTTCCTGTGTTTTTCTCAGAAGAAAGGATCACGCTGGAGGAATGGAGAAACCCCAGAGGTTTTATCAGCATCCCATGCCAAGTGAGGACTTCAATTTAATTGACACATCTATATACACACACACACACACATCATATGTATGTAGCAGCTATGTTATGCATGCATGTATACAATGGTTAATTGGTAACATAGTTAAATTATGAAAGTGCAGATTGCATCCAGTTGTTTTTGGAAGATCGTGCTGCGAATGGTGCTGATGGGTAAGTCAGACTTGTAGTGAAAAACAACTGAATGAATCCCCATTTGATTCAAAAACTGGGAGAAGTTACATGGAAAAGTTTTTGGAAACTCATTCACCAGAGCATGATGGTTCATGAAATTTGTGTTAGTCCACCCTTGTTGAAAATGGCATCTGACAGCGGTCATGAGCCAGGGCTTGATATACTTGAAATCAGTACAGTTAGTCCTTCCAAAGAGTCATTGCTGAGGAAGAGTTCATCTCATCATCATGGACGGAAGGTTCTGACCACCTTTTCATATGGATGAGTGGTTGAAGAAGCTATTGATAGAGCAATTCTGAAGGTGCCTGTGTCAAACCCTGGTGGTGAAACTGACAACATTTCCTCTGTTTATAAGGTGGCAGATGAAAGGGAAGTACATGTTGATGGGGAAAGTAAAATTGAAGGCAATGCAGATGGTTACCATTCTGATGATGTCGCAAGTGAGACAGACAATTACATGGATGCCCTTAATACTATGGAATCAGAAATGGAAACAGACACTGAGAATAAACCTAAGAATGAGATGGGTTTCCTCAATGTTAAAAAACATGGGATTGATTCTGATGCAAATGGAGAAATCCAGGAACTTGGAGCTCAGTTTTCAGATTCTAACTCTACAGCATCAAGTGATGGAATCAGTTCGTGCACGAAAGGACAATCTAGTATTTCCAACTCTGATACTCTAAGCAATTTAGCTGAGAACTCACCACCCAATTGTGATGGCGCGGTTGAATTGTTCCCATGTACTGATATATGTGTGGATGAGAGTGTTGATGTGTCATCCAATCATCTTTCCATAAATGAGGAGTCCAAAACCAAATCTCATGAGCATGCAGTGTCTAATGATACATGCACTGAAGTAACTGATGTCCATGGTTACAGGTCTAAATTTGGAGAAGCATCGTGTACTTTGTCTCTTAAAGATTTGGATGTAATGCTTCCACCTGTGGATTGTGGAAAAGGATTGAAGGAAGTTTCTGTGGCAGAACCAGAATTGGATGGAAAATCCTCTGTCCATATCAAACCTGCTACTGGATTTTCAATTAGTGTTGACAATGAGACTGATCTGGGTGACAAATTATCTGACAATGAGACTGATCTGGGTGACAAATTATCCAATGCAAGCCATCCTGCAGACGAGTTAGATGATGGAGAACAAAGTGTCTTTTCTAATGCTTGGAGGCACCTTTCAATTGTTTCAGATTCGGATTCCAAAAGAGAGAGCGTGATATGTCTGTTTCTTTGGCGAATGACTCATTAGCAATTATCTGCTCAAGCACAAAGTCATCCCGTGGATGAGTTATATGGTGGGAATCCAAATTTCCTTTCTGACGTTCCACAGCTCATGTCAAAATGTTCACAGCGCTGGCACTGAAAGGAAAGTAGTGACTGATTTTGTGAATGAGGTTCTACAAACGGAATGTGAAATGATAATTCTACTGAGATGTTGGTCCATGAACAGATTGATTCCACCTGAAACCTATTGCATCAGCTGCAGAAGATCAGCTTCTTGGCTCTAGCCTTACCAGGGAGTTTGCGCCCGACTGTTTACCTGCTTCCTATTTCTTGTTATGCTGATGTTGAGCCTGTTTCCGTCTCGAAATTGATGACAATGCCCCAGAACATGGAGTCAACTTACAGGGCTCAACTCCCATGGTAGATATGCCACAGACCCTGACTCTTACCGAGCAGGGGTCTTTGGAAATAACAGGTGGTGGTCCACAACTTGAACTGGATATTTTGGAGATGAATGTTTCATCCTCTGGAGAGAAAATGAAGCCTGAAGGGGTTTCTGGTGCTGCAGATTGCAATGAAACACATGGGTCCACCTTGCACGGGACCAGCCAAGAGAACCTCATTCCTACATTTCTTCAGCTCTGATCATCCAAATAATCCTGGTCTTGGAGATTATACTCTCAAAAGATATAGTAACTGGAAACAACTAAAGCAGAGGCTTTGGCTGTCGTTGCTGCTACTGAATTGCTATTAGAAAGATGATATTTCCACTCTAATAACCAAAAATGTCTGGTTTTAAAGATCTTTTACCTTAGATAATTCCAATACCTGAAACACTTCAAGTGGAACCTGTAGCTGTGGCTGCTGCTTAGCTTCTGGTGCTGGCGGTAGAAATAATGATTTTCCATCTAATTATCAAATTATCAGGAGTACTAAAGTCACTAAATGGATGATTTAGTGACTAATTGGATCCTGGGAGCACATTTGGTTTCTGCTGCTGCATGTGATGATGGAGATGGTGATGTCCATATGTTGTTGATTTCGAATCTCTGGTTGATAGGAATATAGGAATATTATAAATTTGCAAGAACCTCTTTCTAGTTCTGAGTCTTCTCTTAAGAGAGAAACAGATATTAATAAGGCCGTTCCTTTTGAGTATGACACAGAATCAGATGCACTGAAGGAAGTAAATCAACTGGCAGCTGCTTTGACTGACTTTGGACTAGTCAGACATTATGAAATTGCCCATGTGCATTCTAATTCTGGTGCCTGTTGATATTTCCTGATTCATAGTTGATTTAAATAATGCCAGGGCGGTTGCATCTCTTGCATCAACTAAGCTCAAATCATGTCAGGGTGAATTCTGAAGTTGCTCTGATCGGTTCATCTTGGGAAGGGAACTCTGAACATGTGGTGTCTTCTGCTTCCTTTTCTTCCCAGAGCCTGGAGTTCCTTTGGAACCAGTGTTGGATGTGCAAGCTGATAGTACCAGTGTGGAATGTTTGCATGCAGATGAAGGCAAAGATTAGACCCATCAAATCTTCAATCCACACAAATTCATAATTCAAATCATATAGAACAGGAGAAAGTTGTACAGTGCTTCCTCAAATCTTGTCCAAAAAGACTTTCCAAAGCGAACCTTTAGTCTCAGAGTTCCCATTGCAGTCATCTGGAGACAAATTAGAGTTCTAAGCAAGAAGCAATAGATCCATCATATGTAACATTTCAAAGATTTAGCCTGCTTCTGGAACCAACTGGAAGTCAATCCCGAAGGATGCCACCTCTGCCTCAATTCAGTGGAGGTTGGGTAGCTTCAACTTTAATCTAACCTCCCATTGCCACCAATACCACCTCTACAGCTGATGTGAAGAAAGATCACCCTGTTTTGCCTCATCAGGAGGAGCTGCACAGCCTGGGAAACATCGTTGCCTCACTATGGTTGTAGATGAAGTTACGTGTTTCTGGTCTTTTCAGGTAATTTGGCACAGCTGGGGTCCAGTTCATTGCAAATGCCAGCAAGGTTAATGGTGAAAATATAAACTCACAGCATCCAGCCTTCCTCAGAGGGAACTCTGATCTTTGAATCCTTGTTAACATATCATCAACAAGTGGTGAGAGGCTTGAACATGGTTTACTGGCTTCAGAGGAAGAAATGGTGGTGCCTAGTTCGAATATGTTCTTACCTGTACAAACTGTGTAATTCTGACTTCAACCACATGCTCCTCTCTGTATCTTTAGATGGGCAACTAATCCCATCTTGGATTATACCTTCTGAAAGCAATTTAGAAGATAAAAGTTTTCAGCACACTCACTTAACATTCAGAAGAGTGAACCACTCTACAAAACATTTGTACAAACCGTAGAGATACAACTTCAAAGGCACGCTCCTGCATCCTTACAGGAGAACTGATTCAACCTCCTGGACGGCACCGCGCTAAATAACTGAACATAAGCTTCAAGACACTTGCCAAAATTCAGAAGAGCCCTCCAAACATTTTACCTGCAAACTATAGGAAGACGAGCAAACGGTAGCATCTCACAGACTAAGAGAAGTGAATGGCTATCAAATTCAAGTACGCTTTGCCAGCCTCTGATGATAAAAGCTAAAATGAAACAATCAGTTAGCTTCCTCGGCCTCAAGATCCGCTCATTGAGCCATTTCTTTCACTCCACTAATATCAAAGTGGTACTACTGTTTCATTCCTCCCTCCTTTTATAAGTATCATTTAGTCTCTTACCATCCTTCTAATATGAGATTTTCATTTGTTCTTTTTGAAGTCTCATATTTAACTTAAATGTGCATTGTTTCTTAACCTCAGAACCTTTTGCAGTTGAGGGTGACAGAAAGGGTTGAAGCCTCAGACTGGACCCAGGAGTAGATGAAAGAAGATTCACTTCAGAAGCAGTTCAGTACTTGAGTTCACCTAAATATTTTCTTCCTATCTCTCTATCTCTTTATTGTTTTCATTGTTTAAACTACTTCAGTCAATTTTTGTTCAAAATATCGACTTATATCTTTTAAAACTTTTGGTTCCATCAGTCCTTGCTTCCAAACCTACCGCAAACTCAAGCATTCAAGGGATCTAGGACAAGCTGGGTTGTACTACCATTAGAAAGCAAATGCAATTCGCCAGGTCTCACTCTCTCTCTCTCTCTCTATCTTCTTTCACATTTCACCCAATATTATAAATGCTTGGTGTTTGAAATAGGCATTTGCTGGAAGTGATGAAAGGATGATGATGAAGATGGTTGGAGCGATTCTTGAAAACTGGATCTACTTGATATAGTACAACATCAAAACTGCAGCTAATATGAGTTGGATGGGGAATATTGTATACTTCTCTATAATGGATAGCAGTTTCCAGTGATCTGGTTATCGATATTCTTTTCTGCTCACTCTGTATCCACTTGTAATATCCTCTATCACTCTCTCTCTCTCTCTCTCTCTCTCTCTCTCTCTCTCTCTCTCTCTCTCTCTATGCCATATAACTATATATATCTCTCTCTCAGAGTCTGTCTGGTAAGTGGCTATGCTCTCTACCCATGAATTTGATGTGGGATCAAATGCTTTATATGTATGCGTGACTGGCTGAAAAGGGCTCCGCGTGCAAGCCTCCATACGCCACCAATTTCCATGTATTATTCTTTAAAATTTCTTTGGGCATAAAATGCTGCTAGGGAGGTATAAAATTCAATATATATATGGTGCATCTCTGATGCATTTTTGTGAACTAGTTTTTAGTGTGCTATTCAGTGAAATGTATTCAGTCAAGTTTGTTTGCATCCGTATCTTTACCTTGTTTATTTATTGATTTTTAACGCTTTCATTTCTGTTTCCAGAAATCTTTAATTGGATAATAGGCAGGCTTTTATAGAACTAATATGAAGGGTAAATACTAATAATTAGGTAAAACCCCCGAAGGAATGGCTCACTTTGTGCTTCGTCTTTATCATATCCGGTGGATTGGGATGAGCGCTGGATGGGACCGCAGTTGCAACTTTATGAATAGGGAAAGCTTTGTTATGGATCCAGGATCCCATTGCATTATTTGAAAATTTAGGACGTAAAGATTAAAAACTTAGGTTTAAATAATATTTGATAAAGTTTTAACAAACCTTGGCTATGACCTAGTGAACTTTAGGTATCAGGCTGTACCTAACTAAATTGGTAATATCCAAGATTTACTGAAGTTATATTTAAGATTTCTTGGATATTTTATCAAATATTTTATTATTTTTATTAATTATATTTGAAATCAAGGGACTTGGTTTTGGTTCTGGGTCTTTTGATCTTAAATTTTTAAATAAATTGAAATAGGGATCGCATTATTCTCATAACATAATTTTTTTTCCCCTTATGAATATCATGAAAAGTTTGTTAGATACTCCGATCTTGTAAAATAGAACAAGCCAGGAGAGTAGCGGTGGACAACTAACACGTTCAATAAGCGGTTCTGAGACCTAAATCAGTATGTAGGTGTTTGCGGGAAAACTTAGAGTAGTCGGAAGCAGTGCAATCGAAGTCTTGTTTTTGACATAATCTCCTTAAGACAAATATTACCCTCGCAGTGGTGCTTGAACTCTATGTAAAGTCGTCTCCCGGGATGAAACGTGATCTACGATATAAGAAAGCACTTCCTTTGTTGGCTGTCGAACCCGAACTGTTTGCAGAACTCGGTCTCTCTCTCAAACGTATGAAATGAATGAATGAATATCTATGCAAAATGAGAGAATGTGTGGCTATACTGGGCCTCCCCTCACCTGTGTATTGTGTCTAAGTCATGAAGCCTGAGATAAGGTCGTGTCGGTTCATAGCGAGTGAGACACGATCGCGTATGCGTGGAGAAAGGCCGCCCGATCCGCGATGACCTCAGCAGCAAAAGCAGACGGCGTTTGGTTCAAGGTGGCGAGTTTTAGCCTAGTCACAGACTGGCCGGTCTTTGGGCGGGGCGTGGTGGCAGCGTGCGTGTGTGGTGAACAAGCATGAGTGGGTCCTCTCCCTTCCACAAAGCAGGTGCCCCTTAAGACTGAGCAAATACAAGATTGGTGTATATATACCCTTTAAAGTCTTATTCACAATCATGTGGGGCCTTTAAGAAACTAAACGGCTGATTCTGGTTTGCAGGTGATATTTGGAGGCAATTTCTAATTCACTCCTTAATGGTTTCAAACAACTCAATATATAATCTCCCATCTCCTCATGGAGGATAACACATTCCATGTGGACCCATCGAAAAGGTTTGTGGGACTCATTTGTAATTTTAGCTCAAGCCAGCTGACATTGTGCTCAAACCCATTTTCAACAATCCCCATGAAGATAGAAATTGGCTGGGAAACTAATGCGAATATTCTTCTTGCTAAGAGAGTTGATTGAAAATTTTTTTGTATAGAGAAGGTAGCTTGTGGCATGGTGGATCCTTATTAGAAATACTCAGGGGTTCTGTTGATGATGAACATGATGTCTTGAGCCATTCAATCCCAATGGCGTAAGCCAGAACAATAGCATTCCACGCTGAGAGTCTTTCGACCACAGTTAGTTCTCACCCAGGTTGTGTATTCATTTGGCCACAGACAATTAAGAACTGTGAATGCTCCCAAGAATTGCCTTTATCATTCTCATATAACCAACCCAGTTCTCACTCATATGATGATTTCTTATGGAAGGTATTACTTTTATGCCCCACTTGTCTTTAAAAATAAGGAAGTATTGTAAGCGTGACACTGTTAAATACTAGGGCATCCATTATTATGATTATAGGAATGAGTAGGAGATTTGTTCTCGTGGTGGTCTTCGATGAGTTGCCTGAAATTCGGTTGTCCTTTGAACCTAGATCTTGGATCTCAGAACCATTAGGTTGGGTTGCCATTCTGGCGACTCTTTAGTGTATAGGCTTTAAACCCATTCCCCTCGGTAATAATGATTTACTTACTTGCTCTCTGGTCAAACCTTTGGTTAACGGATCCATAATCATTCTCTGATATATGTGATAATGATCATAATACCGATAGAAGAAGTTGTCTTACGGTATTATGTCTTAAGCCAGACTATCTTAAGACTTATCGTTATATATATGACTGTATATTCAAATTCTTGATTGACTATCATGATGAATGAAGATATGAGCACGGAGTTGTGGCCATATTGGAGATATCTTCTAAGAAATGGCAAGCCACTCTGCTTCTTCACGGCTTGCTATCTGGTGCAATAACTCAGATTCATTAGTGGATCTGCTTGATACGTTTGCTTAGAAGATTTCCAAGACACCGCTCCACCACCGAGTGTAAATAGATAGCCACTTGTGGACTTCAAGTCTTTGGTGTCGGATATCCAATTCACATCACAGTATCCTTCAAGTACTGCTGGATATTTTAAGTAGTGCAATCCATAGTTTTAGTGTATTTCATTCTCGAAACTCTAATATTGCCTTCCAATGGTCAGACTGGATTGCCATGTATCTACTCAATTCTTGGCAGCGTAAGCTATGCAGACGGGTCTGATTCATGACGCCACATCAGTACCTATTAGTAATCGTCTTATTGTAAAAACTTTGTACCATTCTATTTTACAAGATGATGTAGATTTACATCTACAAGTGTTCTCATTAATTTGCTATTATTTTTGTTTTAAAATTTCTTAAAAAATTTTCTCTCAATGTAATGTGATTAACGAGATAAGGCCGTTATCGATGTTTTGGAGATCTTATCAGAAGTATAACATCTGTACCACCCAATCTTTCATGTCAAACTTATTGTTTGAACCTTTCCTTAGTAGTTTAATGATTTCATTATTACCATATGATATATCATCAACATGAGACAAATAATAAATCCACGTTCGGTGTTCTTGACATATACACATTTGTCACACTCGTTGATTTTGAATCCATTTGTCATCATTACACTATCAAATTTCTCATGCCACTACATTGGTGCTTGTTTTAATCCATAAAGGGATTTAACAAGCCGACAAACTTTCTTTTCTTGACTTGGAACAATAAATCCTTCGGGTTGTTCCATGTAGATTTCTTCATCCAAGTCACCATTTAAGAAAGCTGTCTTTACATCCATTTGATGTATCTCAAAATTTTGTATAGTTGCAATAGCTATTAACATTGAATGGACCAAATATTCTTATTCTTGGTGAATATGTATCCAAAATAGTCAGATGCTTCTTTGCTTGTAACCTTTAATAACAAGTCGGCTTTATATTTATCAATAAGTCCATGGCTTGTTTCTTCTTGAATATCCATTTATATCCTAGAGGTTTTAAACACAGTGGGAGATCACCTAAGTTCCCATATGATTTTGCAAGATGGATTCTACCATTCTTTATATGCCTCTTTCCAATATGGAGTTTGAGAACTCGACATAGCTTCCTTAAGCTTGCAGAGGCTCATCTTCTAACGAATCGTTAGAAAATACGGACGAAATATTTTGGCGTTCTAGTTCTTTTCTTTGTGTCTAGGTTCATCATCATGCTTGTTGTATGACTACGCCTATTGCAGTATCATGAGTTCTTTTACTTGGTTCGACTCGTGGCCAGTTTGTAAATACATTTTCAAGAAGAATGCCATTCCTTGATTCGATAATAGTATGCATATCGATAATTTGATTTGAATCGAGAAAAGCGATATGCACTACTATTATGTGCATATCCGATGAAAACGATATTTGTTTTGGTCTATCTTAATGCCTTTTTGAGGTACTCATCACCACCACTTTAATATACACCCCCACTTTTAAGTATTTGTAGAAAGGTCTTGACCTTTCCAACTCATAGGGATTTATTGGTTTTCTTGTGAGGTATTCGAGTTGAGAATATAATTTGCGAGGAAAGAATTGCTTCCCCCACAAATTTGAGTGATCCAGAGCTTCTATAATGTGCATTCATCATTTTCTTTTCAAAGATTCTGTTCTTACGTTCTGCCCCATTTTCTTTGAGGTGAATGAGGGTGCGGTCGTTTGATTGTATTATACCATGTTGTGAACAAAAATCACCAAAAGGTGCTTCATATTCTACCTTTATCACTTCTTATTACCTTAATTTTTTCTATCAAGTTGGTTCTCACCTCATTCTTGAATTGTTGAAACATTTCCAATGCCTCATCTTTACTTCTCAATAAGTAAACATAACGATATCTTGTGCGATCATCAATTAATAAAAACTATTTCTTACCACCTCTAGTTTGAATAAATTTCCAAATCACAGATATACGAATATATTAATTTAAGAAGGTTCTATTCTTCTCGTGATTGGAAAGAAAGTTCTTTATGGATTTAAGATTCCTACCGGATCTCATTTATGTTGGATCTGTTGAAATTTAGGCAAACATTCATTAATTCATCTGCTGCAATGTATCATAATTAACATGTCCTAGTCTACCATGCGCATTTAGTGTCAAGCATATATAAGCCTAAACGTATTCTATTTATTCATATTCTTAATATGAGGTACAAGCAGTCATTAAAATTTCATTTTGAACCATTGCTCATGTACCCACTTTCGCATACATCCAGCTTTTGTTGAAGGTGAAGTTGTTTAGACAAACACCAACCATGGCCCCTTCTTACTCAACAATGATCGGACACTAGATTCTTCCGAATTTACGGCACATGCAACACATCGTGAAGCCGGTTCGCGCACACGATGTCTCATCTTGACTACTACCTTCCTTGGCCTTCAACCTTGGAAGAAGAGGAGGTTGCCATAAAAGTTGAACACCGTATCTGGTTTGTGTCTCAGTAGAACATCTTCTTGATCGAGAGCAAACATGTGAGTAGCCCACATGTCCACCCACCATTCATGGTATTCTTTGCAATGAAGTTCACCTCGGAGACTACATTGAGAGGGTTCGTAATACGAGACATCGTCTACTTCGGTCACATTGGCTTGAGGCTGTTTCTTCTTTGGATTCCCTTGTTCCTTGACTCGACGGTCCATATGCGGTGCCCTTGCTTCATTGCACACATGCTTTTTCCCCTTCAGAACTTTCGTGGGACTAGCGAACCAGATTGCCATTGTGCTTCTTCTTCTTGTGAATTATGGGAGTACGCCCCTTGTTCCCACCAAACATTGGCCTTAGATTCCATGATGCCCTTGCACTGCCTTCTTCTCGAGATGCCGCAGTTTGTCTTCCTCCTATTCTCGACCTCACTATCAAGTCTTAAAGTCATTCCTTAAAAACATCTTTAAGTAATTCTTGAATTCTTTGTAGTGGTGGCAATTTTTAATAATTGCGTGACAGGATTCTGTGAGAGACATCATACGCATGTGTATAAATGCGAAGTCCTTGCAGATCTTAACGAACTTTGGCTGATCGTACAATGTGGAATGACATCTTTTGTAGTCAAGATTTCCCCATTTACCAAACTTCAACAAGCAAAAGTTAAGTCACCGGTCCAATAATCTTTTGTCCAGGATTCCCGATTCTCTTCAGTGTGAGGCCCTGATACACATTATACGAGTGTGTTGTCAAGCATTCAACGTGATTCGCAAACCTGAAAAAAATGATAGCTGCTTTTATGCTTCCACAGACAACCACCCATACCATCAGTTATTTCTTGATGAGCATCCTCTTGAAGGAAACGGGCCAAATTTAAATTGGTCGGGTGAGCATCTTTTGTTGCCTTACCTTTTTGAATCTGTCTAATTAAACTTTAGGCTTCTCTCCATGACTCGCAGTCATTGGCATCTCTTGAGGCGTTGGAGGAGGCACCACGGTAAAGGTAGAATCGGTAGTCATTCTCTTGACAAATATTTCGAAAGCAGTGTATATTATTTTGCGTGTTAAAAAATATGACTTGGCAAATTACATTTGCAAAAATAAAAACGATGTCAAAGCAAAGCGAATTCTTGTTTTTTGAAATATGACTAAAACAATATTAAGAAAGCGAGTCTGATGAAGTTACAGCAAATTCTTGCCTGAACCGAATAGGCGATTATATTGATTTAAAGCGAACTAGTAAGGCGATTAAACGAGAAAATAGAAGAAGCGAAGCAAATATTAAAATTGATTGAATCAAAAAGCCAAGCATTTCCGATAACCACGAGCTAATAGCGTATATTTGAAGAAATAAATAATCTGGTGCGTAGTTACGTATTCCCGGGAGTGTCTCGTATAATTAAATAAACTACATACGGTCGCGGTGGTTACGTATCCCCGAGAGCGATACGGGATATTTAAAATAAACTAAAATGTCTGATGCAGTCACAGAAATCTATATTTTAAAATAACATAAACGAGCGTTTTTACCTTAAATATAAAAAATCGTGAAACATAATGTGTTTTACGGTGCGAAAGCAGAGCGTTTTGCAAAATAAAACAAGTCTTGTGAGAAGCAGAAAACACGAGAACATTTTGTTGAAGATATATGAAAAGCGAGCGTTAGGCCTTTGCATACTTGAACATTTTTTGCAAAAAAAATCACGACGAGAAAGAATGGTTTCTGTGCGACGAAAGCGAGCAGAACATTCTATCCAAGATATATATGTAAAGCTAAAAATAAATGTCTTAAGTTATTAGATATCAGTGTAAATAGAACAAGCAGGAGTAGCGAGAGACGAAGACAACTAACACGTTCAATGAAAACAATTCTGAGCCTAAATCGGTATGTGGGGTGTTTGGAAAGCTAAGTAGTTAGAACGTTTTGGGATCAAGTTTTGTATTTGGGCCTGAATCTCCTTAAGACAAATATTACCATTAGTAGTTGCTTGAGAATAATGACAATTCGTCTCCCCAAGGATGAAATGATCTGTGGTAGAAACTACCTTGACCAAACATCGGAGGGCCGTCTTTACCATTGAACTAGTTCTAAACGTGAATGAATGAATATCTGTAAAACTAGAGAGAATGTGTGGCCTATACTAGACCTCACTCATGACTATTAGAGTGCAGATGTGAAGCTTGGGGATGGTGGGTGTACCAGTGGAGAAGCTTGCAGTCCACCAGTAACCTCGCTTGTCAAGCGTGGTGTTTTAGCCTTGAGTGAAATGATCTCCAACCGATGAAAGCACTTCTCCTTTTGGCCGGTACATCGAACCGTCTTGTTTGCGAACTAGTCTCTCTCTCAAGCGTACAAATGAATGAATGGATATCTATGCAAAATGAGAGAGAATGTGTGGCACATATAGACCTGCTCCTTATTTGTTCGGTCGATCGTGAAGCTTGAGAGATGGAGTGGGTATGCATGCGTGAAGGCCTTTGTCATGGTAACTGCGCTTATCATAAAATGACCAGTGTTTTGGCGCTAAGGTGATTTAAAATGCTCCGGCAGGCCCAGTGGCGATGCGCATGTGTGTGGTGGACCAAGCGTAGGCTAGGTCGCCCTGCCCACTTTTAAAGCCCAGAAGTGTACATGGAACTGTTCTGATCTGGTGGGTGTGGTATACCGCTAAAGTCTTGTTCATCCGATGTGGGACACAAAGTGTTTTTATGGCTTAAGCGCTGGATTGCAGATTTCGAGGGTGATGTTTGGAAGCGATTAATTAAACTGCTTAATGGTTTGACGGCTCGATATGTCTTCGTCTCGCCGTGGAGAGAACACATTCCATGTGGACCCACGAAAGAGTTTATGGGCAGGTATAATTTTAAGCTCGAAGATATTTGGTGTGTCTTTTCGAGCAATTTTCAAACTGAGTTTGTGTAAATGAGGTTGTAGTTGTAGATAATGAGATTCTGCAGATTCATGTCCTCACTCCCAGGGTAGTCTCATGAAAAGATCTGTGTCTGGTGTCTAGACAATTTTTGTAGGGTGAGGTGATCTCCTATCGGCAAGCTTGAGTTGGTTGTCATCCATATTTTATTGACGTGCTCAAGTAAAAGTTGCTTAGATTTCCAGTGATGGGGTAAGGTTCTTATTAAGACCATGGAATTTGGGAAGCAAATGTTATTTTGAGGGATCCACCTTAATAGTGGCGGACCAAAAAATTTAGTTTAAAAAAGATATAAATTGACAACCTAGTGATATAGGATCTTATAAATTAAGAAAGCACATAATTAAGATTTTTGGTTCGAATCCATCTCCCTATAAGAGAAATAATTTTTGGATGGACCACATCACATGATTGTCTTTTTCCTTTTTCCTGTTTAATATAAGTTATACTCAAAAAAAAAAGTTATAACTACCCGAATATGGATTTCTTCTTTAAAAGCCTGCAAAAGAAAAGTCTTCATTCTCCTTTAACGTTGTACTTTAAGCTTTTTTTCATTGGCTCCATCGGGAGCGGGCCCCATCAATTGTGGAGCTTCGACTTCGAGAGCTTTTTCTTTAAACTTAGACCCGCCAAATTTCTATTTTGCTCCCATTAGTTCCCCAAGTTGGCCGTAATTACCATTTGGGCGATGCCCAGATTTTTTAAGATTTGTCTAAGAAAAAAAATAATAATAATAATTATGCTTTGTTTAGAATCCAAAAAATACTAAAAAAATAAATATAAAGAAACACATAGAGAAAAGCTTTGGAGGAAAATTAAAAAAAAAAAGGGTTTAAACTTAATGAATTAATTTTATATGTTTATTCTATATCGATCTAGGTTTACTTTTATTTTTTAGTGTTTTTATCATTGATTTGTTGTGATATATTTTGTCTTGACATTACGGCAAAAATAGTTGTTTAAGCCGATGGTTAGGCTGAAGTTTTTCGCATTTGATAGTTAAATATGAATATCGATATGAGAATGTTAGTTTAAAATATTGTTATCAATATATAAGTTACAATCGTTATTATTTTTAGGGTTAATTACATAAATGATGTCTCAACTTTTCCATATTTTATATTTTGGTATTTTAACTTTATTTTTGTTCAATAAGTGTCTAAGCTTTTTTATTTTTTGGCAATCTGACTTTTTATTTTTGTTGTCGAGTGTTTAAGCTTTTTATTTTTTCTATTTTGATGTCTTAACTTTATTTTTATCCAATTAAATGTCTAAACTTGTTTGATTTTTGTGTCTTAACTTCAATCAAATGTTTGAACTTCTAATTTTTGTTCAATCTAAGTGCTTTCTGACTAATCAAAACTTATTAGGATATTTGAATAAGCAAAAATTGCATAACATTCTTATCATATAAAAATGATGAAATTGCTTAAATAACCTTTAATGAGGTAAAATGACAATATTATCCTTATCATAATAGGATAATTATAAATTTTAATTATTTTAAAAATAATTAATTTGTTTGCTATCGATAAAAATAAATATTTTAATTATTTTAAAAATGATTTTAATATCTAATATTTTATTTTTAATTATTCATATATAATTTTTTTATATATTACTTAGAAAACAAATAAAAATAATAGAAGAGAATTAAAATTTGTTTAAAAAAAAAATTTATATATTTTCATTTTAAGAAATCTTTTAATTTTTATCTCAATTTTGTAATAGCCAATTTTATAAATTTTTTTACTGTAACAAATAGATGGTAAAGCCCCTAATACATTTATGGTCATTAAGTAATTTCATTATTTTATATAACTTGAGATGTAATTTGAATTCAATTTTTCATAATTCAAATATCCTAATAAGTTTTTATTAGTCAAGAAACACTTGATTGAGTAAAACTAAAAAAAAAAAAATTTAAACATTTAGATTAAACAAAAATAAAGTTGAGACATCAAAATATAAAAAATAAAAAAATTTAGACATTTAATTAAACAAAAAAAAAAAGAGAAACCAAAATAGAAAAAATTAAAAAGCTTAAAAATGAAGTTGATAATAACAAAACATAGCGAATAAAAAGTTGAATAAAAGAAGTTAGACACCAAAAATGTAAAAATTAAAGTTGTTTGCGGCTTCACGAATTTTCAACTATATCCAAAATCTGCATTACGAATTTTCACGTATTCTAATCTTGGCCATTTTTAAAATACAAGCCAGATCGAATTCTCGACTGGAAAAATAAAGACAAGAAAACTGCTTTGTGAAACCATTTTCAAAACGAAGCTTATAAACGCCGAAAATAAAATCTCTGCTTTCTCGATGACCAAACAATGAAAACAAGAAGTTAGCTCGATTTATATATAAAATGTCAAAATAAATAATCTATTTTCTGTTTTCAAAATTGTTGCCTTATTATCGTGAATTAAACGCGCTTTCCTCGCTTAAAAGCTAATTGTAAAATGTAAAATTTCTACTTACTAAACAGGGCCTTAGATACCATTTATAAATGTAATTAACCCTTATTTTTATGATTTTGAAAAGCCTACGTCAATTTTGAAATCATCTTAAACAAATAAGGATATTCTCAAAGATTAGGCTAATTTAAATATGGCTAGGCAGGGGCTGGGATATCTGAGCAGGCCAACATATCCCTCATTCAGACACCTCAAAGCATGTTCACGCTCACATTCTCCGTCTCGGTCTCTGTCACGACAACTATCTCCTCAACATGATCTTGAGGTATAGCTTTGATTTCTCTGACCCAAACTACACTCGCTTAGTCTTCCATTAGATTAAACAGCCCAATTTTTTTTTTCTGGAATACCATGATTCGAGGCCTGGTTTCCAATGATTGTTTCGATGACGCTGTTGAGTTCTATAGTTTGATGCGTTCAGAGGGCTTCTTGCCCAACAATTTCACTTTCCCTTTTGTTCTAAAAGCTTGTGCCAGGCTTTTGGATTTGCAGTTGGGTGTCAAGATCCACACCCTAGTGGTTAAAGCTGGTTTTGATTACGATGTCTTTGTTAAGACTAGTTTGGTTTGTTTATATGCAAAATGCGGTTTTTTAGAAGATGTCCACAAGGTGTTTGGTGATATTCCTCGATGATATGGAGTAGAAACGTTTGACGGCCAATCATTAGTGGGTACATTGGTGTTGGTAAATCCAGAGAAGCCATTGATATGTTTCGGAGGTTGTTGGAGACGAACTTAGTGCCGGATAGTTTCACTGTTGTTCGGGTTTTGTCTGCTTGTACTCAATTGGGGGATATGAATTGCGGAGAGTGGATTCATAAATGGATCATGGAAATGGGCATAGTGAGGAACGTCTTTGTGGCTACCTCTTTAGTGGATATGTATGCCAAGTGTGGAAACATGGAGAAAGCTCATGGTGTCTTTGATGGGATGCCTCAGAAGGATATAGTTACATGGGGTGCCATGATTCAAGGTTATGCATTGAATGGGCTCCCAAGAGAAGCTAAGGACCTCTTTTTGCATATGCAAAGAGAAAATGTGAAGCCGGATTGCTATACCGTGGTTGGAGTTCTTTCCACTTGTACAAGATTAGGGACGTTAGAATTAGGGGAGTGGGCCAGTGGGTGGGTTGATAGGAATGAGTTTTTATGTAACCCTGTTGCAGGCACTGCATTGATTGACTTGTATGCAAAATGTGGGAGCATGGCTCGGGCCTGGGAAGTCTTTAAAGGGATGAAGGAGAAGGATCGAGTGGTCTGGAATGCAATAATATATGGGCTTGTCATGAATGGCTATGTTAAAATATCTTTTGGACTTTTTGGCCAAAGAGAAAATTGGGATCAAACCTGATGGGAACACTTTCATTGGCCTGCTCTGTGGTTGTACTCATGCTGGTCTGGTTGATGAGGGCAGGCAATATTTCAATAGCATGGACCGTGTCTTTTCTTTGACTCCAACAATTGAGCATTATGGATGTATGGTGGATCTTCTTGGACGTCCAGGTTTATTAGATGAAGCTCATCGAATGATTAGAAATATGTCAATGGAGGCTAATGCCATTGTTTGGGGAGCCTTGTTAGGGGCATGTAGGATACATAGGGACACCTAGTTGGCTGAACTTGTATTGAAGCAACTTATTGAATTAGAACCTTGGAACTCGGGAAATTATGTTCTCTTATCAAATATTTACTCAACCAATCTCAAATGGGGTGAAGCAGCAAAGATTAGGTTAAGCATGAATGAGAAAGGAATCCAGAAACCACCAGGGGGCAATTGGTATCGTTCACGAGTTCCTTGTAGGAGATAAGTACCACCCCTTGTCAGAGAAGATATAAAAAACAGATTTAATATCAAGAAAAACAAAAAGCAGCTATCATATCCAAACAAGTCATGTACTGTTTGACATAGAAGAGGAAGAGAAGGAGCATTTCCTTGGTTGCCACAGTGAGAAACTTGCTATTGCATTTGGTCTCATTAGTACACCTCCAACAGTCGTATTGAGGGTTGTGAAAAACCTTAGAGTTTGTGGTGATTGTCACATGGCTATAAAGCTAATTTCGAGTATCACAGGTAGAGAAATAACTGTGAGGGATAATAACCGGTTTCATTGTTTCAGTGAGGGATCATGTTCATGTAATGATTATTGGTGATATCAATAATGGTAAGTTTTACTTTAACATCACCTCCTGTTTCTGATTTCTAATTTCATTGTTTGTCTCTGGTCTTGGTCTTGTACAAGATAAAGCTTAAATATTCTGGTACTTGGTCATTATCCAAGTTTTTGAATGCAGCCAAAATGTTTAATTTAAAAAAGATTAAAAATTAAAATACTAAGGGATGTCCAAGCTTATCCCAAACGATTCAAAATTGAACTTGGCCAAGTCAGCCGTTTAAGCAATGAGATAATTATTAATCCACCTTCCAAGTTCCAACTAGGTATAAAATAATCCACTATATTTGTGTCCACTTTTGAGAAATTAAAAGCCCTTTCTTGAGCTTAATAAGATTTGTTTTAATTTACGGCTTCAAAATAGTTCAATATGGAAGTCATTTGTGCACCCTGCGTTTTGGCTATTATGAGTTTCTCATTCAAAAAATAAGACTCGTTTTTATTTTTTGAAAAAACCATTTTAAAAACAGTTTGAAGTCATAATTTATTTTTATTTTGTTTTAAAAGAGAAAACAAAATAAGAAAAAAAAAACCTTTAAATGTGACTCCATAGGGAAGAAATAAAAGTATGAGAAAAACCGAGTCTAGGTCTACAAGTTAAGCTCTCTTATCAGACAGATTTACTTAACAGAAGACCCTCTGAAGCCCCAAAGCTCGAGGCCCACTAAACAAACTAAGCAAATATCGCTTTAACTAATCGGTCAATGGATACCAACACTTGTTAACAATACAAAATATATGTTCATATATAAATAAATAGATAGATAAATAAGTAAATAAACAAGCAAATTTAGATGATAAACACGTGTATCTATCCGAAGCGCTATCAATTATATACAATGTAAGTGTAATAATAAAATACAAAATATTCAAAATAAATTAGAAATTAGGTTATATAATATATCTCAAATTATTTATTAAAAGAATATATGGAATGTTGGGCTCCAATTAAACCCATTTATCTTTTACATAAATTGACTCCACTAGATTCTATTTTATTGAAATTGTAGAATTAATCACGTGATTGAAATTTTTGAAAACTAATTTAAAATTGAGAAATTTGAAATGAATTTAAAATTTGAGAATTTTGAATTGGGATTTTGGAAATTGGATTTTGAAATTAAGAACTTGCATTTTATAAAATTGAGATTTGGAATTTAAAAATTTGAAATTAGAAATGGTGAGACTTGAGTTTTGAAATTTGAGATTTGAGAAATTTAAATTGGAAATTGGGGGACTTAAATTTTAAATTGGAAACTTGAAAAATTGAAATTGGAAATTGAGGGACTTAAATTTTGAAATTAAGACACTTGAATTTTAAAATTAGGAATTGGTAATCTTAAAATTGGAAACTTGAAAAATTGAAATTAGAAATTAGAGAGTTGAATTTTGAAATTAGGGCACTTGATTTTTGAAATTGGAAACTTGAAAAATTGAAATTAGAAATTGAGAGACTTGAATTTGGAAATTTGGGATTTGGAGGACTTAAATTTTAAAATTAAAAATTTGAATTTTAGAAAATGAGAATTTGATAATTTGAGAATTTGAATTTTGAAATTTAGATACTTGAATTTTAAAAATTGAGAAATGAAAATTTAAAACTTTAATTTTTGAAATTTGGGGATTTGAATAAATTAAAGATGGGTGATGATTCATGGTCTAAGGAAAATAAATTAAATTATTAAACAATAAACAAACATCAACAACCAATTTAATTAAATAAAAAAAAAATCAATATACTCACAAGAAAAATAAAATAATAAGATTATAAATTAAATGACTAATTAAAGAATTACCAAGTAAAAAGAAAGTCAAGGAAACTTAATTAATAGGCAGACAGTTGAGTCGCCTGCAAGTCGAGAATCCCTCTAAAGTCGGGATCGCCTTTCAAGTCGAGATCATCTAAAAAATTATTATTAAAATTTTCAAACTTTGAGACAACTTAGAGTTTCCCACTTAATATGGAACCTAAATTATAATGGCTCATATCCTAATTATTTAAAAAATATTTAACTATAGAAAAACATGGCCCTCATTCTCTCTTTTCTCCCTCCCTTGTCTAGAAACCCTAGCCTCCTCTCTTTTATCTCTCAAGAAAAACATAGCTCTCCTCCTTTGTGTAAGACCCGAGAAATTTCAATTTATTAATAAATTAAGAAATTTAATTTCGATTACAAAATCATATTTGGTTAAAAATCCTAATTTATTCTCTAGATCTCGATGATCAAACGGATTTCACTGTCAGAATCGCCCTCCCGCGAAATCTAACTAGCACGTGAAATTTCCGTGAGAATTCCCGGCACAATCGAGCGGCGATCGCTCGGCGAGATCACGCTTCGCACAGAAAACGATTTTCGACGCGACGAAGTCACATAACAAGTACTCGCGTACCATAAGGGTAAGGAGGAGAAATGACGGAAACGGATCACGGTGATAAAATAATGAACGCCAAAACCGAGAAATAAGGAATTAATCGATTAAATGAACTAAGACAAAAAGGCTACAGCCGGGCCTTCTTCTTCAAATCGAAAAGAGAGTAAAACGCGAAACGCAAACGCCGATGATAAAGAGTCGAGAAGAAAGGAAATGGCGACTTTTTTAGCTAGAGAAGGTTGTCTAACTTCTTCTAAAAATACGGCGATTCGACTGGGCAGGCCTTCTGACAAGAAGCCGAGAATCATTTACGGAGAGGCTTACGTGGGAGACGGATGCAGGGAGCTCAAACTCCGAGAGGTAGGGGTTTCCGCCCTGCGTTTTATTCCCGCTAGTGACTTACAAATGCCAGCTTCGAATGAGCCAAGAGTTGTTGACGGCCCCAAAACTCGGGACCAATTGACAATTTATCAACCCAAAATCTCAGAGCCGTGACGTGAGGGGTCGCTTTGGGGTGCTATGTTCATGATTTATTGTATTAAATTGTGTATTGATTGAATGAGGCTTTTAAACGATTGAACTCCTGGGTTCACTAAGTCAACCGACGATTTATGTATTTTTCTAATAAGAACTGGTGCTCTAATTATTCCTAAATGTTGAGCTCAAAATATATTTTTAAAATATGTGTTTGGTCGAGCGATTTAAATTAAATTTATTGCTCGATCATTAAATTCTGCTGGAAATTAATTTTGATGTGATTAACGAATTTATACTTATACATGATTGCGTGAATTGGACAGCCTTAAATATACGCATGTTTATATATTTATACGCAATTGGGACCGTGATTTGACCGAGACATGCATTCCATATTATCGTAAATACCCTAGACTATGGGAGTGAGTGCATGAGATGAGTCTAGAGAAAACGTTCGGAGTATTGTCTAAAAATATTAATTATCTGAGTAGGTCCAAATTAAAAATATCAACTGCCTGAGCGCCCAATCGATATTCACCTATGTTAGATTCATTAAACAACAATATATCAATCGCCTGAGCGGCCCAACTGGAGCATATATACACATCGCAAGATCGGGCCCACAAACAAACAAAATAATAATTCTTCATACGAGGCTTAGGCGAAAGTGTGACGTGGAGCTTCCATGGCGACTGGATCCTGAGCCGGGTCACGCAGGATATCCGCAGGATCACGACTACCAACGCGCCACGGAATATCAGACCGCACTTAAAGGCCGAGTAGCCCACTTGCATGATTCCACTCATCGAAGATTAGCTCACCCCGTCAGAGGATATTATTTTACGCGCATATGAGCCGCATGAGAGGACTCCGGCCAACACCAGACCGAGGATTAGAAGAAAGCTCGGTTGCGGGTTTTGATGTATACATGTATTAGAACTTTTGCTTTAATGCATTTATTATATAAGAGTAAAACATATTAATCTCAGAATCATCGGGAGATATACCGATTCATACGGTGATGATATCGAGTATTGTTTAAGGCCCGCGCCGCTTTAAATCATAAACTCGTTATATCGACCGTTTATGTATACGCAGTGCCAGATCGCATCTCCCCGTACAGCTACATCAGCCCAACATTTTCGAGAAACGCCCAAGTCATCCGATATTCACGAATGTTTCCGCTGCCGACAGCAGGCCAACTAGACCCTAAGCCAAAGGCCACACTTGATCTCATGACCTTCTCCTAAAAAAAAAATGATTCCCCTCAAAGCTTCTTCCTCATTCTCTCTAACAAAAACCCTAACCTTTTTTTTTTTGGATAGCCTCATTTTCTCTATAATCTCCAAGAAACCCTAAAAAAACTAACTTATATATCAAAAGATAAAAGGAAAACCCCTTTTTAATAATTGACACTTGGCAGCCATACAGGGCTCTACACCATTCCTGATTAAGTCAAGGCCAACCCCTTCTCTGTCTTTTTTTCATCAAATGGAAAACATGAACATGGATGCTTCAACAGGTTACTTGAAGCAGGACCCATACTTTTATCAATCCAAACCTTCATATTTAGTTCAATTAAATAAAAACAAGGGGAATAATGTACAAGGTGCACCATTGTACAAAAAGGAAAAAAGTACAACCCAAGTGCCTGTTTGGTTCATGGTTTTTTAAAACTATTTTTGAGAACATTTTTTTAAAACATAGATAACATTATTTTGGTGTTATTTGAAATCTATTATTGTTATCTAAATTTAGAGTTTTTTATGTTTTTGAGAACAAAAAAAAAAGAAAAAAAGAATCAAACGTGATTTCTATGTTTTCTTTGTGTCTCTTTATTTTTTAGAACGAAAAGATGTTTTAAAAAACATGAACCAACAGGTCCCAAGTCCTTGAAATGTATCATCTTCAATAATATAATAAAAATATGCATCGAAATAGTAATAGCTCCTAAAAGGACATAAATGCCCTTAAAATGTTTGACTAAATAAAGAGCTGAGGCTTTATTTTAACACGTATGAAACAATTTCGGCATGTCATTATCCTGAAAATTAAAACCAATCTTTAAATATACGCATACATCAGTTAATAAAACATTCATATAACGCGCATCGAAGCAATCTTCCCCTGCGAACCATAGGCCATACGTATTATAAGGAAAATTGCTACATTAATATTTATAACATGCTAATAATATTATATAATCATATATTAAAGTCAAACTATTACATGAAAGGAAAAACTATTATATTAATGTTATATGATAATTATATATATATATATATATATATATATATATATGCTATAAGCCTGTTGTGAACATTTTTTTTTTAATTTTCAGGGGTCTTATAAAATATTAACATCCTCTCACTTACATGTCCATGAATGGGTCTTATTGATCAAATACATTATTGACATTTTTGTCATTCATGGGGTTATTATTGTTATCGTTTTTTGTTGGGTGCAATGATTAACCTTAACATAATTCCCCC
Source organism: Tetrastigma voinierianum (assembly GCA_016808115.1). Classification (NCBI taxonomy): domain Eukaryota; kingdom Viridiplantae; phylum Streptophyta; class Magnoliopsida; order Vitales; family Vitaceae; genus Tetrastigma; species Tetrastigma voinierianum. The sequence goes on along the minus strand of JAEQBH010002347.1, from coordinate 659,627 downwards.
TCAAAACAAATGCGTACATGATTGCTTCTAGAAACATACCAAATTTTGGTGACTGAAATTCAATAATTGGGTATAAAAAGGAAAACAATATTATGTATTTATACTTGGGAAAAAGGGTCTCTCATTGAATACAATCTTGTGGGTTGAGTACAATTATGATGATTCAATGAATGGTTAATGTTTTCCAGCTATGGTCCAACCCCGGCACCGACCCCTAAGGCTATTTGGCCAATGACCATGAACCCGCCGCAAGTGGTAGTGAACGACGTCGTTTTTGTTTCTGGCAAATTGCTATAAAGGAGTAAAGGACGCCGTTCTTTGTTTCTCTCTATCGGGTTGCTTCCCCCGACTTTCCCGTGAATGTGAAAGCTGCTGGTCGTGTACAGTTCTTCTTTTTTGGAAAACCCTTCTCAACTCTGTTATATTTTATTCAAAAATCCATTTAATTCCCGCAGCCACCGAATATAGAGAAAGGAGGGAAAGGGGGTAACATAGAAGGAAACTAGAAAGTCTTTCCTGTGTTTGTCTCTGTTTTTTTATCGGGGCCTCAGTAGAATCGCGCAGAATCATCATCGCAAAATCTTGGAAACTCTCGAGTCAGAGCGGATCCTGGGGGCGAATTGAAGCCCTAGAAGCAACTAAGAAAAGAAGAAGATCGTAGTGAAGGAGGAGAGGAGGAGAAGAGAATGGCGAGCAGCGGTGCTGACAGCAGCCATCATCGTGTGCCTCTTTCGGAGGTGGTTTCGGATTGTGTGAAGCGGTGGTTTCAAGATTCTCTCAGGGAGGCCAAATCTGGGGATGTCTCCATGCAGGTCTTGGTGGGTCAGATGTATTATAGCGGTTATGGCGTTCCCAGAGATGCGCAAAAGGTTTATACTTTTCGGTTTTTTGCTTCTTGTTTTGAATTTTTTTTTTTATTATTATTATTTTTATGGGATTTGCTTTTACAGATTGTAGGTTTTGTGGTGTTACAGAACTTTGAGTTCTGTCCACTTCCTGAAAAAGCCCCAGGGGAAAGAAAATTGAAATTTAGAATTTTTATATTTCGTTTGGAAAATCCGCGTTTTTGCTCAGATGGAAAAGAGTTAACGCATGGGAATCTTCTTACATTAATTCCTAATTTTCTTTGTTTGTCCGCTTGTATCCTCTTAATTCTGCAACCAAATGTAGGTTACAGTATAGTGTTCTGATATTTTTCTGTTACTTTTCGTGTAGTGTGTCCTTTGCTTAATTTCTTTAGCTGTTGGGGTTTCAGGGAAGAGTTTGGATGACAAGGGCTTCAAGGACTCGGTCATCTGTTTGGAAAGTTAGCGATAAACACCCTGGTAAATCTCTCTCTCTCTCTCTCTCTCTCTCTCTCTCTCTCTCTCTATGTACCGTCTTATTTGTTGTCATTAATTGTGCCTCTGTTTGTTGTGGTTGATCTATGTTAGGTTATAATGCAAGTGACTCGGATTCAGATGAGTTGAAGGGTGATTCCTAGTCAAACCTAATGAGCCCCCGTTTCCTTGAAAAAAAAAGCATAGGAAGTGAGTTGCATTGTCTAGTGATTCTATTGTTTTTCTTGTTTTTGGTGTCAACTTGCTTTTATTGAGCTGAGGTTGATGGATCAAGATGCTGGGTTTGTCATGCCATTGTCAGCTGTGTTTTTCTTATTTATGCTTTCTGATTCAATCTTAGTTTAAACTCAGCATGTTATGTGGAAGTAGATTTTGTTGTTATCTAAAAACCAAGTTGTGGTGAAGATTCTGAATTTGATTGACTTATAAATGACCCTAGGCCACTGAGTTGTTTCTTTTAAACATCATCCTGATCTTTAGAGATAAGCTTTTTCTTGTTCCTTGCAGATTTCTATGGAAAGAATTGGCCTCTTCCCGTGTTCATCATCCAAGTCTGAGAAATGCTAAAGATTCTGTCCTACTTCAATCTTTCTCTAGCCTACTCAAATTCAATGCCTTTTTAAAGTACTTCAGATTTCCTTTGTACCTTTTTTTAGAGAAGTGAATAGGTGACAAAGGAAAGTATATTGGTTCTGGTTGTTTGTTTGCATGTCCCACCCATTTATTTTAGTATCCTCGGCCAAATGTCTCTCAGTGTTTCTAAATTATAACTTTTATTTTCTTTGTCTCACCATATCACTTGGTTTCCATCTTTTAAAATGGTGGTATCTAGGTATTAGTTGAGATCTGAAACAATATTTTGGTGAGGACAAGTATGATGCCTTTTTGTCCATTTAGATTACAAATATTGTAGCCTTCAAAGAGGTGTAACTTTATTTGTACTTTGTCTTGACAATAATAAGTCACCATAATGCAGGTCAATTATTATGTTTCCTCTCTGGCCATATCGCATAGCAGTAATAGGTTTCTGTTTCCTTTCTCTTTTAGAACTATAATTATCTTCATGTGTTGGAGGTTCTAATCACTTATGCTAGAAAAAAAGAGACATTAATCTCAATAACCATACGAGTCTGGCAAGCCCTCTGGTGTAGAACTCCCTGAATTTAAATGATTTATCTAGTTGTATTGAATCATCCATAATGATCAGACTGGGCAGATTCTTCAAGTTTTTATGACGTGCTACATGGCTGAACCAAGTCAAAAGAGAGAACTTTATCCCAACATTTATCTTGTTAGGAACCCACATCTCCTTATAATGGGTTGAAAATTCATGATTCATCTGGAAGCCTATTTTCTTTCACTTTTTCTTTTCTTTCTCTCTTTTAAACATTGACATTCTTTTTCCCCTTTTTTGAGATTTACTCTGTCTGTAGTTTGGATTTTCACCTCTTCCATTTACACCAAATGTTATAGCGTGCATAATTGTTTTAAGATTTTTATTGGTTTTTCAATTAGTGATCTGAAAATTAAACTTTTAATTTTTGATTATTTTAGTCAGTTAGTTTGATTAATGCTTAAAATCTTAGTTGGTCTAGTGGTTTGAGGTTATATCAAGCTTACAAATAAATTTGGAGAATGTGAACTAATATAGGTTGGACAAGTTGCAAATATGCGATCGTTCTTCATAGTCATGCTGTAGATGACTCTTTCCCTCTTCCTACTTGGGCCTGCCCCCCTAAGAGCTTCTTTCGAATCAACAAGGGTGTGAGATGTGATGGTGAAGAAATTTCGAAGAAGGTTTTCTTTGTGGCCAAGATAATGTCTTTCTAAAGGAAGGAGACTTACTTTGATGAAAAGCCTGTTATCAAGCTCTTCCGGGGTTTCTTTTTTTCTTTTTTGGGGTCATTCCAAAGAGGTCGAGCCTACGATTGGAATAGATTCAAAGAGCCTTTCCTTTGGAAAGGAGGAGACAATAGAAAAAGCCCCACTTGTTTAGTTGGTCTGTGGTCTAATAAAAAAAATGGAATGGTGATCTTGACATTAGAGGTTTGTACACACTAAAAAAATGATCTCCTTGGTAAATGGGGTTAGAAATTTACTTCACAAAGTTCTTTGGAAACAAGTCATGGTTGGAAATTTTTAGGATAAATGAAGGGGGATGGTATTTGAGAGCGGTGATGGACAACAATGGGTGGGGTTAAGAATCATTGGATAGATGGACCCAGTGTCACTAATCATAGTTCAGAAGAAGATGATTTTGGACTGGGAGAAGTAATGTGGACTGATTCTTGATTGAATCTCACACAGGCCTTGATGAGTGAAAAGGACCTCAGACTCTTTGAAACTATGAAATGAGAGGAGAGTTTGTTGGTTCTATGATGACTAATGGATTGAGATTATGGGCTTAATCAGTTTCAAATGGAAAGGATGGGATATTGATTGAGACAAGACGATATTGCTGATGAATATCTTTCCTGATGATGGGTGGGATTCAGAGGGGTGGGTTGGGACTCTGGTAGGACATTGAAGATAAAATTTATCTAAAAAAAAATCATCCTACTCAATTATCTTGGGGAAAAAGTGAGCCGTTATCTTTAACCATATTATAGAATCCTTTGGTTCCTACAATAACCTCAACTACTTTTCTTAGGAAGCTTTATGGGATTAGTTTGTCTTAGACCAACTCAAAAGGAGAGAATAGAATTTATAAGCAAGTTGTTCTACAAGTGTAAGAGAAAGAGGAGTCATTTGATTCATTTGCTTTTACATTTAAAAAGCAAGAATTTTGTGGCAAATGGTCTTCTCTCCTTTTATTGTGACTTTAGTAATGCACGCTCTAGTAAGAGGATCCTTATGAATTCGTAAGGCTCCTTGAGGACTAATAAGGAGTCTTCAATGACTGCTTTGTTATATGTATTCTAGTTGTTATTGGATGGGAAGAGATAGGAATTCATTTGAAGGTGCGGAACTATTAGTTCGAACAATAAAATCTTTTTTTAACGTGCACCTTTTTAGATTGGGTTAGAGTGTTCATAGGTGATCATTCCATGACTATGATAGGCTTTATTAATTAATTAAGCTCAAAGTAGGTGGAAGGAGTTCATTTGAAGAGATAGGAATTCATTTGAAGGTGCGGAACTATTAGATTGAGAAATAAAATATTTTTTAACATGTACCTTTTTAGATTGGGTTAGAGTGTTCATAGGTGATCATTCCATGACTATGATAAGGCTTTATTAATTAATTGAGCTCAAAGTAGGTGGAAGGAGGGTTTTTTTAATTTTTAATTTTTTTCTTTAATTTTCTCTCTTTTTTTTCTTGCCTAATGGAGCTCTTTGTACATACCATTTGTACTTTGTTGTCCCTCTTTTTAGGTTATGTCAATCTATTCTCTCTTTTGCCCATGAAAAAAAATAGGTTTGATCATATGGCATTTGATTGTTCATTAGTCTTCGACATGCCACGAAAGGTTAGTTTATGGAGTTATAATGTCTTCCAAAAATTCTTGTTTACTTTCTCTTTCTAAAAACCATTCTCATGTCCTGACACTCTTTTATTTGTTGGTTTACGGCTAGCAAGAGATATTTGAAATTCTTTGCACAGAGAGGAGTGTGCCTAGGTCACGCATTGGCATGAAATAGTTGACCTTCTTGTTCAGTATGGGAATAAGCTTCAACCTATAAGGTCTAATGGGATGCTTCAAAACCTTTTAAGGAATTGGTGATGTTTATTTTGGGTTGTACTGATGGTATTATAAGATCAAGTTGATCAATGAATGATTTTACTGTTCAAATCATTTTGATTGCTCTGAATAACGGACTTTTTGTAGTATAAAAATCCATAGAACAACCATGTTTCTATGTTAACACCTCCTCACCCCTCACAACATTACAAACAACCATAGGAAGGGAGAGAGCAAGAGGGGAGGAAGGGGGAGAGAGGTGTTAGTTCTCCACCAAGGTTACAAACAGGTGTAACTTATCCCAAAAAGAAGGGTTACAAACATGTGTAGTAGGTTGCTCATGTTTTGGTCATCCAACTCATTACTTGAGCTGGTGCAGACTCTTATTTATTTATTTTTAATTTTTTGTTTCTGGGAGTTTTTTAGTTATAATACAATCCCATGCTTATATTAGATTGGTATTGAATGCCGAGAGATGTTTGTTCTCAACAGGGTTACAAACATGTGGTAGATTGCTCATGTTTTACAGTTTTAGTCATTACTTTCCGTGTTGGAGAGCTACATGCAGCCCCCATGTATTTGAAACAGATGGGTGTTTATTGAAACAATGTATTTGAAAATTGTAGAAATTTATTTAATTCATTCACGTGAAGTCAATATGGTACTTATTTAGAATAATATGAGAGGATTGCATGATTCAGTGGGATGCATTGCTAATGAGTGATTTGGATCAGATTAGATGATGAAGAAGAAAGGTTAAAATCATTGACTTTTTAAAATAAAAAAAAAATAAAAAATGAATCGTTTTCATCTGATATTAAATGGAACAGCCCTGGAAAAGAGTGGGTTGGTAAATAATGTGCTTAAGGTTTTCTTGAGTTTCACAGTAAGTTTATTAATGTAATTCAACATCAATTTAATTAGTTTAAGATTTTAATGGATTGCTGGATCAACAGTATTATACTTAAGTTCCACACACACACACACACACACCACACACATATATATATATAGTCAAATGGTGGCTATATCTTTTAGTGCAGGTGTTGCTTGGAGTATGACAGTTTGTCCATTATAGATGTTTTTTTAAGGTTATAACTGATCTGATCTTTTTACATTTTATGTTTAGTTTTCTCTGCTTTACAGATTCGTTAGCGTGCAGGTGTATGACCAGATTCCCATTGTTAATTTTCTGAATGTTTAAATAGGTCGAATTTTCATGGGCATTAGAAAGGTCCCATTGTAGATGTATTGATTGATTAGAAAGAGACCGTAATCCTGTCAGGAAAAGAAAAAGTGTTGCCATAGTTTTCCTTCAAAATGATGAGTGAATACATGTTTTTAACTTCTAATAAAGCTTGATGGGACAAATGGGACACAAAATTAAGTAGTGTTTGCTTGTAGTCTTGACAACCTTATTCAATTTCAGGCTTGAAATGGAGAAGAAATATCCAACTAGGTAAGCTTAAGATGAGCCAGATTTCGACTTACAAAGGTCTTGTTTGTATCAAATCAGGATCTTCATGGTTGACTTGTTGAGGGTTGAGGGTTGAGACTTGAGAGAGAAGCCGTTTCAAATAATTCCATCTTAAATCACAATTAAGGGATGTATAATTATTGTCTATTTGAAATTTTTACTCACCATGACAAAGTTTGAAACTACATAAATTTAATTTTTAGCAGATTCAGATTATAGATCTCTGTCATGTCTGTTTCATTTGGTAAAGCGCTTAACGTTTTAAAAAGCAAAGGCATAGGGAAGAAGGGTTTCGGGTTTGAGTTCTATTATTGACAGTTTATTATATTATAACTAAAATATTTAACTTTAAAAAAAAAGATTATAGATGTAATGACATTTGCGTCGTCATTATCTTGTTATAAGTACTCAATCTCTCTAATTCACCCAACAGATTACTTAATTGTGTCAAGTTGACTTGATACCCTTGTAGATGTATTAGTTTTTTTATATATTTTAAATTTATAAAAATGAAAAAGAACAATTTTTTTTTGTTATAAATGCCAAATGCTTTTTTAATTGGTAACTAATCTTAAATAGTTAACTATGTATCTTATCAAATCTATTTTATGTTATAAAATATTTTAACCTCATTGATTTTTAAATGTTTCAGGCTTTACGCAACTTTGAATTCTTGTTGGAACAAGTTACTACATTTTGAATAAATGTAAAAATAAAAAAGGAGAAATCTAAAATGTTTACAAGTAGAATAGCAATAATTTTTAATATAGTCCACCGTAAAACAGGTAGATCATTGATTTACTAATTCTCCTGTTGCTGCCCCGTTCATGATTAATGCTGACTTCACTCCATTTTACTCTTTCCATAGTTTTTCTATTCTTAATTTCAATCATATAATTTATCTATTGATTTAGTTAATCATTAGTAAATGGAATCTTTAAAATATAATTCTTTTCAATTAAAAAATATATTAAATCTTTAATATTAATAATATTATAAAATGTAACTTTAAATGAAAGAGAATATAATGTTCTTCTTTTGTATATAACAAAAAAAAAGGAAGAACCGAGGAATAAGAAAAAGAGAGGGAGATAAAGAAAGAGAATGAGAAATGAATCTTTGTGTGTTTTACTTTTATTTTTACAAAAAGTCATGAAGACCTTTTATAGGCTTTACAAAGGTGATTCCATTTACTTATCTTAAATGTGAGTAATGGAATGTCATGAATGGAAGCTTGAGTTAATGGAGTGCCATGAATGGAAGCTTAAGTTCATTCCCCCCTCAATGAAGTAAATGAATGTGGTCATTCACTTAAATGTTTCATTTACAACACTCCCTCTTAAATGATCACTATAAACAATATGCCTCATTAAAACCTTGCTAGTAAAACTTAGTGAGATAAGACCTAACGAAGGAAAAAGAGTACAATATTCATATGGTTTTGTTATGCATTAGGATTGCCTGATTAAGAAAGGAGCTTTTCTTAGTAAAACTTGGAGATGGAGACAGCCCAGTTGAAGAAGGCTTTGTCTGATCGTGCGTCGTATCGTAAAGCATATTTCCCCTCGTGTTAATGTCTTTCCGATTGGTGCGTTACGTCGGTATGTCGACTTCTTAAATGTAGAAGTTGTGTGATGAGCATTGAATAAATTTCTTCAGATTATCATTACGCGTATTTGTTGAGCAATGATTTCATTCTCTTTTGGAGTTCACGTGTATAAAAGAACTTTAAGAAATGTGTTGGATTACATCTCCTTTTAATACAATCATCTATACGGTTTGTAAATCGTGTGACATTATCTTAATAATCGCGGTTAATGTGCTATAAGTCGCGCGGATCTTGGATATGTTGAATCATCGATCGTAGCCATATATATTCATGACTTGCTTCCTAAATTGCTATCTCTTTATGAATCGATGATGTGGCTACCATTGTCTGCTTAAAGGATCTCCATGAAATAGTAGTTATATTACAATTAAACACATACCCTGTTTGTGATCTGGCTTTATGTGGATCCGAAAGGTATCCTGCGTCTGGCGTATCGAGCAATTGTTGTTTTGATTCGTTTGAGTAAAATAGGTCCGTATCGATTGTTCTGGAGGTAGCCTGATATATACTTGATATCATTCCAATGTCTTTGGGTTAGATGCGCGAGCTATGCGGCTAATAAGTCGTGAGAAAAGCAATATTTGAAGCGAATCTGATTAGCGAGATACGTAAGTCTTGCCGATTACCTTCCAGATATGAGTACTTTAGGGCCAAGATAATTCTTCACCCTTTCACAAGGATGAAATGGGTCATTTTTCACGTCAAGTGAACAGACAATCATAAGAGAACTTAAAGGGTGTGCTTTGTCCACATAAAATCGCTTTAAAATTTTCTTAGTATATGTTGATTGGTGAACCAACACTCTAATAGGGAAATTCTCGATTTGCAGGCCGAGACAAAATTTTGTTTTCCCAAGATCTTTCATCTCAAATTCTTTTTTCAAATATTTTGTTGTTTTTGTGAGATTTTCAAGAGTCCCAACAAGATTTAAATCATCAACATATACAACAATAATTGAAAATCTGGTTTCCGATTTCTTAATAAAGATGCATGGGCATATAGAGTTGTTTGCATACCCTTCGTTCAATAAATACTCACTAAGGTAATTGTACCATATCTGTCCGGATTGCTTCAATCCATATAGAAATCGTTGCAATTTGATTGAGCACATACTACGAGGCTTTGTATTATTGGTTTTAGGCAATCTAAATCCTTCGGGATTTTCATATATATGTCATTATCTGGATATATAGATAAGCGTTGATGACATCCATGAAGCATATCCGATCAACAGACTCTAGCTTACTTAAAAAGCAAAAAGTAGTGTATTCATGATGGAAGAATATGTTTAAGCTAATTAAATCTAGGGTCTCATAAGAAATCTTGTGCACCACTAATGGTGTTTTATATCTTATGATTTCATTTTTCATTACTTGTTTTAGTGAAAATCTTAGATTTGTCTGTAATCAACACCACACACTAGGTGTTTGAATTCTCAGTCAAAAAACTTATCTGTTTATTAACGAGTTTAATTCTGTTTGTATAGCTTCTTTCCATTTTGGCCAATCATTTCTATGTCGACATTCTTCCATATTTTGTGGTCGGGATCATCGGCTCCTATGATGCAGGCCATGAAAGGCAATATAATTGATGACAATATCATTTCGATCCCATTTATATCCCTTGTGCATATAACTCATTGAGATCCCATAATTTTTAGGTATCTGTGCCTCTTTAGAGGCTATTTCTTTATCTCGAACATTTTTAGGGGTTTCTTGTTCAATATATGTCTTTGCAGGGGCCTCTTGTTCACCATATACTGTTCGGAGAACTTTTTTGTTTATCATGCTCACTACATAGAAAGTCTTTTGTTTATCATGTACCCTTACTAGGGTATCAATTCTCCTTTGTCGTTCTCCTCTTAGGAGAGTTATATCTTTTAGACTCATGGTCTCTCCCACGCTTTAGGCTTTTAGATTCATTTGTTAATTCTCTTGAAAGGACATTAATCCATAATGGAATATTATGGGATATGGAGCTTTTGTGCTTTCTTTGTACTAATAAATGCGCTCGTAATTAGATTTTGCAAGATTTCTTGAATGAGTGATCACTTTGAGCTTAGTTACGTGGTTTATCTGAGGATCAAAATGATAAATTGTAGATGCATTATAAGTAATTTCTTGTTGTTCTTATGGAACAAACTTTTATCCTCCTAATGGTAGGAATACACTCTCATTAAAATGACAATCTGCAAAGTGGGCTGTAAAAACATCTCCTATTAAAGGTTCGAGATATCTTATGATAGACGGAGAATCAAAACCTACATAAATTCCAAGTCTTTGTTGGGGATCCATTTTAGTGCGTTGTGTAGGTGCAATTGGTACATAAACTGCATAACCAAAGATTCTTAAATGGGAAATGTTTGGTTGTTTGCCTAGTACAAGTTGTGAAGGGGAGTATTCATGGTAAGTTATTGGTCGAATATGAACTAAGCTTGCAACATGCATAATAACATGTCCCCCAGTGAAATCAAGCTGAAATTTGATTTTCATTACTTGATGATTGGTATTAATTGAAGGCGTTTGATGAGGACTTTGCTAAGCGTTTTGGGTGTGAGTATGAAGTAACAAGATGCTCGATGAGTATTCCAACTAACATCACGTAATGATGAGGTTGGGAGGTGCTTCATTTGGTATTTGTCAAGTCTGATAGTCTTGATTGGGTGATTGGGCTCATCAATTTGATCATTTGTGCAAGAAGTCTAGCAAAAACACGAGAAAGCATTTGTGTGAAAGAAGACAAACATGTGATCACTAGTAGAGACATCTATTAAGACCATAGCGGAAGGTCCACATGAAGTGGATGGACCGAAGATCGCACTCATCATTTCCATCATAATTCCTTGAAATAAGAAAAACCAGTGACTCAAATGTGATTCTGTTAAAGATGAATCGACTATCAATTTCCTTGAACTAGTAGCACAAGGTATTCATGGAGCGAAAGAATCTTTTGGTTCTTTAAACCAGGATACCGTGTGAATCAACCTGTGATTCTCGCATCGTTGAGGACCAAGGTGACGATTTGTCATGCGAAAGAGTGAAAGATCTTTGGATCACTAGGACTCCAGTTCCGCGACAACATATGGCTTCGATGAAACTTTATATTTTGTATGATATACTTACGAAGAAGGATTAAGTTTGAGGATTCTTCATTATAAGTTTCTTACCAGAAACAATAGAGATAATGTAAAGACATTCTGTGTTACCTTCATTCATAGTTTCAATATGATATCCATTTCTACATATATCTTTAAAGTTGAGTAAATTCCTTGTGGATTTGCTATAATATAATGCATCATTGATATGTAACCTAGTTCCATTTGGTAGCATTATGTTTGCCCTTCTAGAGCCTTCAATTAAGTTTGTAGTACCAAATATGGTACTCACATTGACATTTGTTAATGTTAAATCTAGAAAGTATATTTTATCTCGAAGAATTGTATGAGTGGTTGCATAGTCAGCAAGACATATATCACTCTCATTCATCTTGAGATCAATAATACATGGAATTTAGATAAAATTAATAAAAACTATAGATAATATAAATAACAATGTAATAGATGTAATAACAAAATGATACTTTATTTAGTTTTGATATAAGAAGCATCATCCAGTAGCAATATTTTCATAATTCATCAAATGGTCCATTTTTTTCACTAGGACCTCCAAATAAATCACTATCATAGTAAGTTAAGTCTAGTTTATTTCTATCAATAAAGTTCATTTCTATTTCTTTTCCTTTTCATTTTTCTTTGATTGATCTTGTAAGAGAATTCGACCAAATGTTTGGGTGTATATAAGTGCGTGCTTGATGCCCTTTTATGCAGCATACGTGTGATTATTCTCATGGGCCTTGGAAGGTGTATTTTGTATATTCTTCCCATCTTCTTGTTTCACCTTGGTATTATTCCACTTATGGTGGTTTCATGAGCTTTTCATTTTCTAGGAACAGACCAGTTACCTGTGATTCATGAGTATAGAAAAAATTCTATTCAACGACCACGTCCACGTCTGTGACGCCCCAATCCAGGGGTGTCAGTTGACTGCCGTCCTTCTTGAAATTCTATACATCTCGTATCCACAGACGCATACCCCAGTAAAATAGCCCATGGGACCCATACATCCATACTCGCCAAGACGAAATAATCAACTATATTCTCACTTCTGATTTTCATGTTTATTCACCAAAAGTTATACATATTTACTTAAGCGTATTGACTTTCTTTCTCAAAAACTCACTCTCTTAGTGTGTCTCTGCGGATGAATCTCAATGCCTGAAAAGGAAGGTCATGACCAGGTGTGTGGCCCAGTGAAAATCTTCTGAGTTACTCCCCACCTAAAATGCATATGCAATGGCATATATAAACAATCGATCACATTTCATACAATTATTTTCTACTTTAAATATACATATCATCTTGTGAGGTGCAACCCTCATGCTCACCACACGAGGTCTAGCAGACTCCCTCGCTGGAATCATAGAATGTGAAATAAAACTAATAGTCACCCACACCTAACTTCAAACCATTAAACCTCGGTTGTTATAGCCCGGTTTGATTCTTTTGGCTATTTTGTGGTACAGTTTGGGTTTACAGTAGGGCCTTATGCTTTTTGCTGTTTTCACCGAACTTGCATCGTCGGGATTCATGTCTAACCATGAGTAACTGGTGGGACTTCACCTTACCCCAGGGGATCTTACCAAACTGCTGCTTAAAACATCATAATTTATGTTTTGATCATTTACACACTTTCCGTGAATCTCTACCACTAGGCTTTTGTCCCATTTTCCAAACTCACGACCCACTCTGTGTGATGAATAAACCTTACTACTTCACACCAGGCGACACGATGTGTCGTGCATATAAATGCATGATGCCACATGCATTTTCCTCATTCAGGTATGATCAAACCTTCTACGTAAAACGTTTACCGTAGACCGATTATAATTTATACATATAATACCTCCATGCAAAAACATATTAATATCAAGCATACATCCCGATATCACAATTACATAGCATGTATTGGCCAATGTAACAGCAAGGCCTGACGGAACCATTGGCGAAGTCCTGCGGCCCCTTCCTGAGCATGAACCATATTGGTTCCCGATCATTAATAAATCTCATCAGCCAAATCCTGACGTCGAAAACTTCCGAGTTTACAGCAAATCTGCTCCCAATTCATGCAGCGGTCGTGAAATCATACCCCTTAGTCCCGAGCTTGGAACTAATTATGGCCTCGTGACCTCCCGTAACAGCACCTAGTATATTTGTTTAAAGGCAGACAGTAGGAAAATATCACCCTCTTGGGAAGTTGAAGAAACTCCCAGCCCAGGGTCACTGTTGTCATCTCAGGTATAGAACACTTCCCTTCTTGTCTGCCGAAAGAATCCAGATGATTGAATCTCCTAACAACACAGAGAGAAGGCGGTTTCTCTCTAAAATGAAGAACCGTATGCATCCGATTTCTTTCTTCTCTCACGTTTTCCATTCGCTTGCTTTATTAACTTCACTTTTGCTTTTCTTTCCTTTCTCTTACTCTTACTAGACTTTCATTTCGTTTATACTCAATTCTATAAGTCTCTTCTCCCCTTTGGTCCTTTTCTCCCACTTTTGGGAAATCGTCATCCAAGTTATGGGAGAAATTTCCTCTACTCACCCATTAAGCAAATTTTGTAAATTTATCAGCACCCTCCCTTTTCTTTTATTTCATAAATCCACTTAATGACATCATCCCTCATGTTATTTCTGTGTGGCTCAGCGGAGAAGTCAGTTTCGTCGTCAGGAATCTAGAAAAATTAGGATTTTTATTGAAATTTATTTTCTGCTTTATTCCAAAATCGCCCGATTCACGGTTTCTAACGTCCTTGTCCATGTTCACGGGTTTGGGACGATATTACATGCATTCGAGGAATAGTTGAATCCATTTGGGCCGAGGGTTGGTGATTTATCATCAAAGCTCATTATTTTGCCTTATGAGAAGACATAATATCGATTAAAGTATTTGCCCAAATCATCTAGAATCTTATTATTTAGGAACACATTTGGCGTAAATATGGTGAGCGTTTTCTTAACATGTCTTCTTATGTGACTTTCTCTCCACACAGCTTCAATTGGGAGTTGGTTTTAAATAATGCAGAGTTACATTCATTTCCTGTTTTAAAATTTTGTAACCTTAGGTACATTTAGTCACATCGAGCTTTTGGGAGAATCACAGTTTTCTGGTGATCATGTCTCCCTTTAAACTCATTCCATAGAGTGAGGGGATCCTTTATTATAAAGTATTCACTTTTTAAATCCTCATGGAGGTGGTGCCGAAGGAAAATCAGCGCTTTTGCGCGATTTTGCAGAGATGCTTGATTTCCTTATTTGATGACAACTTCAAGATTCATTGCATCAAGATGAGAATCTACCGGCATCGAGATCCCCAAGATAGATAATTCTTTCGGTAATGTCAGAGTGCCACCAAATGAGTTTTGTAAAGATTTGACATTGTCGACAAACTTTTGACAATGTATTAGGATCGGTTTAGCAAGCGGTCTGATTTTGGTTTGCAATTCAAATCAAATATAACTATAGATATCAGCAAAAATCGAAATAACACAAGATAAGGGTTGTGAAATTACCTTAAGAGCAAACTCGTATTGATAACGTGTTGTGAATAATATTATAAAATGCAACTTTAAATGAAAAAGAATATAATGTTCTTCCTTTGTATATAGCAAAAGAGAAAGAGAAGAGGAAGATAGATAGATAGAGAGAAAGAGAATGAGAAATGAATGTTAGTGTGTTTTACAAGAGGTCATGAAGACCATTTTTAAGCTTTACAAAGGTGATTCCATTTACTCATCTTAAATGTGAGTAATGAAATGTCATGAATGGAAATGATTAATAAAGATGTATTCAGATGGAAAACACAGTTCATTCCTCACTCAATGAAGTAAATAGATATTTAGTGCATTCACTTAAATACTTAAACACTACAATAAATATATATATAATGCCTAATGAGATGGGTTGACCAGACACAATTATATATATATATATATATTTTAACAAGATGTTAGCCCGGCATCTTTGTTCATTGGCTAATGTTGGTGGATCTAAGCAGGATGTGTCACGCATATGCATGGAAAATGTGGATGCCCTTGACAGACAGCAGACGACAAACCCTATTAGGTGCTACCTGGTGTGGGGAGTATGAACACAGGAAATTATGGGCATGTCTGTTAATCCTTCTTTAAAACCGTTTTTTGTTTTTAAAAAATAAGAAAAATAAGGAATACAAAAAATATGTTTGGTTTTTAATTTTTTTTTTTTTTTTTTAAAACAACACAAAAATACAACAAATACTAAATTTAGAATACAAGAAAAGTTTTCAGATATCAGTAAAATGATGTTTTTTATGTTTATAATAACTATTCTTAAGAATAATTTTAAAAAATGGGAATCAAATAGGGTTTCCTTCGCATGCTATGAAACATATATTTCTATCATTTGTACTTTTTTTATCTTTATTTTCAAATCAAATCGATAGTTTGACAAAAAGTAAATAAATTATAAATCCCACGGCAGGTCAGTTGATGACGTGGCTTTCCAACAATACATATAAAATTCCATAATCAGGCAGGGTCCAAGGATTCTACAACATACGTCGCTTAACTGCAAGTCAAACTATGTACGTGGGCCATGCTATTTCCACTCTATCTTCATTACTTCCAGAGCCTCTAATAAACCCCCCTCCATCTGCCGTGGCAGCAGCAAATCCGTCCTCTGGCCTTAGCAAGTACGTTTTGGTATTATCCATATAAATGCTTAGTGCCACTATTCCGAGGTTTCGCCGTTTTTGAAGACGACGCGGACTTCGCCGTCAAAGAGTAGAGAAGCGTCACCATTGATTTGCATAACCTGACATGGAAGAAGACATGACCATACGAGAACACCTTCTTCCCGATGAGGAGGGGTTTCCTTCTCAGCACTCTGATTTGCCACAATCTCTTCTCATGTATTTGTATGTCGGCCATTTCTTGGCCAGATGGGGTGCCAGGTTCATTTCTCTATCAATTTTAATTCTTCTGGCTTTCTTTGCATTTTTTTTTGTTTTCTTTTACATCAGGATTATTTGACACACAGATTTTGAAATTTGTTGATTATTTTACAAGTACGGATTTTGTTTTTTTACAAAAAGGTGTTGAATTTTTTGTTTTCCTGTTTGAACTCTGTGATTGGTTTTAATTCTGAAGGCAATTATCCGCTTAAATTCATGAACAGAAGCTGTTCGATTATATTCCGTCCATATACTTGGTGAAAATGATAAAATGGAGCTATACCTCTCTTAATAATTCTGTCATCTTTGATATTAGGTTCCTTTTGGATCTTTTCTTGTCTCAGAATGTGGGAGTTTTCTGTTGGTTTATACATGATCAATATATGGCCCAACTCTCTGCTCCTTGCTGCTGTTTATGGTGTGGTGGAGACTGCTTCTACTGCTTTTCTTGGTCCCAGTATTGGGCAGTGGTTGGGCAGATTAACATATGTTAAGGTTTGCTCAGCCTCTAATCTTTGTGCTCTTGACATCATTATGATGCATTGATTTTTCGAAACTGCCTTCTGAAAACTAAACTTGTTTGAGAAATTTAACTCAAAATCATGGATTAGTTGGCTAAGCAGTAATCAATTAGACCATTTGAGAAGCTTACATGGTGATCAACCTTTGGCAGGTTCTGAAACTTTGGCTGTGGACACAAAATCTCTCTTTTGTGGTTGCTGGGATTGCAGTGACTAAGTTGCTGAAGTCTATACTCTAACTTAGTATACCAATTTTAGCATTCATGCTCTGTCTTATTAACAATGTCCCAGCGGAAAGCCATTGGTGTACTGTCAGCTCTTGCTGGTACCATCTGGTGTAAAAGAAAGAGTGATGATTGACAGAGTTCCAACAATCTTTTATGTACCACTTTCTCCATTACCAATCAATCTGATGCTTTTGCAATTTTTTTTAAATTACAGGGTGGTGGTGATTTCTGAAGGCCATCCTCCAGGAGTACTGACAAAGATGAATTCGGATCCTTCAGATGGAATTGATTTAACCTTACAGGCGTTATTTGCTCCAGTAGTTACTAGGTTTCATTATCAGCTTCATATCATTGAAAGCATCTGCCCCTTGACTTTGCAATCCACCACGACTTTATCTATTGATTAGTTGGAGTGTCATTCTAACCTCTGTATATAATGGAATTCCAGCACTAAGTGAAAGCAACAAAGAAAAGAGAACCTCTGGCATTTCTGGGTGATTCAGGGAAGTACGTCTTCTTATCAAGAGATCCAGGACTATTCCTTTAGATGGAGAGGCGATTCGACGTTTAATGTAGACCTAACAGCTGGAAAAAGAAAAATGATTGAATGGATTTGGAATACCTCCATTTCTGCACTTAGACTACATGCACAGCAAGATATGATTACCCGCCGGGTAACTCCCCGCATTACTGTTTTCTTCTACTCAGGTAACGCCTAATGAACATTACTATTGAACATTGCCAAATCCTCTGTTTAATTCGTGTGTTTGGATAGAACTTCAAGGGAGATCTAATCTTTGCAGTTTATATAACTATCTACCCAAAGCAATTTTTGAAGATTGAAGAACAGAAATGACGCTTTTAGCTAAAGTTGCCTATTTGAAATTCCTCTCAAGAAGTAGGATTCTAGGTGCATGATAAACTTCCGCGTCTTCAAGAACCATCATTCCTTGAAGCTGCTTCAAAACATTACCTCAGCTGTCTGTTACATTTTATATCATCCTGTCTTTTTGCTTTGACTGCTATTTCCTATCAGTTATTGAGTAGACACAATGAATTTGTTTCTCCAGCTTTGGGAGTTTGATGACAGCTGCCCTGGAATGGGAAGGTATACCTGCATATATTATTGGAATAGCAAGGGGAATAAGTGCTACAATTGGAATAGCTGCAACATTTTCATATCCAATCTTACAATCTCGCATCTCGACACTTCGAACTGGACTCTGGTCTATCTGGTCTCAGGTATCAACTTCAGAGGTTAAAGTGTATTCTTGAGATTACTGCCTAGAAACTCATCACCCCTACCTGACCACCGTCTTTCTTGCAGTGGACCTTCCTCCTAATATGTGTTGCTTCAATATGTGTCCAAAACTCTATTACATCAGCATATCTGCTGATGGTTGGAGTGGCAATGTCCCGTCTGGGATTGTGGATGTTTGACTTGTCTGTAATCCAACAAATGCAGGTGAAGGAAAAACCACTAGTGCTGAACCATTGCAAGCTCTCTTAGATCATCATCATCATCATCATCTTCATCTTCATCACTCAAATTTTTTGTTTAGTGGCCAATCTGACTTTGCCTTTCTTCAATCATTTCTTTAAATTATAAATCTTCTTTTTTGTTGTTCTCTTCTTATTTTCCCCCATTTGACAGGATCATGTTCCTGAATCTGATCGTTGTGTTGTGGGAGGTGTTCAAAACTCGCTCCAGTCTTACTTAGATCTGATGGCTTATGTCATGGGAATAATCATATCTAATCCACAGGTAATGTTCTTAGCATTTGCTTTGCTTCAACACTTAAATGGATGATGCTAATAATCCATGCCCACATGTCCTACATTCCTGAATTTGCCCATGCAAACACATATAGTTTAGTATCACTGACTCAAACCCAAATCAAGGGAGGGTTTGAAGCATAATATTAAACCAAAATCCTACGAGTTAGAGCTTTTGGGTTTTAGAAGAGTTTGGTTGTTTAACCCTTTTTATTTCCTTCAGAATCCGCCTGTACTCATCATGTAACTTGCTCTGATTTGGTTTGAATTATTGGGTTATAATCAGGACTTCTGGAAGTTGACATTGTTATCTTTTTTTGGGGTGACTTTGGCTGCTCTACTCTACAGTTCACACATATACCGCGTCCGGAAGCATCTCTTTCACTTCGAGAAGCTGCTGGTAAGATTCGAGTGGCTTCTAGGATAACATTTTATCAAACAAAAATGGGTGAATATGCTTTGTTCTCTGTACCAATTCAATAAATGTGCTCATTTAATTAGTCAACCCTTGTTTTTCGAAGCTTTGTGAAGTCTTTTTTTTATATTGCTTGTGTTAGATTATATGTATATAGCAATTGTATAGTTTCCTTTTTAAGTTTTGTATAGCTTAGCTTATATAAGCCTTCACCTTGTACCTTGTCCACGTAATACTTTTCCAACATCTGGCTGATGCTTTTCTTGTAGTATCGAGGAGCTTGGAGTTCTAGTTTTATTTACTCTTAAAGCTTCTCCTCCCACGGTCTAGGCATTACCGCCATCGTATAACTCATTTTTTCCGATGAACACCACTGTTTGCTCTATATTTCCTACATTCGCAAGTCTAAAACTGAAGTACATGCCATTTAGAGGTAGATCTTGTCGAGACGATCAATGATTAATGGCGGGAAACACTCCACGCGTCGTCCGCGCACCACCCGAAGTCTAGATTTTCCCAGCATCGATGCCTGACGAGGCGCGTCGGATCCTGGCGCGCGGCGTGAAATTCAAGCGTCTTCAACGCAGCCAGACTTGACAGCGTAAGCTCGACCAGCTCTCATGACCCCGCTACACATTTGCCCGTGCTTCATTCACCACGGCCTCGTTAAGCTATTGATTGTGGCCAGTTGATGGTTATTTGTTGACCATTGACAAAAAATTTGACCATGGTTCTTGCTACTCCGATCGTTCGGCTGAATACGCTCCTCTCATTTTCCTCTACCAGAGTTCATCACCACCTGTTCCAAAGGTAAAGGAGACTAATGTCGAAGACATGCGCGATAAAGCCTCTTCTTATCTGCTGGTTTACCGTAGAACAAGGTCGATACATTAGGCTTTGTTACTCGATCGGCATTATTCTTCCATAACTGCTTTGCTACCTTGACTCAGTCTGAATGATCAATTGTGAAATCTCATTCCAAGTCTGGTCCTACCTCATCTCTCTCTATGGCGAGATCAGGAATCTTCGATTCCATCAGTTTCCATCACCATCCTTTAAATGCACTCTGACACCGCTCGACAATATCAGGTACTTCTCAGACATGACTGCCAGTTACTTCTTGCAATCCTTATGACTTATTCTCCTGTTGTTGTCTCTTCACATGCTTCCACTTCTCTCCCTTTCTTCTCTCCTCCTACCAAATATGGGTTCTCCCCATGCATGTCTCATCTTGGTAATGTCTTTACACTAGCCTTGTCTGTTTCCAAGGTTTATCATATTCCCCAGCTCACTCATAATCTTCTATCTATTAGGCAACTCATTGAACTTGGTTTTGTTTTAACCTTTTCTTCTACTGATGTGGTTTGTCGCGAGGATTCTCGAGCGGAACCAGATCATTGGACCGCGAAGTAAGGTCGGAAGGGATTGTTTGGTTCATCTCTTTATCTGGATTCTCTCGTCTCTGTTTACTGTCTTAGGACGGTGCACCTGTCTTCTGCTATGGCATTCTCGCCTTAGTCATGCATCTATCTATGGGTTAAACAACTAGTTTTTAGGGTTTGTTAGGTTAGTTTCAAACAGAGTTTTGATTGTATGCCTTGTCGGTTGGCAAACAAAAATTTGCTTTACCATTTAATAACAATGTTTCTCCATCACTCTCTCTGTTTGATCTTATTCATTCGTGTATGGGGTCCTTCTCTCCCATTATTACTCGGGTGGGTCACGTTATTTTGTTATTTTGTGGATGATTTTTTCCCGATATACTTGGATTTATCTCTTCAAATCGTTATGAACTTTATCAAATATATAAGTGACTTCACCGAAATAAATTAGCTCCTGATTTATAAACCTATCAAAGTTTTGAATCACATGATGCCTAAGAATATAAAGCCTATGAATTTATATTTTGCATCCGTGCTGATAGCATTTACTGTTTCTCCCCGTGGCGCTATAATGAAACGGGTGGCGCGAGCCGTCATATTCTTGATGTTGTTGTATTACTATGAAGCTTCTACTCCTTCTCAGTTTTAGGGGGAAGCTGCTCTTATTGTCGTTTACACCATCGTCCGGTGTCATATTGTTGAGAATCAAACTCCTTACGCAAATATATTGTTGCGTTATTCCCTCTATGACTTGCCAGTCTTTGGGCGTTAATACGTTTATTCTTCTTGAATCATGAAAGAAGCAAACCGGTTCGTTCGTTTGTATTGTTTTTCTTGGGTATGGAATTGGTCAAAAGGTTATGGTGTTATGATCCATTAGCCAAACGCGTCTTCGTGTTTCTTAACACCTTTGGTCTTTTGAGAACCTGAAAATGTTTCTATTGCTCATAATTTCTGTTCCTTTATTTCCTCCATTAGTCTCTCACGACCTTTTTCAGGGTCTCGGCATATATCGAGCATCCCCCTTGGTATCGAGTTTCCCTATTCTATTTATGATGTTTCCTTCTCTTGCATCGATGATGAGCCTCCGTCATAGATCATCGGCGTTAATACCCACTAATATTGTAACTCAGTGCTAGATCTTGCTCCGGTCCTTCTAACTCTCATGCACTTAGTCGTTCCAATGGGTAACTACTCTTCCTTCTCATCTTATTGACTTAAGTTGCTTTTACTGCTCTTGCCTCTCTCCTGGAACCTCAGACTTCCAGTGAAACCTCAACCCTCTATGACGTATTTATGAAGAAAGGGATGGATGCCGCCCTACGTAAGGCTGAACATGGGATGCAAGTTGATCTTCCTCACAGAAAATCTGTGTCGGTTGGCAAATGGGTTTAGATCGAGGCTGATTGGATGTTGTATTGATCATTTACAAGGATCCGCCTTGTTGCCGGGGTTTAGGAGTATAGAGTTGATTATGAGAGACTTTTGCTCCCGGTGGCTCCGGTGCTGTACATCGGGACTCTTATTGCCGCCACGTGGCTCGCGAATGTCCCTCTTTCGGATGGATGTCAAAAATGTTTTTCTTAATGGTAGAGCTCTGGGGAGGAAAGTTTGCTACTAAAAGCATCTTGGTTATTCTCACCTCGGGGTTCCCTCCTGAGAATATGTCGGCTACGGACACTCTACGGTCTTAAACAAACTCCTCGAGCATGGTTTGCAAAGTTCGATTCACACTATCTCTCAACATGAACAGGCGGAGTTCTTTTTGTCAGGTTCTTTTTACAAGACGATGCGATCATGGTATTCTTATTCTCTTGTATGTCGATGATATGATTATTACAGGTGATGATATGCAAGGTATTCAAGATCTAAAGCACTTTCTTGGTAAGTCGAATTTGAAATAAAGATCGTACCCTCTTAATTACTTTCTTGATGCAGAAGTTTCCTCTTCGCGATGTTTATTATCTTACTCGAGGCCAGTATCTTGGTTGATTTCTCGACCGGTATCAACAGTGCCAGATAGTCGCTACATTGAGTATAAGCATCCATATGATTCTCGTGATGGTGAATCCTTATCACGATGCTACTCTCTGACAAGCTTGTTGGGAGTCTAATATATCTTAGTGTTACTTGCCCTGATATTTCTTATGCAGTTCATGTAATTAGTTAGTTTATGGATACTCCTAAATCTCCTCATTATGCTGTTGTTCTCAGGATTCTTCGATATCTGAAAGACACCATATTTGATAATCTTCATTTTTCTTCCCATTCCTCATTAACTCTTTAGGCATATTTAGATGCAGATTGGGCAAGTGATCCCATTGATCGTCGATCTACTATAGGATATTGTTTTTATGGGTGATTACTAGCATATCTTCAGAAAGCGAGAAATAACGATCTCGTTAACCTATTCAGTATTTGAAACGAATATAAGAGCAGCAGCCGATTTCTATTTGAAGTGTTGGTTACATTCGTTCTGAGATCTTGATTGTTAATTGTTCCACTTGCAGCTAAACTTCACTATGATGTCCAGAGTGCTAATTCAAATTGCTCCTTAATTGTCTTTTCATGAGCGTACTAAACATATTGAGGTGAGATTGTCACTTGTTGTTGTCATCTAACTTTGGGAAATTATCACCCACGCTAATTACGTTTCCTCTCAGGATCAGTTAGCTGATATCTTTACCAAACCCCTTTCTCCAGAAATTTTTTGAGATTTAGCTTTCAAACTCAAAATGGTTTTTCTTAAACCATCATGAGTTTGAGGGGGATGTTAGATTATATGTATATGGTAATTGTTTATTTTCCTTTTTAAGTTTTATATAGCTTAGCTTATATAAGCCTTCGCCTTGTGCCTTGTGCCTTGTGCCTTGTACCTATAATATACTTTTTCTAACATGCAATGAGTCTTAGTCTTTCTTCAACTTGATCACCAAATGATAAGGTGAAGCCACTACAGTTAATTGAAAGTACGATAAAATCTGTATATGAACTCTTCTACTCTGTACAGATAATTAGAGGCACTATTTTGAATAGCATTAAAATATTACCTATCTCAATAGTTGAGAAATTCATTCATAATATAGCAATGTTTTTACTTGAACGTTTTCTTGCTAAATGTTATAATACATATTGATTTTAAGAAAGTGGTCATGCTATTAGTGGAATCACCAAATTTGGTGCCGGTATAAAAGAACCGTGACAAAAGATATTTCTTATTCACCTATAATTTATAAACGTATTTAATCACGCTTTAATCATGGCCGTAATCAAAAGTAATGATATTTTATGTCTATGACTCAAAATTCGTGACGAAATATCTTCCTTTTGTATATTAAAATATTAGTACATACTATAATGAAAATGCAAAACTCCACTGTATTTCTCTCTCTCTCTCTGTTTCTTTTTTTTAGTGCCATTGTGCTTCGTGAATACGAGTACAAGTGTACAACTTCTTGTAGTTTTATTGTCTTTTAGCCTTTCTTTGAGAAACATGTTAAGATATAATTGCTTATTTGTTTATTTTGTTCCTCTCTCCCTTCATCATTTTTTGCTTAAAGTATGTCTCAAAACCTTTGCTTGGCCTACTTCTCCACCAGACTCCTATGTTTAATGTCACAAAAATAACTTTTACAAGTTGTAAACACAAGAATTGAACACAAGACCACTTTCTTAAAGTGGAAAAATTCAACCATTAGACTATAACTCCTGTTATGTTAAAATTTTACTAGTTTAAAATAACATTTCTAATCTCCTTCATTTTCATTAATTTTGACTTTTCTTAATATCAACTTTCAAATAAATTTTGACTTTTCTTAATATTAACTTTCAAATAAATATTAGTATTAATATTATTTTAGCTTTCAACTTATTAATGTGGGTACCATGACCTTTGGCCTAGCACCTCTATTCAAAGGCTGACAGGATCAAAGTCAATCAAATGGGCTGAGTGAAATATCGGAGAGGTGGCCCATTATTTTATGACGCCCCAGCTTGAGAAATGCTGTTATTCACCGTCGGCTCGCCAGGCTTATTTCGTGAATGTCGAGGTGATCAAACGTCGCTGTAAAAATAGTGAACTCTCCTTTGTGCAGAGCTACCGAACAACGTGTAAAGCTCCAGATCCGATACTCATATAACGTGAGTAAAAGCAGTAAGCTTGGGCCCATCTGTGATATTCATCACTATATACCAACTATATACAATAGTTCAAGAGTTAAAAAATTTACTCTGCTCCTGACACCAACAAATTCACAAATTACAATACATGTACTATCATACAACACCAAAGCCACACCGAGCTTTCTTCTCGAACTCGTACAGGATGAGCCCAGTCTCCTCGTCGCTCCACATGCGCGAAATAATATAATTACGCCGGCAGGGGTGGTATCTTGATAGTGGAATCACCACTAAAATGAGGTTACTCGCTGAATGCGTATCTGATACTCTGCTCTCTTGTTCAGTAATCATTGATCTGTGAATATGCAAGTACCATCCAGTAATACCGAGTGCATCGCAGAGCTCCCTCACTACTGGCCTTCTTTGATGAACATCTTTTTCAAAACAATTCTTGTTGTTTTTGAAAGCTATCTTAGCAGTATCGGTAAAAATATGGGACTATATAAGTGAATGTGTTGGAAGGCAGCAAAGCTTGATCATAGTCTCATCCAAAAATGATCTGTTGGAGCCGTCTTCGACCCCACATTCTCAAATTCTGGCATCATGTGAAATTCCTTTTAAAAAGCGTTTCGTTTTCTTTGATTTTCATGTCGTATGCGCTGCGCAACCACAGGTTACCTTGGTGCATATGAAAATCGCGATGTACCATTGACCATAAATTATAATACGGCTTTAATATATAAAAACATGTATATATATTAACACAATTAAATACACTACTTATCATTATGCATATTCGCCATCAATCACACCAAAAATTAGCACTCTGATAATTCATAAACTATGGCTCAATTGATTTGAATTTCTCAACCCATCGCAATTTTCTCTGTTATTAATTCGCGAATCTATTAAGCAGGCAGTGAAGCCACTCGGGTTATTGTTCACGGCCAACATCCAATATCGGTTCCACTTGATGAACCCAAATTCCATGACCATTTTCAGGCCATAATGCAAGCGCGAAAATCGTAGATTTGTTGAATAATCATCCACTTTCGGCTTGCCCAGTGTGGCGTCACGGGCGCTAATCGACTCTCAATTCCTAACGCCCGTTACGAGTTTGGGACCAATCAGCGCAAACCATTCGAGCCTCGACCATGAAAACACGTCAATAATGACTTAAGCAAGTATAACCCAGGCGTGGAGGTCGAAACCAATGCACTCACGAGGAGTTTGTCAAACTCTTCCAATAGGAAGCGCGCGTGAGCTCTGGTGACTTTCCTTCTTGCTTCGAATAAATCCGACGGTCGGATTAGCCGGGATCTTAGAGAGAAGGTACTCTCTCTCTCTAAAATTAAAAACCTAACCTCACTGCATCAAATTTTGGTTCTCTCCCCGCGTTTTGGTCACCGATTTGAAGGTAAGGGTAATAACTCATTATTCTTTAGATCTGCCGCCGTTTAAAATTTCAAAATGACCATATGTCCCATGCTGTCGTTTTGTGAGCAGCGCTATACGGCTGAACCTGTGTTTCTCTCATGCAACGTGTACGCTGAGTACATGTTATATGTGACTTTTGTCACATCAAATGTCTTTACGAATCTTCGATCTTTCGAAAAAGCGATGCAAATTCCGTGTCTCGAATTGATGAAGTCGGCCAGTGGTATTTAGATTTCAGACGATTCTGACGGTGAAATCCGTTTCGTCATCAGAGTCTAGAAAATTTTTCGGATTTTTATCGAAATTACGACCCTCTTGAATTTTAAGAAATTAGAATTCTCGGGTCTTACATTTTCCCCTCTTAAAAATTTCGTCTGAAATTCTGGACAATTCTAACACTCATGCATATAACAATATACTCTCGTACATCTGGCTTCGTCATTTAAATATTAGGCGAGCTAAACCCGCATCACGCTAATACCTAAGCAAAGAGGGATAGGTGGCTGCATCGTCCTCGCTCCCCGCGTTGACTCCTCCGGCTCCATGATCGCCGCGCCGCCTCGGTAACCTCACGCGGTCTTGTCGCGACGATCGCGGTATCCAAATGCATTAATTCTCGAAGGTCCCATCAGTGTCGACACCGATACCGCCATTCACGCTACGCCGTTTGGTCGCGAAGAATTATCTTCCGGGCGTGGGCTGTGACGCCTCGTGGACACGACATCTTTGGCGATCGCGTAGCCGTCACAGCTATAGTGCCTACCCTCTTGAGTAACTGAAGAGACCCGATAAACTCGGTGATGCTTCCCACGCTGCGAACTGGCCACTCCTCTGCTTAGGTATCACCTTGAGGCGTGATCTCGACCTCGAACTCTAAGAGATTCGGCGTCGTATCTGCATAGCTCTTTGCCGGCTGCAGGCCCGTGAGAGGCCATTGGCTCGTATCAAGCTCACCTTACCAGTGTCTCTGTCGAATCGCGACCGTGATGGAGCTCTCCACGATGGTCCAACATAGCGGGTGATCTACGGCCTCACACAGTACCTCATATGGTGCCATTTGTATACTACTTTGATAACTATTGTTGTAAATGAATTCACTAAAAATTGCTCCTCGGCTACCCTTATGATCGAGACTAGCGTGCTGGCATCCTCTCTAACATATATATAATCCCACCTGACATGTAACCTACTGACCACAGCGTTATTGTAAGCGACCTTCCCGAGGTCACAATCAACGACAATCAATGGTGGACCAGTCAACTGGTCTATGTCTGGATGACATCCATATCACAGAGCATTTGCGGAAACCTTGTCACGATTTCGAAGGGGTATCAATTTGAGTCGCTTTGACTCCACATCGCTCGACTCTAAGTGCAGCATTGATAACTTTGACCGTGATGTTTTCATCTCTCGGGCAACCTGCTTTTCGGCCCCCTGCTGTGAGCCTTTTACATTCACACAGAAATTTCGGATATCTCACGGGTCTCTTACACGAAATTTCGGATTTCTCCACGAGTCTCTCTTACACCCTTTTGTGAAATTTGGATAGCTCCCGGGTCTTACGCTCGCGAAATTTGGTTCTTCACGAGTCTCTTACGCACACAGAAATTTGGATTCTCACGGGTCTCTTACACCCACCACAGAAATTTGGGATAGCTCCGGGTCTCTTACACCCTCACGAAATTTGGAATGTCCCGGGTCTCTTACACCCACGAGAAGTCGGGACTCTGCAGGGATTACCTTCCCACCCGCACTCAGACTTCTCACCTTAAGAGTTAGGGCCCCCCTTCTTGCTTTCTACACATCAATTTCTCTTCGTTTCAGTTGAACTATGAGTCTTTATTGGACGTAATCCCGAGCAAAACTCAATCCACACTCACGTGGTGAATGACCATACCATGCAACCACACCGACTCGGCGGGATGTCTCGACCACATGCACAATAATATAAGCGTGACACCTGATCAGAGTTACCACAGCGAATCTTGAAGTCTAACTCACAATCTGACCTATCCGGTCAACTCTCACCCCTACTAGGGAAGAACATCTACATACGGTTTCTCTAAAGGCCTCAACCTCACAAGCTATGATGCACACCTGAGATGCATTAATGAATGAATACCAGTGCATCCAGTTTAAGCGCCACTCAGTTTAACAGGTCTGCAAGAGTAGAAACATGCACTGCATATCCAGGCTAATGCGAGCGCTCGGTCTACGGCCCTTGAGATCTCACCTCCTAGGACAATCTACGCCTCATATCTCTTGAGGTTAGCGACAGAAATAACATATAGTCTCGCCACTGCTGACTAGAGTCTCGGCTTTGTGAGTCTTGCACTGAAGCTGGGCTCCACACTCACGGCCCCTCTTGCCTCGTGTTCTTAGAAGGTGCTCGTATAGCACCCGGCGACGATTCCTCGGCCCATACTAGGATGTGGAGGGAATGAAGCTATATCTCTCTGCACACAGCTAACAGTTTGCGCTGTCCTGACTCCACAGGATCCATCTGCAGAGCGATCCCTCCTCATGTCCAGGCGGTTGTGATGGTAACACACCATCTGCCCCCTTTAATCTGAAGGCAACCACAACTCATCACTGGCCGGTTGGAATTGAGATGTCCACAACCTTGTGATCTCTTGCCTCCGTGGGCAGTAAGTCGAAAGTGTCGGTACGGCCAGATAACACCTCCATGCCTGCTGTTAATTGTCCTACTTTGGCCTTGGACGATGACCTAGGCCGGGTCTCGATAATATCCTTGCGAAGCAGTCTTACGCTTCTTTCACGGTTGGAAGAGATGGATCTTCCTTCCTCTTAACGCAACACCCACATCAGTGCTCTGAGCATCCTCGATCTCTCTCTCTGGTCGAGGTCGTCGACGCCGTGATCGTGTCTATAAAGCGAATCCTGATCCTACCGGAATGGACAACGACCCATTCTCGAATCTCGACTTTGGCCATGTCGTGACCGTAATCATCGGTAAAGCGGGCCATCTGGTGAATCCCAGCCACATACTCAATGCGTTCATCATCCTACTTGACTCTAAGGAATTGAGCCTTAGCATATCTCGCGGTGTCCCGGAAAATACTTACCCATGAAAGATCATGAAACTACGCGAGAATCATTGCCTCTAGGTCTAGAGGTCTTTGCATTCCCACCCCGTACCGGGCCTCGCCCTCTAGGCGGAACACGGCTAGTCCTAATCTAGTAGCGTCGGTAATCTCCATAGCCTCCCAACTGCGCTAAATGCAGCAAACCAATGGTTTACACCATGGATCTCACTCCCCCTGGGTGGGAGGATAGGTGGCCTTACTGTAAACCTCTGGAGGTTACTCGGACCTCCACGACTACTCTTTGCACTAGCACATTGCAATACTTGTTGCCCATGTCTCTACGCCTGGCAAAGCACAAGTCAAACGGTGATTTGGCCGGTACCTCGTGGGCGCCCTCTCGTCTCGCCCTCATTCAGCCATACACATATGTCGAATCGCGTGAGATTATTCAATTTCATTTAGTCTAACTACTTGATACTTTGTTTGATTCTCCAGCTAGACCGACAGCCCCATTGACCATTTCCTAAATGTAACGCCAGCAGCCACTCAATTTATTTGTTGATAAATTTCTAAGCTTTCTGTTCATTCATTTATCAAATCCTAAGGTCATAGTTCATAACCTTAGCATTCACCCTTTCTTATACGCATTACACCATGCATATGAACTCTGTAACTGTAAGCGCAATCATAATTCTCATATCCATCCCACCGTGTATATATCCTTTCTTGAGTTTGAAACACAAAATCATATTCAAAACCTTCTTAATGTAGCGTATAGGGTGTAAATACGTACTCAGAGATATATTCACACACGAAAAACATTTTATATACTATGTCCTTGCATTTTATAGGCAATGCAAGACAATTTATTCAATATATCAAATCCATATTTATCAACAAAATTTATTTTTTGCTAATTTCATTTTTCGAAATTTTTTTTACTGATCACGGTTAATTGTTCACGAATCTTTTGTTCAGATTCTTGTTCTGGAGTGGAATACTGATATTTAGGCACACTTGAGAAAAGTGCCACTGTTGGTCACAATACCTCCATTGTATTACCTAGTGCCAATGACCCGGCCTCACTGGGATTACAATACTATTGTATTGTCTGATCTGTACTTTAGCCTAACCCTATTGCTGTCTGATTTCTAGGCGACACTTTCAGTATTACCATTTTCAATTTTCCATTAATCACCAAAACATAATACAATTCAATCTTGAATCTGACTTTCTTCTAGCCATTCAAGCCCTTCTCTTGCAATACAATTCATTTACTACAAGACTAGGTCACATCTGATTTCTACAACCGACCTTCTCTTTTTGTGGCTAAAACCAAGCCAACTACACTCGAGTTGCAATACAATTTCCCATAACAATGCACCTTGGACCACTTTGCCACTCGCAAACTGAAATCCTGATACAAAGCTTTCTATCACAATACAATTTGGGCAATGGCCCAAAACCGTTTCTGCACTTCTTCTTTTTTTCACTATTATTTTTTTTTTTCACATTAATTTCTAGCTACTGGAAAATGCCCAAAAAATACATATATACATTTTATTTTTATACATACTGTGGAAAAATACCCCGAAAACATAAGTATACATTTTTTTTTTTCATTTCTTTCAACTGGAAGTGCAAAAAAATACTCTACCTATTTTTTTTCATTTTCTAGAATACTCAAATAAATTTATAAAAATTTATTTGTTAATTTCCTATTCAATTTTACAACTTGTGAACTTAGAAATTATTTTCTTCATCTCATTTTCATTTTCCTTTAATTTTGGACATTTTTATCATTTCCTCAAACTCTCTTGATACAACACTAGACCTAGTGTTCCAAGCTTAAAATTTATTATTAAAATTTTACGTAAATAAATTAAACCAAATAAATTTATTCAAATTTATTTTTATTTCTCCCTCTTTATTCAGGTTTTTACACCTTTGCAAAGCTCTAAAACCCACCAACATATATTTTTCCTATATTACCTAATCACTAAGCACACAAACAATCACAACACATAATTCATATTATGCATATTTTCACACAACAATTCAATCAAATCACAAAACACACCAAATACATACCGTACAATGTCCTAGTTTTGCCCGTGATTCCACAGGTAATCACTAAGCAACATCAGTACCTGAAGTGGTAGTGGATGCCAAACTCGAATCCCTAGGTGTTGTCACGCTTTGATCTCTCATTGTATTGCACAAACACAGGGGAGTCCGTTGACTACCGTCGACAGCGAAATGCTTCGTGAATGTCGGGTGACGACGTCGCGAAAATCGGTAGAATCTCGCATGCGGGGATACCTGCACAAACGAACGTATCCCAAACAGTCAATATAATACATAACATGGTGCTTGTTGCTTGGACCCATACGGTACTCATCACTATATACAACTATGACAGTTAAAGTTGCATATTTTCTTATACAACATATATTAAAATTCTAAATTCTAAGCCCATGTACATCATACAACACAAAGCCCACACCAGGCTTTCTTCTCAAACTTCTGACCTCTAGGATGAAATTCGTCTCCCTTACGTCTTTCCATATTTTTGAAACCGTATAATTCCCTCGTGAGGTGGTAATGCCAAATAATGGAATCATACAAATAGGTTCTCACTTTCAAGGTGCATATGAACACTCTTTGTGGCTTACACATTCATGAAATCATTATCCCTGCTTGAATGTCTAAATGTCATCCCCATGTCTCGAGTCCTCACGCTCCCTCACACACTTGCCCTAAACCATGTGATAAAACATCTTTTTCAAAACAATTGCTTGTTGTTTTGAGAGCTTCTCACCTCTAGAAATGTCGGTAAAATATGAGCTATATAAATGAATGTGTTGGAACGAAAACAGTCATGGTGCTCATAAAATGATGCATTGAATAGTCTCGACCCTCAAATTCATCGCAGTGAGAGTCGGCACCAGCGTTTTCGTTTTTATTTGATTCATGTCATACTTTTTACTTCTAGATTATCCGATTGCGCCATGGAAATACGTATATTTCAACACAAATTTATACAACTTACATGCTAATATATAAAAACATGTATATATGTTAACATAATTAAAGCACATAAAACATATTATACACATTCCTGTGTTATGCAAAAAATTAGGCTGCGTAGGCTAATTTATAACCATGGCAGTCGATTTGAATTTCTAAATGCTCTACAATTCCTCACAGTTATTATTAATTAAATGCAGAATACTATTCACATGAGCAGTGATACCCTCAGTTCTTGTTCACTCCTTATCAACATCGGTTCCACTTGGTGAACCCGAATTCCATGGCCATTCCGGGCCTCATACACACCAAATCATGAATTTATTGAATAATCATCACTCAACTTGCCCAAGAAGTCCGTGGCTGTCATGGAATTTGCATGATGGACTCCATAAAGTTCTAACACTTAGGTCGAGTTTTGGGATGCCGTCAACATTCAGGCCTCAGCCAACCAAAAACATGAAAACACTTAAGCAGTGCAACTTCAAATGGGGATAGGAAACCCCCACCTCACGGAGTTTGTGAAATTCATGCCAGATACGCGTAGGCCTCAGCTAAATGAAAGCGACTTTCCTTGCTCAGAAGAAATCTGAAGCGGGTCGGATTAGCCGGGATCTTAGAGAGAAGGTACTCTCTCTCTCTCTAAAATTAAAAACCTAACCTCACTGCATCAATTTCTGGTTCTCTCCCACGTTTTGGTCTCAATTTGAAGGTAAGAGATGACACTATTCACTATTTCGTCTTTTCCTCATTTAAAATTTCCAAAATGACATCTATGTCCCTTCTTTCCACTATTTTGACACTTGGCCTTGCTCTGGGCCGTCTGTTCCGTCGTTTCTCTGCTACGTACGAGCATGTACTTGTGGAGTAATGTTATGCTCTTGATTTTGTCGCATCAAATGTCGGTACTGCGGTCTGTCTTTCGATCGCCGGCGTGTAAATTCGGAATGTCTCGGAATTCGATGAAATTCGGCGTGGTAGCTATATTTCACGAGATGGTCTGCAGTGAAATCTGTTTCGTAAATCCGATATACAGAAAAATTTTGGATTTTGCGAAATTACGATTTTGCCATTTTCGAAGTGGAATTTTCTCAGGTCTTCTGGGCTTACCACCATCGATTGCTTTGTTTGTTTTACGGTCCTTGCCAGGTTAATCTGCAGATGATCAGACTCACGAGAGTCGGGGCAACAATTGGCGCCGTCTGGCCAGGAGCGACCCGAGCAAAATGTCTCGTGGCGATGTGTGAGGGTTGCTGCGTCGGCTATCAGCGATCCCCACACCCGACTTGGTGGTTCCAGCTCACTCATCGGTTGTGAATCCTATTGCTATGGTCCGGTAACCCGGCCAAATCAATCCTGAGACCGGTTTCTTGGCGGGTTAGATATGAAGCGAGAAGCGGGCCCGAGCGGATGGTTGAATTGCGACCGTCTTGTATGCAAACGAGAAAATGATTACTGCGGTCGTTTGGAAGAGATCGGGTTAAAATACACGAGGAAGCTGACCATCTTGCACCTCCGGTCAAATAGACCAAGCGAGCGTCACGCAGCGGCGATGATCACGGCAATGGGCGACCGATTTATACCGGTAACTCTCGCTATGATCTTTCACCCCAAAAAGAACAACGCGAAGGTATTTGAATCAAGAAAGAAGTACCGCGCCGTTCGGCCCGTTCCGTCAGTGTGGCATGCATCATAGTGAAGAGAAATGGTGAGGAAGCGGTAGCCTTGAAGCGGGCCCAGCGAATCGGAGTATGAGGCCATCCTGGCAAGAAATTGAGTGGTAACTAGAGTGTCAATGACAAGCTTCTGATTGAAGTGGACCTCATTTAGTGGTAGAAATGATAAGCGTGTGGGAATATGGAGTTGCGAAGTTTTGAATGGAAAAGTGGCCTGGTTAAGCAAGCGCTTGAAGCGACTTCGAACTGTAGGCTCGACAGCATCGCAGGGGCTACTTGATGAGAAGCGGGTAGCCTTGGCGCCATGGCAGCTTCTGTAGATGTGAAACGGTGTTCTTGCTCATCTATTAGCCAAATGCAGTTCTTGATTATCACGCACTACGGGTAAGGTTGTTATCCTGCCAGGCGATATGGTTTAATTGATTAGTTCATTACAAGGCTTGGGTGGTTGGCGTCTCAGGCTATGGTTGATGCTCGATTAGTTCATTACTGCTTCGGGGAAGGTTGATATCTTCTAGGCCCGATTATGGTTGATATAAGCGGATTCGTTACAAAGCGGGTAAAGGTTGATGTCTTATCGGCCTAGTATGGTTGATGCCCAACTGGTTCATTCCAAAGCCTGGGTAAGGTTGATGTCCTACCAGCCTAGTATGGTTGATGCCCAGTTGGTTTATTGCAAAGCCAGGGGAAGGTTGATACCTACCGGCCCAGTATGGTTGATGCCCAGTTGCTTCATTACAAAGCTCGGGTAAGGTTAATGTCCTACTGGCCCAGTATGGTTGATGCCCAGCTGCTTCATTGTAAAGCCTGGGTAAGGTTGATGTCCTACCGGCCCAGTATGGTTGATGCCCAGTTGGTTCATTGCAAAGCCCGGGTAAGGTTGATGTCCTACCGACCTAGTATGGTTGATGCCTAGTTTGGTTTCATTTACTGGCTTCATTAAGGTTGATATCTGGGCGGTATGGTACTGTTGGTTCATTGCAAAGCAGGGTAAGGTTGATCCCTAAAGCGATATAGTTGATGCCCCATTTGGTTATTCTGAAAGCCGGGTAAGGAGGCACTAGAAGAGGGGCAAATGAACCTTGTCTATCGGAGTGTTCATCCGGACCTGATCTATGTCCTACTCAAGGTATATCTTTGCCTGCTTTCGGCCTAAACAGGCGGAATTACGTGATTCAATGAAAGCAACAAACCAGTTCGCAAACCTTTGCGGCTTTATTATGGAACAGTTACAGAATAACAAAAATTGGGGATATAGAACATGGGTGGAGGAACAAGGCTCAACGAGTAATGGAAAAATACAACCCCTAGCTCCTGCCAAAGACATCAGGTTCCTCACTCTCCCCAGTTACTCTAGCCGAAGAATCAGGCTCATTACCTAGCCCAGCCTCGGCGGCATAGAGATGCTCGCCATGCCTGTATCACGCCTCAGGCTGCGTGGGAACCTCCCTCTTTAGCGTAAATCATCGGCTTCACCCGACGAACATCGATGGTGCAGCTTGTGGGGACCTCCACCCGGGGAGCATCGAGGGTGATAAGAACGCTCACAGGGGATAACGGCTTGACGTGTGCGGCATCTGTCAGGAATGTAGGTTCAGGCTTGGCTATTATTGTGCGCGGCACAGCGACCGTAACATGGTTTGAAATCACATTAAAGCCCTCCTCATAAGCCTCATCGAGGTCTTTTTTCTCTTGAGGGCTGTGCTGGGGCTTGGACACTTCATCTTTACTAGTCTGGCTCTAGGCGGGGAGAGACTCGCTCGAAGGCCAAACGGCTAGCCTCGTCTTCCGCTTTCCGCCTAGCCTCTGTGTCATTGATCGGGGCATTTTGGATGGCAGCTCCGGGACTCACTGCATCTGGCACTCCACACGCATGCGACATCCATGTGGGCCGTAGGCCGTGGCGAGAGTAGCATTTGCCTGCTCGAGCCACCTTCTCTAACCTTGCCGCCGGCTCTCTGCCTTCATCAAAGCGAGATCTACGACTCCTTTAGCTAAAGCACTCGAGCGCCACAGTGGTCGAGAAATGATTGGGTGGCGTGAGCGGGCTCTCGTTGTCTGGAAGCAGGCAGGTCCTTCGATCTTTGGTAAGTCATATTCGGATAAGCGGTGACAAACACCAAAGAAACGCATTAGAATAAAGCTGATAACTTCGGAAATAATACTAGAATGTCATGCGGGTTGTGATATCTGCTCCAGTCATTCGGGCGAAGTTCTGATTCGTGGTAATGTTTCGTCTTCAACCTACAGCGAGTTCGTCACTTTGACATGGCGAGGCCCGAGACAACATTCTTCGCCCCTCCTCGTACCGCATTACCAGGCGTCAAAAGTGGGTGTGTAGGATATGGTTAGATTTGCCTTGCCAGGCGATGAGGATTCACGATTAACGGTCTCCCATTGATTATCTTAGGCACTTACGGCCTAGAGCGATACTTCCTCCATAGAACTGGCCACAATGGAGAATATAAGAAATGCAATGGCCGTTGAGAAGCCAGCAGCCTCACTAGCGGTAGATTAGCCTTATCTGACGGACCAGTAATCTGCTCACAGGGAATGTCCTCCTGGACCTCCTCATGAGTTAGGGAGACCTCTCCTAAATCCACCAAGAGGGCAATTTTCGAAGCCAACTGGCCATGAAAGCCCATCTTAGGTGAATCCGAAATGATTGTCGCCTGCATATCCGAACTCTCACCAGATGGTTGTTGACTCGCCTCACCGGTCACCTCGGGAAATTGCTGATCGCTCAGCAAAGTTAGCGCCGTTTGCGCTTCATGTCAGAAGTTGTTAACAGATCAACCGTCTCTTTATATAGCTGACATCTTCCCCTAGCAAGGCGGTAGATATTGGGGAAACCCAAGAGACAAAATCTTCCACCCTCGCTCCAAGAGTTTTTAGCCTTTCTGGCACCCGCCTTCCCTTCTTAGATGCTTGGGGGGGTAGGACGAGAACCCTTTTTCTCAAAGGAGCGTACCAGGCATTGCCCCTATCGTCCTTCTTAGATGCAGGGATGAGTAGGAATCCTCCTAGCCAAGAAGGTTGTGCAGGACTGGTGCTAATCACCATTCTCGACCCATTAGCATAGGTGGCCAGATTCTTAGTGTGGAGACAAGATGTAGAGGTAAGATTTGGGAGGTAAAACAGCATTGGTAACTCTCCTCATAACATTCCTGGAAGGAAAGCAAATATTGGAATGATGTAAGGAGATGGACTGCGACTCAACTCACGAAGATTCTTTGTAGTTAAGAGAATTTCATGATGTCGTTCCCGCTCAGAAATATCTAGCAATCTTTTAATTTTCTTAAAGCTAGCTTTCTCCACCTAGTTTATCAGTTTACCCCTCCGGCTTTTCCTTGCACAAAAAAATAATAATAATAAAATACGCGAACGTAAAGGATATACGTGTAAAAATGCACTGACATATAGATCCACAGCAGGGCACACAGATGACGGTAGATTTAGTTCCAAAAATGGCGGGAGGTGGGAGACTTGGGGTCTCTGCAGATCCTGCAACAAGATCACGCCCTTCGCCTTGGTCTTGGCGAGTCGAAGAGTCATTAACAAGTGCCGGTAGGGGCTTTGGGCTTTGTGAAATCTTGTCATAGCCAAAATGCGGTGTCCACAAAATGGCGACTTCGTCGAGGAGCGTTTCAGAGGTGTTGGCCTAAGGGTACCTCTAATTGAGCTTTTGATGATAACAAACCAAGGCAATTAGTTACTAATGGT
Source organism: Tetrastigma voinierianum (assembly GCA_016808115.1). Lineage (NCBI taxonomy): Eukaryota > Viridiplantae > Streptophyta > Magnoliopsida > Vitales > Vitaceae > Tetrastigma > Tetrastigma voinierianum. The sequence goes on along the minus strand of JAEQBH010002347.1, from coordinate 622,121 downwards.
TGAACATAAATTCTTTTTCTAAGATTCCTTTTTCTACATGTGGGTGCATATGAGAGCCTTTAGGTTTACTTTAGTCACAATTGAGTCTAGTGTTCTCTCCTTGGTCTCCTCTTGAATGTTTAGAGATTGATTCGAGTTTTGACTGTTAGTTAGACCACTCATTGTTTTTGTGTGTCAGATTTACTTCATTTCACTTATTGAGTTTAGAGATCCTTCTCCATAAGGCTTTCGTGAGTCTTATCATACATCTGGATTATGATTGCCACCATATGATCATTTAGCTTGTGTTATGTTATGGTGTTGACTTGGGACACTTTCACTTTCATGTCAGGATCACTTGGGCTCAACCCATCATGTAGGGATTTGAGCTTATTGACCTTAGATTAGAGACTTGACTTGAGGATTTGGAGATTGAGACTCATTCTACCCCGGATCAGAGTAGCATCTCATTCACACTTGCATTATTACCTTAGCCTTTTCGGACTCGATGACCTATTATCATGAGCTTTGTATTGTAATTCCTGAGCACCACTACATTCTCATTTGTTTTCCCCATATATACCCTAGCCTTTTATATCACTTCCTTCTTTGACCAAGTAGAGTTTGAGAGGGCATGATATAAGGAGATTTCTGTTTTTTGTGAGAGGTGGCTCGTGATGACAGGGCAGTTTGATTACTTGATAAGATCATTGATTATTCTATGGTTGAGATGAGGAGATGAGTTGTTACACAGTATTCAGTTCGAGCACTTACATATGACCTTAGGAGTTTTATTTGGCTTTGGGGATTGGTTTATATGGGTTGACAATGAGTAGTTTGTATTGAGAGAGCAGTTAGCTGATTTGATGAGATTGTTATTGCTATATTATAATTGAGATGGTTTGAGAGGTTTTATAGAGCATATAACATGAGTTTTCACATGGTTTAAGAGGATTTTTACATTGCTACATTAGGTGCGTACTGATATTTAGTGTTGCCCATGTGTAATCTCAAAAGCATGATGTATGATGTTATGGTCAAAAGATGGATGACCATCATTTCACGAGCCTATTTACCTTATTCCTTACAAATATAGAGTTACCCATTGCTAGTCTTTTGAGATTCACGTGGATGTTATAGCCTTTTCTTTTATCACCTCATTTCTTTTTTACACCGGGTAGAGGACCCCATGATGTATGCATGCTTTGATTAGAGATCTCATGAGCTTTGGACCTAACAGACATATTATGATCCCTTCCATCATTTATATTATGATTTTTCCTTTTTGACATTATCATTATTCTTTCATATCACATGTCATCATTAGTGTTCTATCACACTTCCTTCTCATGTCGTTTCACTCGTGTCATTGCTTTTGCTTTCCCTTGAGTGGTGGTCTTTTACATGTCTTTGTATGGAGGACAAACACATCTTTCCTTCATTTCATCACATGGGTTGTGATTCAGATATCTTGGTTTTGAGAGGTTATCTTATTAGTAGAGGATTTGTTTACTTGATTATGTATGTTCATATTAGTTATTGATGATATGAGTATGTAAAAAAAAAGGAAAATAAAGGAAAAAAAGAAAAAAGGAAAAAGTAAAAAAAAGAATTTAATAGAATTGAGCATTGGACTAAGGGTGGCAATAAAACTAAGTTGGATCACTAAAGGAAAACGTTAAAAGAAATAACTGTATGACAAAATCGCATCGAATGGCCTTACACTTACCATAATAGCTGAGACAAAATTCACCCGACAACATAATTTGAGGACTCCAAGCATCAGGACTGGCCTGGACCAGTTATACTCAATGGCCCAAGATAGACTCATCTCTTGAGATGGTTTCAATAATTAGGAACTGCTTGTTTGCGACCTGAAGACAGCAATTCAGTTAAACGCACCTATGGGTTGTGTGTTTTGAATCGGACGCGCCGGCAGTCTTCTAACAGGAGGACAATAAAGGAACTCACGTTGGACTTGTCATCCCAGTAGAAGCGCTTAGTCAAAAAGCATGGTCTCGCACTCGCACTGGGTTATACAAACTCGGAATAAGACCTAGGGGCTAGTGGAATGAGATGTATAGAGGCCCTTGAATGACCATTGACCAAGCAAGCCCACCATCAAGAGGCCTCAAGCCATGAGCCCGAACGACAAATAAGCATAAGCTCATGTACATCCCTTGACCCGTCCGCGCTGGCAGCACCACAGGCCTGCTACTTCTTGGAACCGCCCACCATGACTTGCCCGAGAAAAATAAAAGCTTTTGACGAAGGTGGTGTTTGTTTTTACAGGCTGCATCTTAAAAATTTATCGTTCCGGCGTTAAAATTTATTTATTTTTAAATTTTTAAAACTTGTGAAATTTTTTAAAAAGTTCGAATAGAAAAGAAATTGAAAATGTTGATTTTCTATTCAGGAAAAAGAAATCAGTTAATAAAAATAAGAAGAAACGTCGTTCGCGACGATAGTATTTATGATATACATTCTTTAGGGATGACGGGAGTTTGGGATAGAGAGCGTCTATCAGGCCGAGTATTTATTTTTGAGATTCTCGACGTCTCATTAAAAAATTAAATAAGTGGGCGGAGATGGGGAAAAGTCAAAACTAAATTGGTTTGTTTGTTTTTATTTTTTAATTTTAATTTTTTTATATTTTCTTTTTTATTTTTATTATATTAAAATTAATATTTTTCATAAAAATAAAAATATTATGAATTTTTATATATTATTTATTAAAAAACATTATAATAATAATTATTATTTATATTAAAGTATAAAAATAAAATAATAAAAAATTATTTTTTAAATATAATCAAGGGGGCTTGTTATTATTATTTAAATATATGGTTCATATTGCTTTATTTGGGTCGTTTAAAACGATTTATTCTTTTGATTCGGCTGTTAGAATTAACTTAACCGATCGTTTTAAGAGCTTTGAGGATTTTAAATGAAATCTCGTCTCTAATCCACTAGCAACTTATCACTTGAGAAAATCGAAAAAGGAATTTTTTCTTGTCTACCGAATTAAATGACTTTTCTAGGTCACTAGATTTATGAAGAATTCTGTTATGATCAGTTCGTCATCAGGGGATACGAAATTTTATAAAACTACTTGACATGTAATGATTTATTATTTTTTATTAACGTTTTCCATTTTGAAGGTTTTGTTTCTCGGTTTTACTACCGTTAACAATCACGCGGGCAAAGTGGTTGAGAGAAAATGCTGGCCGTTAAGCACTATGATCATTAAATTAATATCATGTTATTAAAGGCCCGAGGCGGAGCGGGAACGAAATAATCCGTTCCGTTTGTAGTAAATCCACTCTTCATTCACCAGTGTTTAAAAACAAGCGACTTAATACTTAATGCTGACCAAGTCTTTGACCGGCGATAGTCCGAAAAGTTACATTAGGCGTTAAAGTAAAAAAACAAGCACACCGAAAGTCTTTAAATGGATATTGAAAAGATCAAGCGGTCCACTACAATCTCTATACTTACTTGAAAAAATGGAGTTTCTCTTTGGTTCCAACAACCTAACCCACCACCCTGATCTCACTATTTTTATGGATGGAGGACGATCGAATAATTTTTTTGTATGGCTAGTGAGAGTGTGATGGACCGACCCGGGAGAAATGAGGCTTGAGGTCGGTCGGAATGACTGGTAGGTCGGGCTGGAATTTTTATTAGACGGGCTGGCGAGCCACTAGGCAGCGGGCTGGCCAATTTAATGTGACGGACCTGGCGAGACCTTCATGGTAGGCTGGCGACCCGACCCTCCCCCCCTCCTCCCACGACGGTTGTGACCGTTGGAATCCTCCCCACCTCTTTTTTTTTCTTTCACTTTTTTTTTTCTCTATAAATACTACGCATTTTGTTTACCACTCATCAAATTAGTGTCATAATTTCTCATTTCTCTCGAATTAAAACATATTTTCACGGTTTTCTCTCGCATTCTTTAATCTTCATTTTCTTCCATTAATATTTATATTACGCTGATATTATTGGGTGAGATTAATAAATCAAGCATTAGTAAATCGATAGTTGATTTTAAGAATTTAAACCGATCCTCAATTGGTAGTTTCTCCTCTGCTTTTCTTTGTTTGATACATTTATTTTGATTAATTATTTTATTTTTTTGGTATAATATTTTATTAATAATTTTAATATATGGATAGTCATGTCATTTCTTGAGTCAGCAATATGCATCATCAAGCAAAATTTTTAGTTCTAATGTAATTTTTATATAATAAAAATAATTTTAAGAAAATAATAAAGGAAATAAAAATAAAATGTAATTTCATAGAAAACTGCATTGAATGGATAAGAGTTAGAGCACAGTAATTAAGCCTAAAATACATAATAAACGTGTAAAAATTTATAAACATAAATAACAAAATGTTAGAGAATTATATATGCAATTAGGTAAAGATGAATGTGGAAATTTAAAAACGTTTTCTTATGATGAGTCTTTTTATCGTGAATGAATGATTAATTACATAATAAGAAATGAACAACCTTTTAATATGATGGAAACTCATAAGAATTGAACAATCTTTTAATATGATGGAAACTCATGATTATTCAGAAACAATTCAAACATTGATTAATCCTCAATTCAAAGGTTGAATTAAAATGTTTTTGTTAAAAGATGTATTATGAAAATTTTTAAGCAAAGAGAAAATTGAAAAAATATTTTATATTTGAAAGATAAATTTGTTTAACATTTGATATTTGAACTCTTTCAGTATATAGCTTTTATGTATTGCTATTTCAATTTATATAGATAGTGAATGGATAAATAAAGAAAATTTTCATTTAAATGATAATCCTCAACATAATGGTAAAAATGTAATAACTTTAATAAATGATGAAATTATAGATTTAGGTATTAGTGATAAATGTTTACAATGTATTATATAATGCTTCTAATAATCTGACATTACCAAAGATTAAAAGATTTTGTAAATAAAGGATCATACAAATTATTTACTTGATACGTTGTTGTGCACTTGTTTTCAAAATTTGATTGTAAAGATGGGATTCATGAAGTTGATGGTACATTAGAAAAAAATTAGGTAGTATGTAAGTAGTGTGGTTTCTAAAGCAAAACTTGAATTATTTTTATTGTTGCAAAATTGGCAAAAATATGAAAAGAAAAATATAAGGTTTAGATATTACTAATTGAATAAATTCACTAATAGCTTTTAAAATATTACAAAATATAAAAAAGGTAGTATAATTATCAAAAGTACGAATTATCTAATAATAATATTGATGTAATTAATGTTGTTAAATGATTATGATTAAAGCATTAAACACTTATAGATCTTTTGAAATTTGATGCTTCAACAAATGTTTTTTGTGCACATTATTATCGGCATAGATTCATTTATGCAAATAACTAGTATTTATATAGTCATAAAATTATTTAGATTAATAAGAATTTTAATAATACAATTTTTGCAATGATAGAAAAAATTTAAAAATATTGGAAAGAAATTCTTTTGATTTATTATATTTGTTTAATTGTAGACCCTAGATTAAAATTTGATGCTTTAGATGAATGGTTGCAAGCAATGATCAAAATATTGGTAAACACGTATATATCGATAATTAGATTTTACGGATATATAAAAAATATCAGTGTATATTTTTATAAAAATATCGGGAAAGATAAAATTATATAAAATTTATGAAAATACTTGTTTTAAAATGATAAAATAAGTAACATACACACAATTTGAGTTGTTTGTGGAAGTACTAAATTAAATTTATAATTACTAACTTAAATATATAATTTAATATTATTTTGGTAGTTATTTTAGTTCTTACATTATAATTATTGGTAAATCATCGAATATTATTTATATAGATAATGAAAAGTAGATTTAATATGTAAAAATTAAAGTTTAAAGATTAAAAAATCAAATGGATTTGGATAATCATTTATTAAATTGAATATATTCCATTACTTTTATATTAATTTGGATATTATTTTATTTTTCTCTTGTATCATGCAAATATTACGTAGATAATGAAAAAATTCAAAATATGGAGATATTATAAATATTAAATGGGATATATCAACTAAATGACATAATATTGGGATATCCAATTCAAATAATATTTGAAATTTCTTAACTATATCTATATTTATTTTATTAACAAATAAAATTATTTTTATTTTTACTTTAAGTTATTTTAGTTAAAACATATATTTAGTACATTTAAAATAAGAAATAGGTCAAATTTTATTATTTATACAAAATATTTTATATAAATGTTGATTTCTTAAGTTTAAATAGTTGAATTGTGATGCGGATATTTTTATATTGATATTAATTTATAATTAAAAATTATCTTAATATTTTTATATTATAAATTAATTTTAATTTAAAATTTTAAAATATAGAAAGATTGTTGAAAATAAATGAAGTGATAATGTTAAATTAATAATGTAAAAATATTTATCAATAATACAAGATAATATAAATTTTATTGCTCCTTATATAATAACAAAGCTTGCTAGCACGATGGAGAGCCGGACGAGTGGAACACCTGTTTTGGCGAGTTGATTAAAGATTTGAAATTGGTCGCTAAAAATCGTAAAAATATCGGTTAAAACCAATAAATGGAAATAGTATTTTGGCAAAATTACCGAAAAATGCTCGAAATTTCTTCTAATTGACTATCGGTAGAGGATATCGTATCGACCTCCATCGATAAACCGAAATATCGCCGATATTTCCCGACATTTTGTTCCTTGGTTGTAAAATATTTACAATGAAGATCAAATAAAAATTGAAGAAATTAAAAATGAAGTAAATTCGTTATTATATATTTTATATAATATTTATAAAAAAAATATAGAAGTAATAATATTAGTTAGATAAATCGTAAATACGACAAACTCATATTTTTATAAAAAGTCCTTTAGAAATGTTTAAAAGTAGAAAAAAAAAGAAATTAACAACAATTCTATAAAATAATACAATAGATATAAATAGATATCTTGGTGTAGAAATAATTCAATTTGAAGACAATTCGTTTTGATATTTTAGAATGGTGGAAAAACAACAAATCAAATAGCAAATATTTATCTATTATTGCGTGATGTATTAGCGGGTAATACGTAGATCGTTGCGATGGAGTTCAACTTAGTGCGGGTGGAAGAGTGGTTATCGAAAAATGATGTTTGTCACACACATGGAAAGCGTCGGAAGCGATAATATGTTTAAGATTGAATTTAAGCGGACGAGATTACGTGATTATGTTTGAGAAACCGTACTAGTGGCTGGAAATCTGAGAGAACTTAAAATTATCAAGACATTAATGGATCCATTATAGTTCCGAATCACGAGAAAATAGTGATTAAATATTTCTATTGATAAATGTATATTGTATTTTTATTTTTCTTTTATGATTGAAAATGGGAATGATTATTGTGGCAATGAATAAATTAGGTCTCAAGCGCAGTTGGATGTATGACATGGTGATATACACTTTTAATGCAGTTTCATTATATAATTATATTGATGAGATAAATTTTTAAATGAATTATTTTTATTTTGAATTGTTTTTAAACATTGCTTTTATTTTTATTTAACTAAATAAGTTTAATTAAAAAGTATTATAAATGGAGTCAGAGCCTTTGACAGGCTTTTAGGTGGGCCGAATGACACAGAAAGCCACGTGAATCGAGTCGACCCATGGCGGAATGGGCTTAAAATGAAGCCAGTGACCGACCGCCTTTAAACGGGCTTGGACTGGGACTTTAACCGTCGGTCGGTTGAGCCGAAGCTGAGCCTCGGGTCCAGGTTTTCAGGGACCCTTGAGATCACCCAGGTTTGTGATGTAAAATGTTCCCTCCATAACATAAAAAAATGAGGAATCGAAAAGAGAAAAACCCAAGCAATAAAAGTTCGTGTTAGCTTTTTCATGTTTTCAAAGACATGTTAACAACCCTTTAAATAATTAAAATTTAATGTGTTGGAATATATAATACAATGAAGATAAATATAATAAATGGAATATGTCCTCTTCCAAAAAAAAAAAGAAAAAAAAAAAAGAAAAGAGTATGTAATGAAAAGCTTCCGTTTTCATTTATTATTAAAGATAAGTAGAATACAAATAAAAAGGTTATGTTTTCGTTTAATCAGACTATCAACATAAATTATGTAAAATGAAATATATAATGAAAAACTTCCATTTTCCTTTAATCTGACTATCAACATTATTAAAGGTAATTTTTTTAATTTAAAAGTAAAGTAAAAGATAGTTTTGGGAATTTAGAGGTATGAAACACCTCGTACTTTTGTAGTAGTAATAGAAAATAGATGTTTTCAATGCAATTTTTATGACATTAATGTGACTTCAAAATGATGACTATAACATTAGCTTCAATGTATCCAAACCGACTTAACTGTATGTCCAAAATCGAAATTCTACGAGTTGAATTCGTAAGGACCCAAAACTTGACATAGAAGCTAGTGAGAGCCATTTCGCAAGATGGGCATATCATGAATTGACTAAACTTGGCTCATTGACAAAACATGGATGATCTAAATTTTCAACCATGAATTCTATAATACTTGTTCTTTTCCCATATATATATATATATTTGATTTTTTTTATAACCATGAATGTTGGATTTGGTTTATGGCGTTTGATTTAATTTTCTGAGAAGCGCGGGTGAATAATCGGTAAATACTGGAGTCTTTAGGGGCTGGCGCATAACTTTTAATCTCTGATTTGAGAGTTTTACAGTTTGAGTTACCCCTTAAGGATATGCTAAATTCTATATATTAGGTATCGATGATTGTCAATCTATCACTAACATTTAAATTGTTGAGCCTAATACATGTTTATCTTTTCTGTTGACATCGCTTATATTATCACCACCACTATTTTTGGTTAAGGAAAATTTTCCTAATACCCTTATGCTTCCTTTCATTTGAAATGTCGTTGTAGAATAAGATCATCAATCTTTGATGATATATTTGAAGTAATTTCTTACAAAAAGGGATAAAGAAGCATCGCCTTTTCTTTCAATCAAACCTAGAAGCCAAAAACCCAAGTTTAAAAGGTAGAATGCGAAGGGCTTTTGTTGAATTTACATGCAGATCTTCTAGAACTTTTCAAAAAAAAAGCCAGGATATTTACATGTCAAATTATCTCTTCATTTTTATTACTTATTTTTTCTGAATAATCTAATTTTAGCCCATCAGACGTCATTGATCTTTGTTCAAAAATAAAAATTGAAATTGGGCCTCATCTTTAAACCCAGCAGGCCCATTATTATGGGCTGGGCCATTGATTATGATGTTTCGTTAAACCCAACAGGCCCATTGGATGTTCTTAAATCATCAAACCGTACCGAGGCAGCTGAAACCGACCTGGTTTGTCATGTGGTTATTTTCATCTTCTTTGTTTTTTTTTTTTTATAATAAGAAAAAGAAAAAAAAATTCTTATTTTTGAGGCGTTTAAGTATGGACTGTGCTAAAGAAATGACCAAGTTCAAGGGTTTAACCCAATTGTCATCAATTCAAGTCTCTTAAGAGATACTAGTAATAGCTTTACTCGGTCTTCAACTTCAGAAATCTATGGGATTAGTCAAGATACACGTTAACTAATCCGTTAACTAATCCGAACATCGAGGTGAAACTTAGTCCAAACCAACCTATTGATGTGGGCCTGGGGCTACCCAAAATGACAAAACTAAACTTTGGGAATGAATGCTAATCCAGGGGCTCATCAAGCTTGACCAACCAATTGGCATTCCCGAGGCTTCAAATGATACCGGGTACATTATTTGCGATTTCTTCATTAGATTGAATCCTAAAATTTGTTCCTATGATTAAAAGAAGGAAAGTACAAAAAATAACGAGGAGGAAAAGAAAGACGTCTGATTTTGAGAACCAAACATATACCAAATTTCAAGTAATTCCTGGTCGTTTCATTTTATTTTGTTTTTTTAAAGAATAAACTAAATAAAAGAATTTGTGGTTCCGCCATTCATAACATGGAAATAGAGAAAGAAAATAAGTCAACAAATAGCGTTTTCATTTTTTATTTTTATTTACTTGACATTAATGATGGACCCAGAAAATAAAGTCCGGGGAGACAAAAAATTTCAAGAAACATTGTAACCTAATGGTTAAGAAACTTACCTCGAAACTAAAGGTTAGTGGTTAAAACCCTAAACCTTAGATAGGTCCGCCACTGCTTGACATATTATGTTATAGTAATCTCTTCACAATCATATCCTATCCTATCCCTTTACCAAAGGCAAGCCAACCAAGAACCTAAAATCCTTTGTTATATTCTTAATTTTAAAGAGCATTTTATTTAGTTGATGAACGAGGAGATTAGTAGAGACTGGATCAAGAATAAGTTGAGGCTTGGAAGATTAAAAGGAATACCAAAAGTTAAATGGGTTGAGATACCAAGAAAAAACATGATGTCCTTCAAACATCTCAAAAAGAGTTCAACAACAAAATGGGTACCTTGGACCCATCTCCAAAAAATTAAGTTACGTCTTATTGGGCGGGTTTATCTGATTCTTATGAGGTTTTCGGACTGTTATTTATTTTGTTAAAGGTGTTTATTTTATTTTTAAAAATATAGTTCTTTGTAAGAAAAAATATCTTGCTAATTTGAAATAGTCACACGAAATATTAAACAAACTTGGCTTTCATATAAGTGTTATCGATCATCCGTACGTATTTTTATAACTCTTCTTTAAAGCAAAGAAGTGCTTAATGGGTAGGGGGGTATAAATAAATTCTAGCTAGCAGTCAAATATGGGTTATAGTTGGGGGGCTACTAAAACGGAGAATTAGGGACTAAATTAAGGAGAATGAAGCAAGAGAAACACTTAGATGGCAGTCCCCACATATCACCCAAAAAAAAAAAAGAAAAAAGTAAAAAAGAAGCCCATAGTTGATGCCTTTGAAAAATGTTCTAGAGTGGGACCACCTGAAGGTCCAAAGAAAAGCAAAAGCATATCAGACTTTATTTCTTTACCCATAAAGAAAGCATGAAACGCATATACTGGGGGGAAGCATGTGAAGTGAAGGATTCTTGTGGGACATGCAACGCCTAAGTCTAATTCTAAGGAGAGTGAGCGCGCGTAGCATTAATGCATTATTAGCATATTCCCACTTACTATGTCTCTGTGTTTTGTGATTTTACCAAAATGCCTCTCTTCTCAAGAGTTCTCCATCACCCTTCCACCTTTTCAGACAGACCCAGATGGGGCAGATCTATTAACCCCCCCCTCCCTCCTCTCCCTAAGAAGTAAGAATTAAGATACGTGTTCTTCCAAGTTGGAAATTTTCACTTAGCCCATGCGTGCACTTCCTCCAATGGGGGCATGAAATACAAGCATGGTAGGTACCTCTTCAATATCTTCTTAGTATTTTTACTATGAAAAAAGGAAATTATATTTTTAAAGGGATTGATCACCCAGAAGGGTTAATGAGGAGGGACATTCAGGCTGTGTGTTTCCCATTGTCTGACACTCAAGTGGTAGTGTTTGTCTTTATTTATTGATCACTATCAAGATTGGGTTCAATGTGAAGGACATTTAAGCCTAGAGCTTCTCACCTTGGACATTCTGGTAGTCCAGTGGTGTCTATCCACCAATTGTACTCCTGGCAATGACTAATGAAGATGGGTGCCTCACATCTATTCACAAAAAGTAAAAGATAGACACATCAAAGTGGCCCTATTCTATATTTTTGGCTCAAAAGCAACACAACTCACCTTACATATATATATATATATATATATATATATATATATATATATATATATATATATATATATATAGGCAGGTATAAGCATTTTCAGGTGGTATCAATGATATGTCATTTTGGTTAAATCCTTAATCCTAAATGCATTTTGGTGGAGGATCCAAACACAGCCCTAAATGACCACCTAAGGGGCACCTACAACTACAAGGAAGAAAAGACAAGGGAAAATTTGGTTACAGGTTGTAAAGGTAAAATAACAGCACAGGTCCCCAAACAATCCAAAATCAGAAGAGGCTACAAAATTCCACGAATCAATGAGCCATTTTCTACCCCCAAAACCTTTATCATGTACTACCCCACGGTCAAAAAATAGCTGTTGAAAATAGACTAGTTACTCAATGAAAGCAGTAGGTACAAAGTAAAGTTGCTTCATCTTACAACTTGAGGGCAATATCATCTTTCTCATCACTGCATTTTTCTCATAGTATGGTTTTTTTACAGCATATCTTCCTATTATCCAGTTTTTGGACCCAAAAATTCACACCAAGGAATCAGAGAAAGCCAACATGTTAAAGTGTGCACTATTTGTTCATTGTTCAAAGAAGATGGCGACTAAGGAAAGAAATTGCTTAAGGCAATATCATTTGACTCCATTATTAGCTATTTTCCTGATATAAACAAAGGGACAGAGAGGCAGAAAAGAATGTGTTCTGTTCATTGTCCAAGGACAAGCATGCCCAGATTCTTTCACAAAGAAATCAGCATAATACAATAAACTACAATTATTAAATTCCAGATGAATATGATAAACAATGTACTATATTTGATGGCTTGAGGAAACAAACTAGCAAGGAATTCCTAAAATGTACAAACCAAGATCTTTTTTACAAGTAAAACAATCCAGCTTTAGTTTGCTTCGGTATTAGCTGTTTCATATGGGACAGGGACAGCGCTCATCTGCAAGGAAAAGAATCTAGCCTCCTTTAATCAAAACAAGCTAAGAAAAGAAATGCAGCACAATGAATGGATGAGGGCCATCAAATTAACCAAGATACAATCAGGAACAAGATCTACTGGATGGGAGCAGAAGTCCCATTAAAGAAACCAGCTAGAAATTAAGAATATGGCACAGATAAACTCAAATCACGAGCTACAAAATTACAAATGAACATGGAATGATTACCATGGAGTCAAGACACAAAGTTTGAAACAGAAATCCTATAAATGAAAAATAAAACACAAATCCACAAAACCTACTAAGCTTCAAGAGAGAGGTTACATATCATACCAGGACCCGACATTCGCAGCTAACATAGAAAGAAAACAAACAAGCTCCATTTGTTTCTACATCTTCTTCACTGACTGGAAAAGGAAAAAGAAGAGAACATAATAGGCAAATCCAATGCAATACTGCATCAGAAATTGCAAAATGCAAGTTTGCTTGCTCATAACATGCAGTCAGTTCTAGCTGGCAACCTCCTGAAGAAATTCAGGGGCACTGAAGGAAGCTTATGACGGAACCTGGGATGCCTCAACACATAAAATCCTGTCAAAAGGGCCACAACCTGAAAAGGTGTAACATACAGAACTATGGCAGCAACCAAACAGAAAAGCACAAACAGGGCTGTGGCTCTCGGGTCTCGCCAGCTTAGCAAAGATTGCAGCCTCTCCCCCTGAGTTGCCAAGTCACCAACTACAGTCTGAATTCTCCCTGCAATACTTCTCAATCGATCATATCTCATCCTAACAATATCAGTAGGTCGGGAAGTTGGAAATGTATCAAATTCTTCATCCAGTTCATCAGGATGGGCAGAATCAGCATGGGAGAGCCGAGTGTCCATGTGTGGAGGATGCCTTGGCCTCCATCTGAAGTACCAAACTCCAATCAAGAAAAGATAGAGGAAAATTGTGGGTAAAATGAGCTCAGGATACATGACCAGTATAAAGAACAATATGTGAATCAGAACAGTTGTAATGGGGTTCTTCCAATTGCATATCTGATCAAACCATTTTCCCACAGCAATTATCCCACCCAAAACTCCCATGATCCTGAAAAAGTTAGCTTTGCTTCTTCTCATACTCCACATGTGGGAACCCACATCCAGCATATACTCCACCACCTCTTTCCTCAATGGTGGCTCGGCACGGCTCAGCCTCATTGAGACAATCTGGGTGGCCTGGTGCCTCAAGCTATCTAGCTGATTAACAGTTAATGGATGAAGATAGTGCATTTTTGGCAACAGTGGTTGTGAATACATATGCATCATATTAAGCAAAGATGAGCAAGTAAACCTCATAGCCAAATGAATTTCACCCATCTTCTTCACCCCAGTTGGATGTAAAACAAGAAGTGGGTACGAGTGTGTATAAACACGATCAGTCTCAAGGGTTGAAAGGCGAATTCTTACCTTTCCAATCCTCGAGTCCTTAGTCCCTACTCCAGCCTTATCACCTCCGTGCAAATGACAGTTGTCAAATACCCCAATAGTTATTACTGTACATGGGTCAAAAACCTCCCACGTGTATTGCTCGTTCCACTTGGGAGTAGAGCTATCTATGATTGTCCTGGTCCTAATCCACTTCTGACCATATTTGGCAACACAATAAGCATCAGTTGTTCCCCGTCCATCTTTCGTCTTCATTGGCAATAATCCCTGAGCATTCAGAATCCCCAATTCCAGAACCCCAATGGTAGGCTTCCACAATCGTTTTTCTGTTGGTCTAAGATCACTACTGTAGTGTGTTGACTCGTCCAGAACATGATAACCACCCTCCAAACAGATCCTCAAATGAATCCTGCTTGCAAACTTGGTCTCCTTCTTCTTTTGCTCCCCATCCACAACAACATGCTTCTCAAGATTAAACCACCTTGAGTTGAGAATTTTATGATCAAACCTTTTTTCCACATACGGTAAAGGAATTGCACACCTCCCCAATACCTCATCTTTGTTGTTTCCAACCCTATCTTCCACACTCAAAATCAAGGACTCCTCAAATGGCTCAGCTGCCACAAACATCAAATCCTCATTCCACATAGGATTGATGGATTTGACCTGAGAAATTCTAGTTCTCAGAGCCTGATTTCCTAGAATAGCCTTCACAAAAACTTCAGGATAACGACCCCTATCACTTGGTTGCAAGTCCTGAGCTTCAATCACATTAACCCTTAAATACCAAAGCTTTGGCGAGAGATACACTTTTGATCTCATATTTGCAAGACCGTCATGACCACTGACCGCTGCAGCATCAGAATGCCAAGCTTCTGGAAATGCTTCATCTGCTTGAGTACCCATCCAAACAGCTAACATCAGCTCTCCTTTAACCTTGTCTCCCTTTCTGTCCTCCAACCTGTACCACTGTGGTGCCAGAGGACTGTCTGGAGGAACCCGCTTAGGAACCTCATTGAGATCAAATATAACTCGACCTATGAAGTCGTCCTTCACAAAATCCTTATCTTTCACTATTACCTCTAGCATTGAAGCTTGCATTCGATCTTTTGAGAAAGCAAACACCCGATTCCATTCTGGATTAGCTTTCTTCTCAAAATGTGGTGTGGTGCCTTTATAGTTTCCAAGCTTAACTTCAACATATGGATCACAGCTTCCTGTAACATCCTTTGCTGGTAAATCTTTTGCTTTAACAACACGAACATACAGATACTGCATTTGCTCAACGAGATCATATGTGCTTGTGAGCTTATCCCCAGTGACCTTTCCACCACCAAGGTGGGGAGAGGTCTCCTTCAGAGAAAAATCTTCAGGTGGAGGCCTATGCATTTTCTGATTCTGAAGCAGAGAACTAGAAGCAACGGTTGGGTATTATAAAGGCAGAAACGGGTTCAAAATTTCAAAAACCCCTCAAACCCTGACAGACCGAAATATAGATTCGATTAGCCGTTATGTAAGAAAAAAATCAGAAGTCTATACAGGTGGAATGGAAAATATGCACGTTTTGAACATTTCAAAGCAAAACACATCTCAGATGCAACGGATAGTTCAACAGAAGCCAAAACAACAACAAATGAAAGCATAATGGCAACCTTTGCACTAGAAACCCTAGATCTCCGATACGTGAAGAAGCAGCGAAATGGACCTATCGTCAAAGATGCTTCAAAACCTTCCGATCCAAATGCTGGTACCCTGTAAAATCAAAGCCGCATCTGAAATAGTAACACTTGTTCAGTTACTATGAAAACAGAGGAAAAAAAAAAAGGAAAGAAAAATGTAATTTGACGATTTTCATTTTCTGCCACTTGGTTCTTAAGAGGGGAAAAGGGGAAAAAATGGAAATACAAAACCTTAGCTGAGTTTATCGTCCTTCTCGCTGTTATTTTCACACACCATTATAATGAAAAAGAAAAAGATTTCAAAACTTTGTTTTTGTAACTTTTTTCTCCATTTCTGAGTCGCTTAACAGCAACTAATGTCTGAATCTCGTACCGAGACAGAGAACACCAGAGCATAGATGAAATCAGTAAAGATAAAATTATCTACAATCCAATGGAAAAAAATTAAAAAAAAAATCAAATGATAAACATGTTTTGGTTGCTGTGAAAACGAAAAAAATACCTAACTTAAATTTTTCCCTTTCCGCCGTTTGCTTCTTGAGTGGGAAAGGGAAAGGGCTGAGTGGAGCCGGTATTATCATTTTTCTCTTATAAACCTCAAAACAATCAATTTAAATAATGATAATAATAATAATAATAAATCTAGAACATTTACTTTTTCCTCCATTTTCTCGGCAGCCAAACGGAGTACACTACAGCACAAAACAAGCTCAAACAAAGCCCAGAAGAACCACAGCAAAAGAGAGAGGAGAACGAAGAATGCGCAGAAACTCAAGGAGGGGTGAGTTTTACAGAGAAACGTACCTCGAGTAAATGATTAAGCAAAACCCCAGAGGCAGGGGATGCCGAAGTTGGAGGCGATGAGATGGGGTTTTGAGACTAAAATCAAAGAGATAATGCAGAGAGAGAGAGAGAGAGATTTCCAGAGTTAGAGTGACATTCTAGAGAGAGAGAGAAGGCTCTGGTGGGATCTGAATATGTGGGGAATACAGATATGGGAAGCCAAATACTCTGCCACCTTTTCCCTTTTTTTTTTTTTTTAAATTTCTTTGACGCTTGACTCTGTTGCTGTACAGAACACAGGTCAAGCGTGCCAAGACCGGTGATCAGTCTCACGCACGTGCCTGTGTTATTATTGTACAGCCCCCCTAGATTTTTGCTAATGTCACTGGCATCACCACCACGTCTTCCTCCCATGTTTTGAATTCTTATTAATTTTAAAAAAATGAAAATCCAAAATTATTTTAATTTAGCTTTTTTTATTTATATTAATTTTAAATTAAAATTGTTGAGGGCAGTTTCAAAACAACAAGCACACTCTCAGACGAATCAAGTTGCATGTACTCGCACCCCGGTGTAGCACGAAAGGGCGGTGCTGCGCGGCACTGGTACGACACGTGTCTGAAGGCGTAGGCCACGTAAGAAATCTACGAGAAAGCAACGCGTGGGGGAGTGTTGTTGTTGTTGTTGTTGATGATGAACAGATGAAAGGGGTCAGTGACAGACAGTGAGGTCTGTCCCTTTTCGGGTGGTTATCACGCTCTCATATTCTTTGCTTCCTTTGAACTTTGAACACCACCAACTATTTTGGTATGCTCCTGATTTTAATTAGCGTTGTAATTAATACGATACGACATCGACATGACATCGTCGATTAAACGAAGCCAGCCGGTATTTAACGGGCCGCCAAGTAAACTAAGCACCTCGCTTTAACACGTTTAATAACGGCCGCTGTCGCCGGTATTGCCAACCCGCTTTAATTGCTTAAGACCGCTTCCTGCACGCCGCTTTTACCACCTGGTCATGACAGCCGCTAAAATTCAACGCGACATCATTAATCGACAAAGATTAACCGCCGACAAACGGCCACGGTGACCTAAACGCCGATAACCGGCCAACCCACCATCGCCAATAAACGGCCGTTTCGGCATAATGCTTTTTCACCTCGGGCGTGGCCAACACCCGCTTAACCCAGAATCGCTTAACCTAACCAACACGTTTGACACCCTTAATTTTAACCTCGCCCAACCCAATCACTCCTAACAGCCCATTAACAAAAATATTTTATACAATTAATTAATGAAAAATAAAAATATATTTTCATAAAAATAAAAATAAAAACATATTTTAAGGATAAATAAATATGTATTTTAAGAATGTCAATAAACTTCAAAGACCCATCATATCTAACTTATATTATGCGCATAACGATCAAAAAGCAAAGCAACAGGAGAGTAATGGCTCACTTGTTTCACAATTAATACAATTTATTATTGTCAGAATTAAAGCCAAGAACTACTAAAAATTAACACTTATTTGGTTTTGATTTGTTGGAGCTTTTTTAATTGGCTCTCAAATATTGATTATTTAAGAATAATTTCAGGTTTAGAAGGTTCAGAAAGTCTATATCAAAGTACTGGCTTAAGAAGTTAAAAAACTATGTATCACTATCTAATTGATCATGCCACAAAAAGAAAAATCACTGATCCCCACCCTTCTCCTAATGTGCCACACTCAATCTGGCCTACAAAATTCTAATTATTTTAAAAAATTCAGTTTTATTCAATATTTTATAAATCAGACCGATTGATTGGACTGTCCATCGGTTGCCATTCCGATCCGATCAATTAGACCGGATGGACCTTAAACCGGCATTGAATTGGACGAACCGATAATTAGACCGCCAAATCGGATAAACCGTTTGGTTTTCATAAAACCGAGTAGTTTGATGATTTTATTTATTTAAAAAAATTTTCACATCAAAACAACGACGTTACGACGTGTTGAACATCAAAACAACGTCGTTTTGATAGGGTTATACATCTCTAACCTTCGTTGTCGTCTTCTCATTAACCTCGTCGCCTCCTCGTTGCAGTCGCTGTCTCCTCATTGGGCTCTTTTGATTCTAGCCTTTGAGGCTTCACACATTAATTTCAATTCAATTCATTTTCGAAGTTATATCTTATATTTATTTACGCATTAATTTTCATTAAATTCCTTTTTAAATTTATATCTTATACTTACTTTCCTATTTCATTCCAATTCTAAATAGTAAATAAATATATACTATTTTTTTACCATGTAACTATCTCTAAATATTAATTTCTTAAAAAAAAAAATCTAAATATTAATAATAATTAATTAATTATGTTTCATAGGTATCTTGATTATTTTATTCCATTAATTTTTAATTTTTTAAAGTTGTTATTATTATTTTACTATTTTAAATATTGACTCGGTAAAGATAATGATTTTATAGTTATATAAGTTATTTAAATTTTTAATATAATTTTTATCGAAAAATAAATTGTTAATTTACTAATTAATGAAAGTTGAAAAACAAAACCTAAAAAGTAAAGAGTAAAAATATCACACAAAAAATATAAAATCATTAAACATTATCCATTTATCAATTTAATGAATTATAATTTAAAAACATTTCAAAGTTTATCCTATTCAAAAATTAAATTGAAGTTTTAATTTTTAAATTAAAACTTTGATTTTAGTAATTTAATATATAAATTGAAAGTTTATTATTTATAATATATAAAATATATATTTACGATATCATCGATTCGACTACGGTTTGATGTTCGACTAATAAACCGTGAATCAATAAATTTAATAATTGATTTGGTTTTTAAAACATTGGTTTTATCCCATCCTTTCTCTATTCACCAGCAACCCACCTCTCCGATAACCGCTCCTCTTCCTCGACGTTTCTGGTGCATTTTATATTGATGCAGGTGAAGGAGGTGGCTCTCTATCGGTATCATATTGGTTGAAGATTATCAATCCAAACAAATTCTGAATATACCTGGAATGTATCCATATGCAAGCTCTCTGATACGTCATCAAGCGCAAATGATATGGAAGTTCGCTCTTATCGTGTAATTTGCTGGCTGATGTACCTGATACGACACGCGATTACAAATGTCTAATCCAAATACGCTTTTACTGATTTTGACGAGTATAATTACGTTGTGCGAGGCTCGTTGCTGACACGTCTAACACGTTTAATAAACGAAGCATATCGCTCGTCACAAATAATTTGATTCGAATTGACCCGCTGAATGGTTGTACAATAATTAACATATTTACAAGTTATTTATATTAAATATGGATTATTAATTATAATTCATATTAATTTAAATAATAAAATTAATAAATACGTTAAATTTAATCGTTATTCGTTAAATACGATAATGACACTATAATTATAATTATTTTAAATAATCAAATTAACTGTACGCACCGCTTAATTCGCCTAACAATCGAACAATAATAAATAAATCGGATTCGTGGCTAACTTAACGCCGGAATTTTATTATTCGCTGGGTCGCTCATCGACGATCGTCGGCATCGCATCCCGACATCGGGATATCGATACGAAAACAATCCATCGATATGAATTGCCATCCCTATTTATCGGTGTTAACCAAGTAGAAAACTGAATCGACAGAAATTGTGTACGAATCCCCAATCTTCAACTGTTTCTCCACCAATCCATCCTTATAGATTGATCCAACCTTTGCTTCCCCTGCAACCACCGATCATGTAGGATCATAAAAAAATGAAAAGCAAAAGATCAAACACATGGCGGGTAGGGAGGAGTGAGAGAGAGAGAGAGAGTGTGTGTGTGTGGGGTGAAGAACCATGTGCCTCTGCAAATGAAAACGATCAAGTTGGAATCAAGGTACTAGGGATGACTAGAACCAAAGGATCACTAGAAATAAAGGACAATCTAAATCAATGTCATATGTTACAAAGGACAACATGTTTTAGGCTTTTAGCTGTGTTCAAAGGTTACAAAACAGGGGAGAGAGAAAGTCAAAGGTGCTTGGAATGGGATAAGCCACTCCATACGTGACATGCGATCGAGTAGCTTGCCACACCGCATTAGAGTAAGTAGCTCGGACACGGCCATGGGATAGCCGGGAGGTTGACCCGATCACGTGATAGCTAGGAGTATGGCCCGAGTTCAATTCCAAGAGAGATCGAGCATGACTTGTGCTCAAGTACCTAAGGTAACAAACCACCTCAAACATGGAAAACAGAATGGACGAAACATGGGTGAGGTCACAATGTATTTAACGTATAGCAATTAATGTAGGAATCAATATGTAACGTAAGAACATTAAGGGCTAATCATAAGTGCCTATTTTGTAATTGTCCATTGTATAACCTCCCTCACGATAGATATATAATGAAGAGGGGTACCGATGGGGCATCCAATTCTGTTTTGACATACACAAATTCTTGGTGAAAGGGCAAGAGACCTCTCCATTAGCATCGTCTATGGGAATAGCCGCCCATCTCCCTAAGTCGTTAAAACAACGGTAGTAAAGATTTGATGAGAGAACTTCCCCCCTCCAGTTTTAAGTCTTCATTTGAGCAACAGCTGTTATCGTTGGAGCGGTTGTTGAGGGATCAACAAGAACCCCACCAATGCTTGTTAGCCTTGTTCCTAGCAACCAACGTCGCCTTGCGAGAAGAAAACGCAACCCTACGGAATGTAGTCACTACTACCCATCGCCCTGAAGTCACAACAGCGCCCCTCAGCCCAGCACGATCTAAGTCCACGGAACACTTCTCCTCTCCTCCTCGCCAAGAGCACCCCAATGTCAATTTCCTCAAATGAGATAGATCCCATTCCTCTCAAAGGAATTTGAACCCCGCGTTGCGTGCGGGATTTCATCATCTCCGTTCGTCCCGACCATCCTGAACCAAGGCGCCCCACCGCATTTCTCTATGCCTAAGTTCCAGATGTATGATAGTTTGCAAGATTCCTTCGACCACCTGATGCATTACCAATAGATAATGACGCTGCAAACGAGGAACAATGCTTTTCTCTACAAGGTCTTCTTGTTCAGCTTGGCCAGCCCCGCCTCTTCCTAGTTCTACTATCTAGCTCCTAACACGATCACATCTTTCTGTCGTCTATTCGAGGAGCTTGTCTCTCAGTATATGTGCTTGGCCAGGTGGAAGCAGAGTGTCGCCAGTCTATTTCATGTCCGAATGGGGAGATCTGAGACTATCCAAGACTTCATGAAACGATTCAGGGCAACGCTACTTCAACTGGATGTCGTGAACCATGACACCACGTTACAAGCAGTGAAACATGCTATTCGCCTTAACACGTAATATTTCGACTCTCTATCGCTTCAACCCCCTGCCTAGATTGACAAACTGTTCCAAATGGGCAATCAGTACCCCATTCTCGAGGACGACTTGGTGGAGGCGACCAAGCAGACGGTTGTGATACGCCGACTTTGAGCGGGTAGCATTGGCTTTGTGAGTGGCAACAAAGAAGTTACGC
>JAEQBH010002346.1:0-204747 GCA_016808115.1 Tetrastigma voinierianum | reverse complement strand
CATCCATCTCCTCTATCATAGCCTTACGCTTGACAAAGTGAGATGGGCTTGGAAGGTGTTTAAGCTGACGACAAGTTCAAGGGATCTGATAAAAGAACATGAATGTGATAATAGTGGTTATAAGACAAAAATGAAAAAAAGAAAAAAAGAAAAAATTGGATGAGCACACTAACGTTTAACTTTACAAAGAGTAATAGGAAAATCATCACTAGAGACTGGATCTAATTTTAAAGAAGTTGATGTTGGACTCGAGACTGGAGGGTTTTAGCGTCGAGAGTATACCTAAGTAATGGGAGGTTGCAGAATGGGAGTTGGGTAGGACGATAAGAAACATAATAAACGATAGATCATCATCCCCATGGGCTCGTAATAGTAGATGAAAGGAATTAAAGCAGGTAGTCTCGAGAATGCGACATCGGTGAATTGAAGTAGCATTCGAGAGAAAGAGTGGGGCGCTAATACCTTGCCCTTTTTGAACAGAATATCTAGAATGCAAGGACTTCGGATCAGTTTGAGAGACTAAGGACGGACATCGAGACAAACATATGATGAATACCTTGGGCTCGATAGAAAGGGAACAACGGATTATTTGGAAACAATTGGTGGTAAGGAGTAGCCTGATTAAGAACCGATGAGGGCATCTTGTTAATCAAAAGCGAGTTCACGAAAATTGTGTGGAGGCCCCCCGAAAATGTTTAGGGACATTCATACGGACAGGCTCAGGCAGTTGGAAGATGACTATTCTCTCTCATTACACCCCATTCAGGGAGTATCAACCGCAAGGTTTGATAGAATCCCATATTGTATGAAGGTAAAAACTTTAAGTCTACTATTGCATTATCCTTACCGATGTTTGAATAGGAATCGAAATTGTATTTGAATTTCAACACAAAGGCTACTAAGGAATGAGAAAAGGTCGGAATGGCTTTTCATTAGATAAAGTCAGTGACCACAGGAGAGAAATCGACTACAAAGGTAACAAAATGTTCGGCAGATGGGGAGACATATTTGGCGGGTTATTGAGCTTGTCATAATGAACTAACTTCAAAATTAATGGAGCTCGTTTGATGACTCTTGGGCTATTTAATGCACACGATGAAACAACATGTGACTGACTCAGTTCGATAATGGATGAAATGACATTCAGCGGGGGATATGGCTTTTTTGATGGAAAGAGAAGGATGTTGAAACATATTATGTTGAATAGCGTAACAACTCACAAAACAAGCGTGAGTGTTGCTTTCCTCTAGTTCGAGTTGTAAAAAGACCTTTGGTATAAGTGTCTCAGATCTCCACTCGTCGAAAGATCCAATGGAATGTGAAGAAAAAGAATGAAATCTTACAATTAAATTATTAGGATGGTTTACTACCTCAAGAATTAGAAATTAAAGAAGAGATTGTGGTAAACTTAGAACATATATGAAGTGATTAGAAAATGCAGATGTATTGTCCTTGACCCGAGAATGGTGTTGACCATTATGAAAGTATGATGAGGTAGAAGGGTGTGGCTAAACGTAGTAAATAAGTGAATTACTTGTGTGTGTAGTATGTGGCTTCAAAGTCAACCCAGTTGAAGGAAGAGAAAGTAAGACATATTGGGTTTTCCATAATGTGGCGTAGTCTTGGGAGTAAATTACCAACCAAATAGTTGTGACAAACTAAGACAACCAGTTTCTATTCTGTATATTTCTGGATTACTTAATAATGGCCTGAACAAACAGGGTTTATTATCGAGTCATAAGAGCCGATCTAACTGAAAATGAGTCTTTAGAAATAGAAAAATAATAAAGTGATTTTGCACTTGAAAATGAACCTTATTATAACACTATATGAGAATGATTTGGCTACAAATCTCAGAAACACATTGATGCCAGATCACAAAACAATCATTCTGTAAAAATTAGGCCCAATATCCCTTGAAAAAACCTAGTTAAATAAGTCTCGAAACTGATAATGCAGGTGAAGTCCTGAGCCACCTCAGCGGGTTCTGGGAAGGGAGACCCACCCTTTATGTAGTTGTGGGGTTGGAAGCGGAGACCAAAATTAGCCTCGTCGACATGGAACAAGGTAGAACGAAAAGAATTGCGCGTGTGGTTCACGCTGAGTTTCTAGCCATTGGGCAGTGAGTGAGGCCGATGTGGGTTGACTCTCCTTCATGCGACGGTGAGGTCCAGTCACCCCAGAGATGGAGTGTTTTCAAAGCTCACGACCACCCAAAACTTGAAATGTTGAATTCTTAAAATTGAATTTTTGAGCCTTAACACGATACCATAAAAAGCAAGAAAGAGAATTTGAGAAAAATTCCTGCGATTTTCCATTGATCCTAAACATGTATAAATACGAGAACTGAGATATATCACAGGTGGTAGGTCAATCTAACATTCCTAATTAGTTTAGCAACCTATAGAAAGTAAAGTATATATTTACATTCTATACTTGACTAACAAAAATAAAAATCTGGAAGTAAATCACGGACCACAAAAGGACCTAAACATTAGTGTAAACAAATTTCAGAAGACTTTGTCGAGGATCTAAAGCGCTTTGAGGCGAGACACAAGTATGTTTCCCAGTGACACTCGACAAAGATAGATTTAAAAAATAGAGACCGACTTTGAGCATGGAGGTTGGATTTTCAGTGACATAGTTTATTGAGAAGCTTTATAGAGTGTAAGTAGTGGAACAAGGCGACGAAAGGTGAAAGAAGGGTCTTGTGAATCATGTCTATACCCAGTCGTCTTCCATAAAGAACAAGATCCTACAAAGGTTATAAGAGTTGAAAAATGAAAGCACGCAGTAAGTTGACTGAGTGTTACTAAAGGAAATACAATTAAAAGGAAAATCAAGATCATAAAGTACAGAGGTAAGGAGCAAGGAAGGGGACAAGCCGAGTCAATGCCTTTAGCTGTGGTTTGAGAACCATTAGCTAATGTTAGTGGGTAAGGAGACGGAAAGGTAAGAGAAGAAAAAAGGTCCTTATTACCATAGATATGATCAAAGGCTCCAGAATCAAGGATCCAAGGTGCACATGAATGTGTAAGGCAAGTAGAGACATTACCGGTGTATGCAAGAGAAGCAAAGGAGGCGAAATTGACGGCCGTAAGGCAGAAGGTCATATTATAGAAGCGTAAGAATATTTCACGAGGTGTGGATAAGGCTGTGAGACAAAACTAGAACTTGGTGGATGATTAGAAGATTGAGTTAGACGAGCATTACGGGGAGGTTGGCCATGTAATTGATAGCATCGATCAGGGTGTAGCGAGCTGTATGTGATGTGCGGTGAGGATGTTGTCACCTCACCTCGGTTCCCGTCCACCTTGGGAATCACTTCGAGAATGAGATTGAGAAACCATCACAAAAGTGTCTGGTATAATCTCACATAGCATGGACTGAGTGGCGGTGGAGGTATAGCGAAGCAACCGAGCAAGAACCTCATCAAAGTTTGGAATAACTGCTCCAGTGAGTATTTGTTCCCAGATGTTCTCAAAATCTAGCCCGAGGTTAAGTAGAAGAATGATCATAAAGACTCGATCCATCCTTGACTGTGAAGTCTAGGCATTAATAGATTTCGGTAAGATAGATGCAAGTTCGTCCTTAGGCGGATGTCAGTCCACCGTAAGAAAGATATATCCATATCGAGCCCCATTTTGAGTGTGATGGAGGATACTCACTGGTAAATCTTGAATGTCAGTGATATCTATGGACACCTTCACTGATTACAGAAAGTGGCAACAAGTTACATAGGCCCCGATATTATAGAGTCTTGGCGTGATAGATTGTCGGAGAATATTGCACGCAGTAAACATAGTTTTCACCGCTAGGATGTTTTATCTTTGAGGCTACTTGTGTCCACAGTAGTAAGATGATCCTCACAACCATTTGATAAACCATAATTCCACATAATGCGCCGTGAAGATAATTTTTCAATCAGTGAGTTTATCAGTAATCATAGAGTTAGATAAAAAAATTAAATTAGACCTTTTTAGCCATAAGACAAAGAAATGGAAATTTAGAGGGTCGATAGAACCGGTGCCAGGAGAGACGAAGCAAACTCCCAGCGAGGGCCTCAATTAATGCAGAGCTTGAAAATACGAGGAAGGAGATTCGGTGACATAATAGCTGAAAAGTCACGAAAGGAAATGAGGATTTCCGGTAACTGACTAGACAATAATGAGTGGTTGGGTGGCTCATCGATGTGGCGAGGCTATTTGGGGGGCGCTATGGCAAGCGATTATTCGCATGCGCCCGACCATGATTTTGCAAACTCAGTTATCGTCGGCCACATGTAAGGCGTGTGGAGGTATTTTCCAAGCGTTTCAGGAGGATAGATCGAAGAGACATGCTCCCATTGGTGTGCTTGTCGATTGGAATGGAGGTCTGGGAAAATCTTGCTAGAAAAAGTTGTCGGTGGCGGAGATTGTTCTGATGGTGGTTGGCCCGACTACGAGGAAACCGTGGCGGTATGTGATGGGAATTGAGACACGATCATTGGATGGGTTGCCGAAATTGACCACATGGCAAAACCCTAACCCTAATATTATCAAACTCTTCTATGGTTTTGATACCATGTTGAGAGAAAATGAATTCTCTGATGTTCATTAATTAACAAAGTGAAGGAACATACATATTTATCTTTTTGTTAAAATGAAAAGAAAACAAAGTTGAAATTACAATTGAAATGAAAATGAAAGAAGGAAAAGATTCCTAATTGGATTAGAAAGCTGTCTTAACTACTCACTCTCCACCACAGTTCCACTGACCAAGATTGAGGCCGCATAATTTTCAAAAGACTCTTGCCTGCAGTTCTGACCCCTCTATGTCTGATAATCGACATATCACCAATGCTCCTTGGAGAAATTAATCCTGCTAGCTTGAAGGTTTGCGTGTTGTGGTTAAAGAGCGATGTAGAAAAGATGGTCAACTAATTTTTTCTTTACCTGAAGTTTTCTTTCTTGTTTTGATAATGGGAATCCAACTTGGTAGTAAAGAATTTATCGAAGCGATCGACCATGGGTGACATGGGTCCTTTGCTTACTCACACCACCTAAACATTAGAGTAACTTAAACACAAAACCTTTGTTTCATTGCTAGAAAGCTTATATAGTTGAGCTACTCGAATGATTCCTTTGTCTAGAGATGCTTGACTCAGATTGGAGTCTTTTTTTTTTTTTTTTGATGAATAATCAAGTAGATAAATTATCAAAAAGAAGCCAAAGGGACACCTCAACAGTATACAGGACATATACAAAGGGGGACCAAGGTCGATTGGAGTCTTATTAAAATAAGTATAAATGAATAAAGACTAGGTTTATAAACAACCTACATAAGGAGACTCAAAGAAAGTGTTCGCGCCTAGAATAACCACCTTCAAAATCAAATAAATTATAATAGTAGGATTTTTGATGAATAAATTATAATAGTAGGATTGTGGATGTAATTATTCAAACTCTTCCCCATTTGAAATGTGACCATCACACAAATACAATTTGATGGCTTTAATTTTAAGGATAATTAGTTTCCTTCTCTATAAAACCAATCCTCGGTTTTGCTGATTTTTTTTCATACCTCTACAGAAATTTGTTTTCCCATGTGATATCAAGCAAAAAGAATACGAGTAAATGAGATTTGAAGCAGAGTTTTCAAAGAGTGTAGCATTGAGTATGTCCTATTAGTTTCCTTTGTTTCTAAACATAAATACAATTTGATGGCTTTAATTTTAAGGATAATTAGTTTCCTTCTCTAAAAAAAAACTAATCCTCAGTTTTTGCTGATTTTTCATGCCTCCGGAAATTGTTTTCCATGACAATATCAAACAAAAAGAAATAAAGGAAATGAGCTTTCTAAACAGGATGTTCAAAAGTGTAACGTAAGGATGTCTATTATTCATGAGGCTTTGACTATGTTTTGAGTTTGACAAGGCCATGCATTTCATATAAATCGATATTGATGTGATCATATTTGTAATCAAAGATAAATGAAGGAAGATGTTGAGAATCATAGAATATTCTCTAGATATTCTTTGGTTTATCTCCTACCTTTTGCGTACATTATCCTCCTTCCTTTTACACTTTATTTTCCTTCCTTTTACACTTAATTTTGTTTCATTCTTTTGTATATATATAGGTGTCTCTATACTGTGTAATGCATTCAATCAATAAAGAAAAGCATTCTTTTCTTCTATCTTTTCACATGATATCAAAGCCATGGAAGGTTCGGATTAGGGTGTTGTGGGTAATTTACGATTCAAGCGTACCACTCTAGTGGTCGTGTCTCACTCCGGTCACTTCAGTTCCATTAAGAGACACTTCAGAAAGTCTCTGCCTCCAGTAGATTCTCTCCCACCACCAGTTGTACTTTTCTGCAAAATTTGCACCAAACAACCTGTTTCGACTACATTTCATTGGAATCGCTGGGCCCGATCTACTTCATCAGCGGTAAGAAACTCAGGCATACCCTTCTCCGCGTCTTGAGTCACATCAAAGATTTATGAAGCAACTTGATTCCCCATGGCGCGGCGCATGCCGTAGCGTGAGGAAGATGATGACAGCACCTCTAAGCTTGGATGCATGGGTCATCAACAAATTACTTGTCGTATTGGTTTCTCCATTTAGATTGACTTGTGTTTTCTCCATTTTGTCTCTCCACCAGGAAACCCACTCTTTTGAGGGGTTTTCTACTGTTTTGCGAGTTCCAGACATCGGGCTTCTCGTCTTCAGGCTTCATCTTATTGCCTTGAGTATTATAGTTTCTTGTTGCTTCAGTTGATTTTTTTTGGTTTTCTTCTCATAGGCGACAAGAAATTTGAGTTTTCGTTTACATTGGGAACTCCTTTGATCATGAATAGACTCGAGAGTGAGAGTACCGGTCATGGGCGACTACATTACATTATGGTTCAGCGGTGTGGGTGAGGATCATCTTACTTCCACGGAGACTAATGTTGCTAAAGATCAACGTCCTAAGAGGCGGAATCTGGATGCATTACTCTATAATATTCTACAGCAATCCATTGAGCCTAAAACCCTTGACAACCTTGGGGACTATCAGGTGTTATCTCTTTACGGACTCGGCAAATAATATATATACTAATGACATTGACGATAATGGGTCATCTCACTCCATTGATAGTCTGGAAGCGGCTGGAATGGGTTATCCTCTTTTCTTTGGGCTTTTAGCGCTTAAAATGAGTTCTACTCTATTATGCCCAAATCTACCAATGTTAAGGACCTCCAGCCATATAGTTCACACATTGCCAAGAAAGTCGCAGCTCGATCTTTCGGCCTCGTACTAGACACAGCTCTTGCATCCCATTTCTTACTCTTCAGGGATATTGGGTATGTCGGTAGGTACCGGTATCCGAGAAGTGGAGTGTCTAGCAGAGACGAGCTTGCGGAGTCTCGTCCTGATAACCCGGCTTGATTTGGGTATGACCTTTGTTTTCATATATGACTCCTTGACCAGTGTGGCTTTGATATAATGGGGATAAAATCCGCGAGCGTCGATGATAGTCACATGATGATTGTAGAAACTGACTAACGAAATGTTTGGGCGAGTGATGGTGAAGTAGTTCAATCTCCCTACTAGGCGTTGATATCTCCCTAGGTCTCGTAGGCTCCTATCCAATCTGAAGCGACAGATTTGGACCATTAAGTGTTTATAGGCTTCTGATCAACATTCCAATTTCCTCGATATATTCAGATATACTTCCTGGGGACAACTGCATCGGATTTGGACTAAGCTAATACCGATCAAAGGAAAATCTTTGAGTTTACCGATCTTGCCTAAAACTAGTGAGAGAGATCTTTGCTTAAGTTTCAGAATACCCATCCCACGATCACTCTTTGTTATAACGATGTCGTACCTTAAGCAATCGGATAGATGCATTGCCCTAGGATGCATGATGATAGAAGGCATGTGGTGCGATGTCTTTGGGAACCACCAGCTCGCCATGCCGAAGCTAAATTGGCGAGCTGAAATGAGGAAAAACTAGAGCCATATAAGGAATGACGGAGCACGCCCCAAGCTAGACTCCTGAGCAAAAAACCAGGTAGTTGCTCCATATATACTACCTCCACAAGATCACCATGGAGGAATGCATTCTTGATGTCCAACTAATACATGGGCCAAGAGCTCATAGCAGCCATAGAGAGCAAAAGATAGATATAAGCCATATTGGCAATAGGAGAGAACATGTCATAGTAGTTGAAGCCATATATTTGAGTATCCTCATATGACAGATGAGCTTTAGAAATGATCCACCCGACCATCGATCAATCTGCAAGTATAGACCAGTATAACCAACGAAGACTTGTGGTAAGGGGACTAGGTTCAATATGCCAATCGAATGAGAAACATAGGCGAGTGGAAATGAATGACCTTACACGTACCTCCCGGCCAGTCTTCGTAGAGGACAGCATATCGAAGTTGATTGTCACTTCATTCGAGAGAAGGTCACATCAAGGTACATGACTATTAGTTTGTGTTTCAAGTGACGACCAGCAGTATTCTCACGAGTCTCTGAGGGTCTTAGGATAATAAAGGTACATATGTAACAAACTTGGTGCGCTATGACTATGTCTCGACTTAGAAGTGTTGAGAATCATAGAATATTCTCTAGATACTCTTTGATTTATCTCCTACCTTTTGTTTACATTATCCTCCTTTCTTTTACACTTTATTTTCCTTCCTTTTACACTTTATTTTCTTTCCTTTTTGTTCCATTCTTTTGTTTATATATAGAGTTGTCTCTATGCTGTGTAATGCATACAATCAATAAAGAAAAACATTCTTTACTTCTATCCTTTCACAGAAAAATTATATGAATCCATTGATCATAAACAACTTATTTATATCTGAGACAATCTGAATGAGAAGACAGAAAGTCCTATTCTACCTATGCTCTGACTTTCCTTTTCCCATTCTTTCTAATTCTGCGATCTTATAACACTCATCCTGAGTTGGAAGCATAGATGTTGATCGTATCCATTGTTGAAAGATCTTAACTCGATCCTCCTCGAAAGGTTTTGTAGAAAATATCTCCCTGGCATTCACCAGGTGCTTTCGTATCGCGTAGAAGTCGACCTGTTGGATATTCTCGCCAGACTGAAAATGTGATCTATCTCGATATGTTTGAATTAAGTTCATGAAATACAAGTTAGATGCTATATGCATGCAGCTTGGTTATCCGCACCAAAACTTATTTGATGCTTGAAGTTTCGATCTCTTTTCAAGTGACGATTGGCGTATCATGATCCTCGCGTCTGAACTATGTCATGGCAGTATCTACGACCCCGTGTGCTAGGCCGCGCGAGAATGATATTTATCTTACTTACTCTTCCCGAGGATCGATTTCCTTCGAAATGAAGACCTGATATCTAAGATTGGATATATCTTCCTTAGATCCTACCGATCGTTTGAAGCAGCTCCAGTCCCGGTATACCCATGCTTCTTATAATATTCCCGATCAGGAAGCTGCTTTCCAAGTAGCATAGGATGTGCTGCTCTACAGGTTACTTGATAATGACTATAGGAATGACATAGTCGACACATACTGGATAAGCGATATCGGAGAGTTATAGAAGGTAATTGATTCCCAATGGGTCTTGTGTAAAGATCTTCGAATAGTTCTCCTTCCTTAGTGAGTTGTACATAAGGAGCCATAGGAATACTACATGGTTTAGCGCCCAATTTCCTTGTCTTAGATAACATATCAAATATATATTTAGTTAAGGATAACGAATTCCCTACTTGTTTCTGTGACTTCCATCAGAAAATGCTTCAACATTCCTAAATCACTTGTGTAGGCCGACATAGAAGAAACGATGAGATAATATACCTTGGAGTCACTTTCGGTGATAACAATATATCCTCCATCTGTTCTTAAACGAATAATACGGAGCTTGGAATTTTTGAAGATGAGTGGTCGGACTTCTTCTTGCATTGTGCGAATGTCTCATTGCCTAATTGAATTTATGAGCGAGCAGGACTCTGTTTCAAACCATACATAGTTTCCAAAGGCGTACACCTTTATCTCCCCGGGCAATAAACCCTGAGGTTTGTACATGTGAAGCACTAACCGTGAAGATCTCGTAGAAAAGACATTTGCAGTATCAGGCGTCTGAGTCGATCATAAGAAGCGGAAGAGGGAAATAAACGGACAAACGGATATCGGCAGCTATGGGAAAAATATTAAAATAAATGACTTCATAAGTCTAAGCGTACTGGCAATAGCGGATGTAGTCTAGCCCTGGACCAAGTGAGATTCAAACTTTACTCTAAACACCGCAGCGGTATTAGCCTTCCTTTTGATCATTAAAGGCACCAAGTCCACACATCTGCGTCATCTGGCGCACATTTCATCACCTTGTTTACTCAGCCGACCGGGGGTGAGATATAGCCTCACAGTCAATGTTAGGAAGAGGGTGAATCAAGAGATCGATAAGGAACAAGGAAATGACAAATGGTTTGCTAGGAAGCGGCTTGAAGGGTGGGTGGCGGCGATTCACGGCTACGAAGCAATCGAAAGATCATCATTCTATCTTTAGACCGATGACATAGCGATGCGGTCTGTTAGACTCGAAGGCTGGAGGGTTCGCGCCGCCGAAGAGTATGCTTGAGTAATGGGAGTAATGAGGCAGCGAGTAGTAAGTAGGTGAGAAAATAGTGTATACTAATAAATCATCAATCTCCCTCACGACTAGTAACTGATGAAAAAAGGAAAACAGAGATAATTACAAAAAAAATGTAACATCAATAGACACAAGAATCGTCGAAGAATAGGACAATAACATCGATACCATTTTTGAACACGAGAGTAACCCAGAAAAATGCACTTTAAGGACTTCGGATCAAGTTTAGAGACTTATGGACGGACATCCTGAATAAAACATGTGCATCAAGCCTTAGGCTAAGTGAAACAAAGGTTATTAGAGAGCAAATGATGATAGGGGGTGGTGGGTGCGGTCTCTTAATAAGCAGGCGAAAGTTTCTGTTGTGAGAAATATTGGAAATTGAGAGGATATGAGATTTGGTCGTATCAAATTCTGAAGGAAGACTAGTGTACAGAAACTCATACTTAGCCATCAATGCAATCTCTGAGTTTCTTTGAGAGCTTTGATATCGGCACCAAAGGGTAGCAAGATATTCAACTCTTCATAAGTTTTCTTGAATTCCATGAAGAGGGCAATAAGAGACTTGTCCTGTTTTTCAAGTCGATGAAAAGCCTTGCACACCTCAAATATTCGTGAGACATTCCCTTTCGCAAAATACAGAAACTCCAAGTAATCTATTAATTCTTTAACAAATTCAAGATTAATTAAGCGAATTTGCCTATTTGTTAATGGAATTACAAATGCGTAGATAAAAATGACGACTTCTTCCGTCCACTTTTCTTTGAATCATCGGTTAGTGGGTCCTTAATAGAGATGACACCCATACGAATGCTCATAAATCGTCACGGTGTTTACTTCCTCGAATAATTGAGACTAACCGGTTTGTGTTCAGCGATTTTGGACATCCCATCTGACCCGCCATTCGCGAGAACTGCTATGTAGGCGTAATGAGCCACATGGCTGTCACTCAGTTGAAACAAACTAAGGAGCTTCTAGAGACAGAAACTCAAAATTCCTTGGAAGAGAACCCTGGAGTCCACTTAGCCGTTTTTCACTTAAAACACGAAAAATAGTTTGATTTGGCACCTGAGCCAATGAATGGACTCTTGAGGCGAGAGGCACCTTGTTGTGTCGCCAGACAAACCCGAGGCGCCACAAGCGCCCCCGCCATGCAGCCCACGAGTGGCGCATGTGAAATATGTTGAAATCATTAGATCGGCACGTGTGGTTCACACGTTGGGTTTCTAGCCACGAACTTGGTGGCAGTGGTCAGCGGCGGTTTGCACTCCTCCTCAAGTGGGCAGTGTCACCCCATGCACCCTCGAAGTTGGTGTTTCAAAAAACACCCCCACAGCTCTTCTATGCTCTTCCAAAAATCCCTCAAATTTTTGCCTTTTCTAGGGCAAATTCAAAACCTTGCTCTAATACCTTGTAATCAGAGATAATTGAAGGAAGAATTATATGTATTCATTGATAACAAACAACCTATTTATACTCTGAGACTAATTTCCAAACCAAAATGAAAGAATAAGAAGTTTCTAATAATTGCTATATACAACTTTAGCTTTTCCCAAACTAGTTTAATTCTGATACTATAACAAGATTAAAGAAAAAAGAAATATTAAGATCCTTTGTGTAGTGATTCAGTTTAATGCCTACTTGCTTCGTACTCCACTTCTTCTTAACCACAGTTGACTAATAGCCCTTGTAATTCATGAGAAATATAGTTGAAGGGGCATGGTGCCTAGCAAGCTCAAATAACACTTTCACTAACTGCAAGATACTTTACATTAAATTTAAAAAATAAAAAAAAAAACATAAAGGAATTATACACTTACCATTGTTGTACACAGTCCATCATCTAAACAAGTATCATATCTGATTTTTTTTTTTTTTTTATCGGATATTCAGTAATATATCATAAAGAAGAGACAAATGGTCCCCGAGGAGCATACAGGGACATATAAAGAGGAGATTGAGGCTGGCAAAGAGGAAAAAAGGCCACAAATAGCAAAAAAAAACAAACCAGCCCACCAAGACAAGCAGGGAATGCACAGGCCATCTCTAACAAATAGTGCTCCACATCATGAAATGGAAATTTAGCCCGAAGAGAAAGAAAATAAAACGGGACTTCAATGCAGGTCACGGAAGAGCTCATCTTGGTGCGACCTATTCCTCTCTTTCCAAATAGCTGAAATCAAGCGAAGAAGAACCACCTCAGCCTTAAATCCAACGCACGAGGGAAGCATGCTTGACTGACGCCAGTCTTTCACGAAGAAAAGGATACTGGCCCCTCTATGAGGAGAAAATGGCAGTCCACATGCAGACTGCTACAGGCGATGTATGAAGCGAGTGCTCCAGGGCTCTTCATCTTTCACATAAGGGGCTTGCGGCCGGGAGAGCCTACTCTTTAGGATTAATCCATGGTGAAATCTTGCCCACTTGTTCACCAAGCAAAGAAACCTGCCTTCGTAGAATGATAGGGTTCCACGACTTTATGAGCCTGCATTGTCTTCCACACCTTGACAAGTCGGAAAGCAGTTTTGACGGAGAAACTACCATTTTTATCTTTCACTGACCCCATCTGCTGAGATTGGATTTGATACTGCTGAATTAACGGTGCAAAGGGTCTTGTACCCATCAAATTCCCAATCATTAAAGTGTCTTCCAGTTGAAGTTCATGCTCCCCCCAGAACCTGAGAGACACCCAGAAGGTCCACTACCCTGCTGGGGCTAGCCATCTCTTATACGAGAGGGGAAAGGAGAGAGCGCTGAGTGGAACTTCACCCTCATAGGTCTTCCCGAAATCTACGCCTTTAAACCCTCCCCCATCTTCCGCAGACAGGTGATGTCTTAGGAGCATGCCATCTTTCTTGAATTTCCTTCCAAGGCCGGCCCAGGCAGCCTTTAGAATGGAGAGCGACCCCATGCCTCGAACCATATTTCGAGTTGATAGCACTCCTCCCATTGAGTTTGTCTTCATTGTAAGATCTCGACACCACTTCGGGCAAACTCTTATTTAAAGTGGAGAGATTGCGAATGCATTGTCCTTTCTCTTTGGCGACAACTTGGATCCCAATTTATCAAATGGAGATTTCTCTCGAGTGAACCCCCCGTCCCAAAGAAGTCTTGTTAAATTTTGTCTAGTCTAAGCTTGACTCCCTTAGGGAGCCGGAAGAGAGACAATAAGTAGGTGGGCATGTTGGAGAGGACACTTCTAATAAGAGTGAGTCTTGCACCCTTGGAGATATGTTGCCTTTTCCAAAGAGCCAACCTTCTACGAAACCTTTCTTCAGCATTCAACACTCTAGCCACCTTATCGCTTTGCTCAGTGTGTGATCCAGGGTACTGATGAGCAAAGGCTTTATGTTGCACTTCTTTCAAAAGCAAGTCTTTCCACATCATAAACCCTACCCACCGGCAGCAAAGAGTTTTTCTCTAAATTGATATTCAAACCGGGAGCTTGGAAACCGAGCTAAAATCTAGCATAGTGAATCATATGTACTCTGAAGTCCCTTCTGAGTGTCATCATTGACAGTGTGTGATTTGCTAGCATTGTTATCTCTCCCTTTAAAATGTACTTGGAATATAACCACCTTGGCGGCTTTGTCAATCATTAACGATAGAGCTTCATACAGAAAAACAAATAGATAAGGCGTAAGGGTCCCATGCGCCAGCCCTCTAAACTCCCGAAAAATTCAACTTTAGAGAACACCATTAGCGGAACAAAGTATGATTAAAATGCCCTCTATCCATCCACCATTTCCCTAAACCATCTTTTTAGCACCTTGAGGATAAAACTCTCAGGGTTTATCTAGTCATAGAAAACTTTCTCTATGTCGAGTTTACAAAAGGATCCCATTTCCTTCCCTCTTACGCATCGAGTCTATGACCTCATTGTAATCAGATTACATCCAGATTTGTGCCTCCATCCACGAGGCATTACGGTAGGGTTAACGGATATTATTATCTTATTTGTTAGCAGGGACCTTAGCGATCGATTTGTATGTTGCGACCACACTAATTAGTGCAGTGTTTGAGTCCTCTTCCCTCTTTTTAGAATCGGAAGCCCCAGAAGGTAGAGTTTAGACCTTTCCCAAATCTGCCCCTCTCATGAAAATCCTTAAAGAGATCCATGATCATCTTAACAAAATCTGACCTAAAGCGCTTTAGAAATGAGAAGCCATCGAAGCCCGAGGGCCTTGTCCCCATTGAGATGCATGTCTGAGTGAACTTCTTGAGTGAGGCTCCTCGTAACTTAGATCTTTGCGAATCATCAGCCTAAGAAATCAGACCCTGGGCTAGCTCCACGGATCGAACTGACAAACCTTTGAAGGCGTTCTGATACATTTCTAGCCTCCACTGAACAGCCACTCTCCTCCTATCAGAGATCTGTGATGTGTTTCAACTCTCTTATAGAATTGTGATATGTGGAAGAAACCGATGTTCATATCCCCCTCCTTAAGCCATATCTCCCTAGACTTTTGCCACCAGGAGGTTTCCTCCCGATGTGACCATTTCTTAAAGTCTCATGGTTACTTGAGTCTGCTCAGCTCTTAGGGAGAAAGGGTCTTTTAACTGCAGAATCCCATTTGCCTCTGCCTTTGTAAGGGTTGACTTATTGTTCTCCTCCGCCTCCACAAAGACATCTTTGTTCCCAGAGTTTTAAGCAAAATTTTTATGGCTTTAAGCTTTCATCATAACATCTTTGCTTGTCCTCTTAACTGAAAACTACGCCAGGACCACAGTTAAGGTCTTTGAAATGCCCTTCCGTCCACATGTTCTCGATACGAAAGGAGAGGGTCCCTTGGACAAACTCAGGCCCACTGGTAGAATAGGAGGGTATGAAAGAGGTAGGCCTAGGTAGGATGCTGCATGCAGACCCACGAAAGGAACAGTCCCACTCATAGAGACTAAGAACACATCGATTTAGTCATTCACGCAATTATGGGAACCTCCACTTCTAAATTGAGTACATTACCTGATGGAGAAAATCTCTCGACTCGAACCGTCATGACTGGGAGAAGCGTCTCATTGAGCTTGTAATTCTACCTTCTGTCAGTTCATTTGATATTATTGAAAATGTTAAAGTCCCTCAATTGCACCACGGATCACTCATGAACATATCTTGCAACCGACTCATCTAGAATGTTTTCTGTCCATGGCGGTGGACCATAAGCGTGAAACTTCGAGTCTGATCGTCGGCCAATTTGAATCTATAGGACCACTTTTGTAGGCGACTTTCCTCCTCAGCCAGTGCTTTATACATGAATCATGAGAAGATAACAATGCCCACAAGACTTTCGGCTCTTAAAGCCCTTGATCTAGGAATACGCCCACACGACTTGATCAACCCATAGAAACTTCCTTGAATTTTGTTTCCTATGACAGTAACATCCCCATACAAATCTTGATGAAGCCTTAATCCACTTTTCCTTTTAACATCTTCATTTACAGCGGTTCAGGGCAAAAAAATTTAACTCTTAACAGCAGTGATAGGAAGCCCCAACCCTTTCACTGGACATCTTTCCTTCCGTGTGTCACGTTCCAGCGATTATTCATCTCTGTAAAACTTTGTGGTCCTATGCCTTTTCCTTTACCCTTTTGCCTCCATTAAACCTCATATAAGCCCGAATTTCCTGCGACTGCCCTGTTGAAGCCAGAACTTGCTAAATCTTGTAAGCAGCTTTCTCCCACAGTCGGTTCCTCGTGATAAATAACAGGTAATTATTTCCCCCGTCTTCCACTTGATGAACATCCCCTTATTCCTGACCACTAGTTCCGACATGGAATATCTTGAACTAGAGGCGACAAAATTTTCAAGGGAGTTAGATGACACCATGAGACCCCACCTTTGTCGGATCCTTGAACTGGTTCTATCTACGACCACGCCCCCACGACCAAGAATTCCTCGAAGGGAATCAGGTCCTAAATAGAAGAAGGAGAAAAGGTTCAACATCGGGAGGAGCTGGTGCCTCTCTTAGATGGCTAACGTCTTTGTGGGAGAGTCTAGATCCTTCCTTTTTGGCAAAATCATGCTGGAGGAGCCACAAAGTCTCTTTAGAACCATCTTGGGCCTCCCAAACTCAAGTCTACTCGGGAGTCGGGCCTGACACACAACATTTCCTTGGATTAAAAGGGATGAGACTCATGGACCTGGAGACCCCCCTCTTTTGATGGGCTTGGTCCAGCTTCCTTGAGGCTTTCCAAAGCTGAAGGGCTTGGGCTTAGCCCCACTGACCTAGCTCTTGAGGGAAAGGAATCCTCCCTTTGTGTCAGAATGATAGCCTACCCCCGTCGGGAAGATCGAGGATGGCTGGGGCTTGAATACTGTATGATGTTTGCATTTGTGGCCGAGAGGGTCTGATTCGTGCTGTGAATCCACCATCCTCCTAAAGTCAACACGGGTGTGAATTGACCAGAACACGCACCCTTTGCCGCCTGTGCGCTCGTCTTCCTCCCTCGGCACGGATCCTGGCCCACTTCCATTTTAATGAAATCACCCGCCACAGCCCACGGTGACTCCACCGGTGCAACTAAATGCAGCTTCAAAACCCACCGGGATATTTAGGTGTTTGGTCTACTTCAGCTCCACTTCTTGACCGGGATGCTGATAAACTTCCAATTCTAAAGTTGTTCCTTATCGACCTTGAGAAACCTTCGACATCTCAGGTTGTTTCGAGCCTCGCAGTTATGAGTGTAGGAGAACCACCTGACCCATACCTCGTCGCACATAAGTTCTTACTTTTCCTGACCAGTTCTGGCCTCACGTCTCTCAGAGCACTGAACCCCTCCTGCAGGATTCTTGCCCCTCTCGACCACAGTTTGACTCTTCGAAAAATCAAATTCAAACGATCGGATCTTTATTTAAAAAAGCCTTAAAATTCCCCTCCTTTTAGCTTCCACGGCTGCACACATTTACGATTCCGATTCCTTATCGAGGGGTCGAGTCAAAGAACACGCTTCCATTTACCAACTAGGCAGTTTTTGAGGTTCCCCGACGAACTAGAGTGGGATCTCCCATCGTATTAAAATGAATTATTTCACATGACTTCTCACGAAGCTTCAACGTGTCCTGAAAGGACCTCATTTGTTATAAGTGTTTCTGCGTGAAGGTGATTTTTCCTCTTGCTTGCCATTCGATCCAATTCTTCACAGCTTGTTGGCTAGGCGGTCTGACCCTTCGCCAGTCCTTACCTTCCGGAGAAATGGGCTATGCTTAACCCCTCCCGTCCGCCTGATGAAATCATCAATGCTTGTTTGATTGACCTCGGCTGAGGATCGTTTTCCTCCTTCCACTCTAGCCTCCATCTATCAGAGACATTATTCCTACGACATTCATTATTATCGACAATGAACTCAAACTTTCTTCTATTGGATCCATGGGATCATACCCTTGCTTTGTAGTAATGAAGGTGTTTCCTCTTCACGCCCCTTCCATCGAGGATCTGAGATTTTTGCCTCGATGGTAAATATCTTGACCCCTCTGCCACATTGCCTCGATGGTAAACCATCAGCTCCTTGAAGGACCCTACAGCTTTAAATTTTCACACTTTATGTATTACCAAAGCAATTGGTCACATGAATCATGGATTTGACATTAAATTGACTCGGGACATCGACAAACAAGAAAATAAGATAATAAACAAAGCGTGAAACAAAGGATCTTGGTCATGCAAACCAGTGATCCTGAAATTTCAGAACATCACTTAATGTGGTTGTGGAAGAAATTTTGGATAACTGATCCCATTTGTCTAATTGATAAACTTAATTTGACAATATAAACCTTCTGATCCTGCATTGAAAACTACTGATTCATATGTATGCCAATAACAAAAGCGAGAAAAGAAAAAGAAAATTTGTTTTGCTTTCTGGTCAATTTTAGGTGAAATTTATCAGTGGAATGTTCAAATGGTTCACAGCTGGTTTTGTTCTCATCTTATCTATGGATTTCATATCTTTAGTGTTAAAGCGTATAATGTACATTGTGAGATGAAATCTACATCATACACTCTCTCTCTCTCCCTCTCCCTCTCTCTTCTTTTAGAATTTTTATGTAGTAAAAAATATTCTTATTTCTAGAAGAAAAACAATAAACAACTATCCTTAAGTTAGAAGTATTTCTAAAAAAAAATTTTTCATAGGTAAGAAGAAAAAATATATTCAAAAACTAATAGACAGCACAAAAAAGGCAGCCCAGCCAACATATAGGGGCGTATACAAGGAGCGAAGACCACAAACAAAAGAGGGCTGAGTAAAACTACCGGCCAAACAATAAGCTAAAAAACAACAAAAGGCTTCTTATAAGATAGCGGTCCACCTCGGAATCAAACTAGCGAAACGAAGGGACCTAAGAAAGAGACTTGAGTACATCGAGACCGAAACAATCATCTTCAAAAATTGTGTTCCTCTCCTTCCAAATTGCCCACGTGACAAGGGTAGCAGCTGACACATATTCACTTTTCTTGTGGGGGGCAATCCAGGCCAAAAGATCAAATCTCATAAAGAAAACAAAATGATGTGTGTGAGCAGAAAAAAGAGACGAGTCCACATGGCGCGTGATCATTCAGAGGCTGAGTGGATAAAGAAATATGTTCAGCTGTACTGCCTTTTTTTTTTCCACTGAGAACTGGCGACTGGCAGGAAAACCTCTTTTCTTAAGTTGATTGAAGTGAAAACCTTTCCCATAAACTTCCCGACAAAAAAACAAACTTTATTAAGAACACATAGTTCCACAACATTTTAACGGGGACATTTGCTGTCCCACCTTTCCAAAAATACAAGCTGGATTTTATTGAGATACCATCCTTAACCTCTTTCCATTAACCTATCTCTAATCAAAGGGTTGAGTCTTTTGAGCTATTGCCTAAATAAACGTGAAGCCATATCAGGAAACTACGATGTTGGAAGGATCTTTCAGCAGAGAAATTCGATGCCCTCCAAATCAAGGACCCTCCCATAGCAAACTCTTAGTCACCACAGCCCCTTTTGAATCGGCCACCTCCTTATAAGGAAAAGGAAGGACAAGGACAAGGGTCTCGCGCTTTCATCTCGTCTTCGAATCTAACTTTACACCCATGTTAAATCAAAAGCGATTCTGCTTGGTTGTATTTGCTTCCTTGCTAATTGCTTTCTCGCTAATCAAAAGTATTCAAATAAAGATGTTCAGTACAAAATTCATTTGATAGTTTAAAAATATAAAAATAAATTTGATCGGGTTTAAAGCTAGGCATTAATAGGCCCCACCCTCAGGAAGTCAGAAGCCGGGGATCAAAAGACCCGATAGGAGGCAGGTGAAAGCGATCGGGCTAACAGCGATGAGTTCACCCTCAGTGAATGTCTGAAAAAACTTTCGAGAACCCTTATCCTATAAATCAGATCAAATCTTCTGATAAAGTGGATAGTTATAATAATAACTTTCTAACATGTATCATCAGGCGATAGGAAAGAATCCCTCATCGATAAGAAATCCCAGTATCACCATCAATTAGGAAAAGTATTTTTGATAAATAAGGTCATTCCAGGTGAAGATGCATATGTACATCATGCAAACACTGTTCCCTGGGGTTGATCTTACCTTCCGCAGGAAAAGGCGGCGGCATCGGAGAACAGCGATGAAGCGCAGTCTTTTTGTTTTGTTTTGCGGAGGTCCCCTAGCGGAAGCCAGGACCGGGCTGACGTATCGACCATCTGCCCGATTAGGTTGAAAAAGCATCGTCAAAGTTATATCTTCATTACGTGCTATCTTCAGTACTATTTTCTTAGCGATTAAGACAACCCTTTCTCTCAACATGCTATTAGATGCTATAGTAGCGTTATAACACCATGTTACAGTAATCACACCTCCAAAACCACTTATTCAAGTGTTAAGTCAACTCCTTGTGCTTATGTTAAGAAGTACTACTTTTATATTTGTAGTACAACAATCTATCTTCACGATTGTTGATGATTGTTAATGATTGTTAAGGTTTAGTTTCCTAATCTATTTAGGATATTTTTTCTTTTTCTCTTTAGTCTTCTAATTATTGTCTAACTCTGTTTCCTTTTTAACCCTAACACTAGAGTGTAAATATGTATGTTTCCTCCTTTGTAAATTAATGAGAATCAATATATTCTTTTCTCTCGACATGGTGTCGGAACCATAAAAGAGTTTGAATACTAGTTGAAGTTCGTAGTGTGATCGGTCGGCGTTATGATATCATCAGAACCTTTGCCTCTTAGTATTTTGACAGTTTTCCGATGACCTCCATTCCATTGACAAACACGACGGAATGTCTCTCGATCTACCTTAGTGGAAGCTTAGGAAAATTCTCCTGCCAGCGTAGATCCTACCCGGTCAGGTCTTTGAGAAATCCACCTTGTAGGCATGTGGCGATAAGTGACTACTGTTGGACACACGCCTCCTCAGGGTCTCGTCTCTTTGGCAAACCGACCCTGACCACTCCACGCGCCCATGGAAATCGTCGGAGAAAAGTCTTCTTTCCTTTTCTCTCGATGCTGTTTAAACTTTTTATGCTCACCTTAATCTCCATTGTTTTGTGTTTCACGAGAAGCTCGACATCTTGAGACCTTGGGAGTTGAATGCATTGATTATGTTCACGCCACTTTGATTTTTCATCTCTATGAATGAAAAATACGTCTCTATAGCAAAAAAGTCAAACTGCAATTCTTTGCCTCACGGAACTCCTATAGTTACCACTGGATAAACTCATAGAATGAAAATTATCGGTCATGGGCGGTTCCGGTGGACCTTTGGTTTTGTGGTGTGGGTGTGAGGATCGTACTACTACGGGACTGGAAATATTCAGAAGATAAACATACTCGATGGAAAAAAGCGTGCTTTTATATGCAGTATTCTTGACGATCTATTATTGATGCGGGACCTATAATAAAAATTGGGCTGTGGCTTTACACTCTACAGGAGATCCAGAATTAGAAAGTGCTATTGATATTAAGTCTCTAATAGATTGTATCTCCGTTGCCAATTTAAAAATAGCTAAATTTATGTATATATCTTCTTATGGTTGGACCGAATGCTCGTATAGAATGAACATCTCTATTTTCCAAGTCCACCTAATAATGAGACTTCCTTTATCCGAGATAGATCGAGTCTTTATGATAATTCTTACAGCAACCTCGGGCTGATTTTGAGAACATTGAACGAATACTCCTTGGAGCGATTATTCCAATGACTTTGATGAGGCTCTTGTTCGGTTATTTCGCCATGCACTCCCACTGTAGGCCGATTACATGCGATTTGAGATTACATGAGCCTCTGTCTGTGGTTTCGGTCTCATTCTCGAAGTGATTCCGGAGACAGTTACGATAATGCTTGGGGTGAAGAGATGAGCGTCCTCGATCATATCTTTGTCGCCAGGCTTAGACCACGCCATGATCGATGTTA
The DNA here is from genome assembly GCA_016808115.1 of Tetrastigma voinierianum. Lineage (NCBI taxonomy): Eukaryota > Viridiplantae > Streptophyta > Magnoliopsida > Vitales > Vitaceae > Tetrastigma > Tetrastigma voinierianum. The sequence continues at coordinate 182,739 of JAEQBH010002346.1, read as the reverse complement.
TCAATTCACATGTGACCTCCGTCGCTCATTTTAGCGGTCAACATGATCATTGGCAGGGTTGGGTCTGTCTCGGAGGCTCATGCTACCTCAGGGATGTTCTGCACCGAACAATTAACAAGGAGTACCTTTGTCTCACTCAATGTTGAAATCTACTCCATTGTACATTGCCGGATCGGTAATGTCTGCCTTACCTTACACATTCATTTGCACCTTAGATCGCAATCTTTGGAGCCTCGATCCCTCGTATCTTTGGCAATAAGACCTTTTTCTTCTCTTACCTTTTCCTTCTCCTTTGCAATACCTTAGCTAATGGTTCTCGAGCCATATTAAAGGCATTGCTTCGACACCACTTCCTTCCTTGCCCACACACATACATGTATATTCGCAGTTTTCAGCGTAGTGCCTTTATAGTAAGTTGATTACGACCTTACATTGTCTTTTCCACGGCCTCCCATAACCTTGCGGGTGGGAGTGCGGGAAGGCGATTGGCATTGGACATGAGTCCACAGGCCTCTTCACCTGTTTCGCCTCTTTGTTCCATTGCTTGCACTTCCACAGCTCCTCTCCTCCTCCCTGATCATCTCGATCATTCGACCTCTCACGATTTGAAAAATTCCAGTTCCTCGTTTTTTTCTAGTTTGTCTTGGCAGGTGTGAGTCGTATCGAACAGGAAACATACTGGGTCTTGTCCCCAAGCGTTTAGATCCTCGAATAAAGTCTCTTTTGGGGTTTATCGATATTTGGGGTCCTTGGGTCACCTCTACTTTGAGGTTTCAATTACTTTGTGCTTTATGACCGATTATTCTCGTGTACTTTGGTTATTTTTAATGGCTTCAATGTGAGTTATTGTCTATCTTTCAAAGTTCACATCTTGAAGTCGCACTCAATTAAATCCTTATATTGTATTTAAAAGTATGATAATGCAAAGGAATATTTACGTCGTTCTCTTCTTTTATGTCTTATAAATGGGATTCTTCACGATATCTTGTGTTTATATCTCGTATGTGGATGGGTTGGGTGGACGTCATTCAGTTGGTGCCTTCTCCTCCGGGTCATGTGTATAATGTTTATTGATCAATAAATATAATAAATACTCTTGTTTAGTTTGATCATCCATTCATGTACTACCCTGTCGATCTTCTCTTTTGCGCCGCCCTCGTGTCTTTGGTTGTGTCTGTTTTTATTATTATTCTCACTCACAGGCAAGAGCGGGCTCCGGCCAAGCCACGAAGTGTGTCTTCTTGGGTTGATAAGCACCTTGGAGGTTATCGTTGTTATTCTCGGAAACCATAATCGCTACTTTATCTCTTGTTGGTGTCACATTCTTTGGAGATTCCTCCTCACTACAACAAGTCCTTTTTGTTAGAATGTATCTATTCCTCTTGTCTTACCATCTCCAGATTCCCTTCTCCACTTACAGTGTCATGACTGGAGCCACTTGGTTTTATACTGGCAGGTCCCCTCGTCCTCGTCTGAGGCCTCTTGTTGACTGCGTCTTCTATGTCACGATCCTCTTGATGGGGTTTGCGACCATGCTGCGTCTACTGTTCTGATCGGAAAAGTGCAGCTACCACTTAACCCATCCTGTTTATAATTTTCTCAACTTTCATGCGTTTTATCTTTTGCTTACTTTGGCTGACCACTTATCTTTTTGTCACTACCCACAAAGTACTAGTGAGGCTCTCTGTCCAGTGAAACAACAATGGCTAAGGAAATTGATGCTCTTTACTCCCGATTGCCACATAGGGCCCAGCGCTCTTGCCTCCTGGAAAGTCGTTGGTTATCGTTGGGTTTATACAATGAAGTGAGACCTGATGGCAAGATTGATCGGCTTAAGGCCCATTGGTTGCGAGATACCTTCAACAGTATCGCTCGGACTATTTGATACTTTTTCTCTGGTGACAGATTGTAATAACATTAAGCTTACTTCTTTCTATGGCTTATGCACAAGTTATACAGAGTTGGATACTCAGTGTCTTCTCCATAGGTGATCTCGTAGGAGGTTTATATGAAGCGACACTTTATTTTGTTGCTGAAGTGCAGTTTGGTATACCCAAACTAAATACGTTTCCTTATATAGTTTCATCAGTCTCCTCGAACTTGGTTTTGGTGGTTTAGTTCGATTATAGTTCGGGAGTTTGGCACTGATTAGCTTACGGACTTATTCAGTTTTATCATCATTAAATACATTGGGCAGTATGCTCTAACGTTTATTTATGTGGATAAAACGTTATCATTCGGGCGTGACTAGGATGGCGTTGAGGAAACTGGCTTCTCTTGATGCAGCTGAATGAAAGACTTAGGAAACTCAAGTATTTTCCACAGACATTGAGGAGCTCAATCTAATTAAGATAGTTTATTTCGAGAGAAGTAACCTTGGATATATTGTGAACTTTGGTATAATTTGGTGTAAGCTATAAACACTCCTATGGATGAGATGTCAACTTAAACCGGTCGGGGAGAGCCTCACAGGAATGCAGGGAGGAAATCGGCCGACTTGTAGTGGCGGAACTATCTCCTTGTCGGTCATTGACATCTCGTTTCCTGTAAGCTTAGTTAATTTGGTTACTCTGATCACCTTGTGACAGCCATTGGGATGCTGCAATTCGTATTCTCGTATGTCGAAGAGACTCCCCAGTCGAGGGTGTTGTATGAGAGCAAGGTCCTTTTGGATTGTTCTTCATAGTGATGCAAACTAAGTAGGCTTTCGCTACAGGATAGGCGTTCCATTGGGGTGTTGTCGTTTCATTGGAGGTAACAATATCTTGGAAGGTAAGAAAGCGAATCTTGGTAGCGGATCTATTGCTAAGTTGGAGTATCGAGCTGTGGTCTTAGCGACATGTGAACTCGTATGGTTTGGAAGCATCTCCTCGAGAGTTAAGATTTTGGGAAGGATGAACAAATGAGAACATATGGTAAATCAAGTCGCCTTGCATATTTCATCTAACCAGTTCCAGTGGAGGGCCAAAGCAGTCGAAGTGGATTGTCTTTATTAGGAGAAATTGCATTTGGGATGCGTAGTGCTAGTTTTGTCGGCTACAATGACCCGACTGATATCTTCTACTTAAGTCTCTTAAGAGGGTTACTAAGATAGAAAGTACCTGTGTGATGACAGTTCTTTGACTGTAATATGGCTTGAGAGGGAGTTAAGGTTCCCAGATCTCTGATGATTTAAGATCCTTTTCCTTCTCTCTTTATTCTCCTAATTAGACTCTAACTCTGTTTCCTTTTTTTGCCCAACCTTTAGGTATAAATATGTATGTTTTCTCCTTTGGAAATTAACGAGAATCGATGTATTCCTTTTCTCTCGACAATGATCGATAAGTATTCTCAAATGTATCAATGGTTGTGTCATGTTATGTAAGTATATTGCAAGTCTGTGGCAGTGTTGAAGTTGCCTAACATCCATTTTGTCCATTTTGTAAGTGCAACATTCACTAGTTTCTCCGGTCGATGGTTAGAAACTATGGCATCCGGTAATGATTATAAATCTAGGGATATGACACCTATTTTTCAAGGAGAAGTGCAGCATTTACCGATTTCTCCCTTCAATATACAAACACTATGGCATTTAGCATATATTCTATGTTCTTAAAATCTTAACTCACAACGTATAGATACCATTCATTAGGAATTTTAATGTTATTTGGATTTTTCGAGGTCCGAAAAGGAAATTTTGGATCATCAAATTGTCAAGATTTTGAATAGAAACTGCTACAGAAGCTTACTTCTTGACCTTTTAAAACTTGTACTATTGCTAAGTTGACTAACTTTGCTAAAGAAGTTTGATATAGCCAATGCAAGATCTAAATTCTTTAACAAGCAACCTATAGAAACAACCAAGAGAGAATTAGAGGAAAGAATTCCTTGTGTTTTTTCATTGAATTAACATGTGTATCTATCACGGGACGGATGAATACATATTTCACTGTCTGTTCTGACTCTACGTATTAGGATTCTAACTGGTACAACTCTATATGTTAAGTTTCCTAACTAGTACAACTACATATATTGTACTCCTCGAGTTAGGCGTAGATGTGTCAGTACTTGACTTGTTATAATAATGGCTTTCGATCCCCACCTAGAGCCTTTGTAAATATCCTTACATTGTTTATACCAATCTTCCATATCTGTGTGATAAGCGAGCTGAGTGCTCTACTTTTGAGTTGGTACATTCGGATGTGTGGGTGATCTGAGTTATTGTCCCCATTGAGGTTTGATGCTTTTATTACTTTGTTAATGATTATTCCACAGGCAAGGCTGGTTATATTTATTGAAAAACCACTCTGAGTTGTTTCTCATTTAGTGTCTTAATAACTGAAGTTGTACTCAATTTCATGTTTATGTTCCAATCGACAGTGATAATGCAAAGGAATATGTTTGAACAATTTCGGAGTCTTGTATGACATAGCATCCTTCATGGACTTCTTAGTAGTTGACACTCCGCAACTGATGGGTTGCTAATAGAAAGAAGACCATTTGCCTCTTTGAAGTTGCAGGCTGTTATTTGGATCGTGTGCCCGTACATTTTAAATTTGATATTGTTTCCACTGACTTGTTTTTTGATCAACCCAGGATGCCTTCCTTCGATCTTGAATTGGGACACAAGCCATCACATCCTTTTCCCCGATAAACCTCATTCCCCTGTGAGCCTTAGATATTTGGATGTGCTGTTTTGTTCGATATGTTCGTCTCAGTTATCTAAACTTGACCTTAAATCTTTAAAAATGTATCTCTTGGATTTATTCCGGGTTCGAAAGGGTATCGAGATTATTCACATACAGTCTTCGTGGGTAATTCAGTTACCAACGGATGTCAGTTTTGAGAATGTCCCTTTCTCTTCACCCCAGACCCACAGTCGGGGAGCGGATGGCTGCTAATATGCTATTTACCTCCCGGTGGCCTCTTGACCTTTGCTCCGGTAAAACCCAGACCCCCTCCTGTTCTGTTCGATAAAGTCTCACCACTCGAGTCTGCTCAAGCGCCCGAGGCCACGGGGTCTTTGGTCCTCCACCGGCTGGCCGACATCGGATCCAGTTCACACGTGGTAGTCTCCTTATTGCTCTTACGTAAGGTAGACGTCGGTGTATTCATCCAATTCCTCATTTTATAACTAGTTGTCTTCCGGTCTGTTCTTTATTATGCTGGATATTTAGTTTGCCTAACACTTTTGGAAGCCTTGTCTCGCCCTTGTTGTATGATCTTATGATCTGAGGGATGGATCTACGAATAGGAATGGTACTTAGTTTTTCAATTGTTCCCTCTTTGGGAGAAAGAAATGTGGATGTCATTTGGGTGCTTTGCGGTCAAAGTTAATAGGATGGTTCGGTGCCGTGAAGCCGACTTATGGCGAAGGAATGCCTTTCAGTCTATGGTGTGGACTATTACGTGCCTTTTCCCAGTTGCTAAGATGACATTTGTTTGGCTTTTATTTCCTGGTTGCCACTGTAATTGGGATCTTCATGACTTATTTATTAGACGTCTTTCTTCGCCGCGATATTTAGGAGGGAGGTATATATGGAGTAACCTCCAGGGTTTGTTGCTCAGAGGGAGATTGGGAAGGTTTGTCGCCTTCGGAAGTCATTATATGGCTTGGCTTAGTCCGTCTTAGTTGGTGAATTCAATGGCGCGAGTTGAAATTCAACTGGAGAGTGCATCGACCATTCAGTCTTCCGCACGAACTCAGTTCATGTGTGTTTTGTTTGGTGATGTATGTGGGTGTTATTGTTATCCTTTAGGGTGACTCTCGGAATCATCCCATAGAATCCTTTCTTGGTCGATTTCATACAAAGGACTTAGGGATCTTGAATGACTCTTGGGTGTTGAAGTTGTGCGCTAGTAAACAGCTGAGATCTTGCCATCGAAAGTATGTGCTTGATTTATTAATACGGTATTTGGAAAAGTGGGAGCAAAGTCATATGGTTCCCATATTTCCGGGCTTACCTTCTTAGAGAAGGCCGAGTTGTTTGAGATCCACGAGGGAGATATAGAAGCCCAGTTGGGAAGTGACTCACCTTCTGATCTTCAGTGCGATATTCTTGTGATCGGTGTTGTAAGTGATATATGTCTTGCAGGTACATTTTAATGATTGGGCGGTTCAATAGAACATATTCTATGTTAGTTGAAAAGGAGCTACGAGACGAGATTATTCTATATAGTAATCATAGACGCACGATAGGGTTGAATGCTTCACGGATGTCGCGGTGTGAGATGAAGAATAGGAGAATCCACGTAAGTTCTTTGTGTTTTGTTGGTGGAAATCTAGTCTACATTGGAAGTATTAAACGAGGGTTGTTTAAAATTCCCGAGTCTTGATCGAGAATATGAAGCCATTGGCACAATACGTAATGCGAAATCATGTGGCTTCATCAACTCTTGTTAGAAGTCGGCATTAAGACAGTGGTCCCAGCAAAACTTTGGTGTGATAACGGAGTGCCCTCATGTTGCCTCGAATCTGTATTCCGTAGACGAACTAAATATTGAGATTGATTGCCGCCGTTCGTGAGAAAATACGAGTTGATGATGAGCGACTGGTTAATAAACCTAACTACTTAGGTGAAGCGAATTACAAGAGTAAGTGAAGAAAGAGGATGATACCTGGGTTCCGAAGAATCTATTTAAAGGTCTCTTTGGAGATGATATATCAGGTGGACAAATTGGAGCCTTAGGTGGGATCATCATAAGAGGAAGAAGCGGCACTGAAAATCCACATCGCATATTTTGATTCTGATTGTTTTCAACGTTTTGACATCCCAGACTAGGGGCATAAGCATATTAAAGCTCTTCATGTATCTTTTTGTAGGCCGTAAAAAATTAATAGTAGTGGCCCGATCTATTTCGATCGATAGAGATGCTTTACACATCAAATATACGAGGCAATCCCTTTCAGAGAAAACACAAACTCCAGATAATTCGTAGCTCTTTAGCATATTCACGGTGATTAGCGGGCCCGATTTACCTTGTTGTCGAGTAAATTGCAGTTTGGATGAGCAGGCGGGCATCCTCCTCCGTCCATTACTGCTTTTGAATCATCATTTGGCGGATCCTTGAGTGAGGTGACGAGCCATTTATCGATCGACGTATCTATTCAGTTGTTTGCTCCATTCCAAATAGTTGGGATGATCGGTTTGTCTTAGTGATTTTGGACATCATTAGGACCACCGAGCTTGATGTCGGTTTTCTCCCCTTTAAATCCTCATTGTATTTCTACAGGGAAAGGTAAAGCTGACCTCAGCCTTTCAATTTGGAAGAATCGGCGGAAACCCTAGAAAAATGGGGTTGTCGGGACCACAACCGCTTAAAACTGGATCAGCAACGAAGCAAGTGTACAGAGGGCCTCGGCGGCGGTGACCCAGAGAGCCCGGGGTCGGAGCAATTACGCACCCACATGCGAGGCCGTGTGTTGCCCGAAACTGCGGCGGCGTGCGGCTTCATGTGCTTGGAATCAGGCCCGCCGGTTTTGACAGACTCATCGACGATTCTGACGAACCCTCTTTATCTTAGCGGTGAGACTATCGCTCCCCTCTAGGTGGGTGTTTCAAAGTCACCTCCAAAGCGATACAGATTCTTGAAAATCCTCGAAAAAGTCTCAAAAAATTCTCAAACTTCGAGCCACTAGGCTCGATACCATGTAGAAACAACCAAAGAGGAGATTAGAGGAAGAATTCCTTGTGTTTTTCATTGAATTAACATGTGTATGTATACGAGAGAATGAGTCACATATTCTGTCACATTACCAAACTACATGTTAGGATTCCTAACTAGTTACAACTACATATGTTAACATGACCAAATGAAGGGGTTGCTTTTGGGGATGGATTATTGTCTGACTATACCTTATCATGTAGTTGTTGTAATGGCTTTGAATGAGGGGTCCTACGGCTTCCCAAAGCATCTAATAGGTTAGAAGAACTCATGCTTGTATATGGTATCATGACTTCTATCCATGGGATGTGATAAGCACCCTCCCATGTAGACCACCCGATGTTCGTTGTGTTTCATGGGATAATGGGGCTAAGCAAACAAACAGAACATCCCTGGGGGCGAGCAAACCTCCACATTAGAATTAGTGGAGTGTAGCTCTATCTTGTTTATAACGTTCGCACTAACCATGTTGATATGGAATGCACTTTGGATCCAGGGGGTTCTCATGGTTTTAAAACATGTCTACTAGGTTAAGAAGAGTTCATGCTTATATAGTATCAAAAACTTTCCTCCCTATCCAATGTGTGACGTGACAACAAATAAATATTCATTTATATATTAAATGCGAGACAAACATTTTTTATTTATTTTTTATATGTGAATGAGTGATCAAAAATATTGTAGAACCTAATCAGATGATACAGTTTCATAGCTATATTTGGAGCAGGCTGCTTGTAAAAACTATGATCATTAGAAAAAATTTCAACTCTGACATACCTCGCCATTTGCTGACAACAGAGGATGCAGAAATATTGAAAAATGTGGTTTTGCACTCAGTTGCAACAGCCTTTGCAAGCATAGTCTGCAACAAAAGAATGGAGATTTAAATTAGCAGTTAAACAATTAAACCTAGAAGAAGAGCATGATCAAGCAATAGTGACAGAGATTAGAAAAGGCAAGTCAATGTAACAAGTGGCCTTAGATGGTTCAGCTAACCACTTTCTTTTTCCCAAGGAATTATCTTGCATAATGGCATAATGTTATCCTTGGGCGTTGCACAAAACTTGGTTTGTGTGTTCTATTATGCCAGAATTAGACATGTAACAAGCAGTTTCAGGAAGGCTAATTTGCACAAACCCATTTAGATGCATCCTTACATTTCTGTATACTAGAAAATAAGAAATGAAACTGATGGATTATGGATACACAGATAACCATGATTCCAGGTTCCTTCAATGTTTCTTTGGCACATGGGGCAGCACCTTGGCAATCCAGAAGTGCCTTTTGACAGAGGACTTCCTAAACTTTTTGTGTGGATATCCACTGAGGTAGATTGTTCAGATATGTTGAGCAAGGGTCCTTTCCACTGAGGTTTTATCATGGATGCCTACTGGAATCACCTTCTTTTTTTCTTGGGGAGTTAGTTTAGGAGAAAGTTTGTATGTCAGATCAGCTTAAGAAGATGGGATGGATTTTAATTAATTGTTGTTTTTCTTTTGCAAACTGAAGGAGCAGATTCATTATAGAATAACTGCAATTTTATGGAATTTGTGTTTTTTTTTTCTTTATTTAAAATGTCACAGGTGCTTCATTCGAGGAGTTCTAATCAGGTCATCAGAGAAGATTCACGGCAAGGAAACGGATACAATATGGAGGTTGGCTTCTGTTTGCTCGATCTGGTCTTTCTGAGGGTGTGGAGAGCTTAGACCTAGTGCTAAAGAACCTCTTTATCTTGGTGTATTGGGTTGTAGCTATTAACACTATTGATTTTGCAGACTTTCTTGGTATGAGCTAAGGTCTTTTTGGGGTTTGCCATTGATGCTCTATGCATACATCTACTTGGGTTGCACTCATTCTTTAGTTAAGCATCTTTAGTAAAATATCCCAATGAAAAAAAAAAAGGTCACAGCCTGTTATCCCACAAGCATGCTTTTCTTTTTATGTAAATGGGATTAGTTATGAAATATCCAGATACAGTGCCCCAAGGTATACAGGGGGTATACAATGAGCAGCAAAAGTGACACACACAGAGACCCAAAAAAAGGCAAAAAACAACCAAACAAGAAACCACAGGAATGCTGTACATTAGTTGTTGTTAAAGAAAGACGAGGGAGTCAGTACTCAGATAAGGTTGCATGTTTTGTCCATGAAAGGAGCTTTCTGAAAGGATTGTCTGTTAACACGTGCAAAGCTTTGCTTTTAATAGAAATAATAGCCTTTTCATATCATTATATTGGGATTTATGATACAATTTAAACAGGAAAGTACAATTAATATATGACTAATTATTCTGCAGATGTAATGGGGTTAAAAGGAAACATGAAATAAAGTATAAAAAAAATTTAAACAAAATAAATAGAAGGTTCACCAAAAATAATAATATAATGTGGAGAACACAAACCTTTCCTGTTCCCGGAGGACCAAAAAGGAGAATACCTTTCCATGGTGATAGAGACCAGTAAAGTACCACAGATGAAGGGATAAGTCAGCTTGTTGCAAAATGAAGATTTTATTTATCTTTGGGCAATTCTTCATGTATTCATGGTAAATTTTTCCAAAACTGAATAGTTGAGACACTTCATAGCAACTAGGTATCTCTTATCAACTGAAATCTGCTTCTGTCTGTTAAAGGATAGAAGCATGGGTGACACACAACTATTATCACCCCAGTTTCAACATATTATACTATTTATCCTACAAAAAACAAAAGTTTCCAAATTACTCCATGTTTCAAGTGAACAGGGTCAATGACATTTATGTGAGACCACTTGGGATACTTTATTGGCATGACAACTGCTTCTTTAAGCAGGCGTTTGGCATTCTCTAAACCCTTGATGCTGTCCCACTTCACATCTGGACTTCCTCGAATGATATCCCTGGACAGACAATGATTTGAGGAAGCATGGTATACAATTTTCAAACCTTCTGTTAGAATATAAAATCTTCATGACAAGCAAAATACAGATTGCAAAAAATAACAGGGATATTACAGGTCCAAAGTCTAAAAGTTCAACTACCTGCTTAAACTCTCCCCTAAGGCACGCATGTCTGCAGACTCAAAAGGAGGAAGTAGAGACTTCTGCCTGAAGAAATAAACATTTACCATCAGCAAGTTTATGAAGCCAAACTTTCCACTAGTTTCATAACTCAAGTGAAAACCAAAACAAAATAAAATGTAGGTGGTAGTTTTTTAGCTTTTCCGTAATTTAACATATTTTAGGTTGTGTGTTTTTCTGTTTTTTCAATACTCGTTGTAAACTTTTTGCTTAATAGAAAAACCTAAAATATTTGACTTTTTCTCAATAGAAAGAATAAAATATTGATCTTTCTTTACTTTTTAATGCTTAATAGAAATAAAACGTTACAAAAATAAACAATCTAACGCTTAAAATCAATAAGCATCTATTTAGTTTTGAAGTTCTATTTAGAATTAAGTAGAGAAAAAAACACCACTGTAGTGTCATATATAATCAATAGTCTGTGAAAACAATGAGGTCCTTCCCAGGACATGGTAAGATGATTAATCCATATCAAGATGATAGAATGTGAAAGACTACTACTTCAATCACTAATGGCACAGGTGCAGCATATTGCTACTTCATCATTAAGCATGGTACATCTTATTAGGTCTGTTTCCCATCCCTTTGCCTCTTGAAACAGTTTGTTCTCATTTGTCTCAAATGTGAAATATTAGCCATCATGTTTATCTTTATGTTTGTTGCTGAAGATGAGAGAGAACTAGCCTAACAAGTTTGGCAAAGTTAGATGATACAAATTAAAACTGACCTGTCCTTTACATTTGGAATTGTAGACAAGTAATTACTGGTAACTGAACTTACATGTATTGACCTCTATTCCAGAATTTATCAAGGACACAAATTTTATATGACCAGATGCACAACCACAGTATCATATTAAGATTATATTCAGAACTTTGAAATTACTTGTATAAATGCCATTTTTTATCCAATGTGAAAGAAATGTTAGAAGTCTAGCTCCTTATGCAGTTCTTGATCCAGATAGTAACAAAGTTATGTCATTTAGAGAAATTTTTAAGGGTTAGACTATATGGTTATAGTAAAATAAGGAATAAGATGGAAGCTATACCAAACCTTAATGATAGGTTTGAAGTGTTCACTATTCCCTTGAGCTAGGAACTGATTTTTGTTATTCTGATAGTAGTGGATCTATTTTTCATGATTGCAGACTACCACTGGTTCCTTCAACTAAGATTAAGGCAGACTGGATGGCATCATGTCACTATTTCTCCAATAGCTACACTACTACACATGCAGTTAAGAACTAAGCTTGTGGGATTTTAAAATGTAGGGATTGTCTTTGCCCTAGTAATTATTAGAAACAACATTATAAGCATCCAACAATTTCAGGTAGATGATAGATCCATACGGTTTCTCATCATATCCATTTGACAGAACCCCATTGCCGTTGGCCGTACCTCGTTCCTGAAATCAGACAGAATTAAGCATGTAAAATGACCGATTAAGTACCTATAAAACTTTACCATCGCACCAAAGACAAAATCTCGAAACACTACCTGGGTCAATTACCTGCTCGTAAATGGCCAGATGTCCAGATGTGTTTTTTACATGTCCACCACCATTAGCTGTCCCATTCGAAGAACTTCCATTTGACACAGCTTCACGAGAACCTTCTGCAGCATCTTGCTTCTCGGACTCCTTCTTTCTCCCAAACTTGACATCATAAAACATCTTAAAATCCTAATTATTGAAAAATTGGCTCATTTAATGCATAATTGCCAATACATTTTGATTCAGTACAAAATCCACATTCACACAGATAACGTTGCATCAAGCACCAATTAACGAAACCCAAAAAAAAAAAAACACAAGCACACACACTCGAATCTAGGCTTGAAGTTGAGAGATAGAATAAAACGAAAGAACTACGAAATCCAGTCACAGACACAATAAAAATCATAACCCTCTCTGGTTGTGGAGGAAAACAAAGACCGCAAAAGAAAACAAAAGAAAACTTCGAAAATTTTCGGAGACAAATAAAATAACTAACCGTAGTCTAGTAGAAGCTGCACAATAGGAAAAGAAGAAGAATAATGAAACGAAGCGAGCAGTCTAAATTTCAATTCCAGATCCTCCCTATATTTTCTCAGTAACCAAACAGAGTGATAGATAGAGAATTGGTACCTGAAAGGACCAGCGAGTGAGAAAAGGCTCGTCTCCCATTGACGGAAATCTAGAGAGAAGGAGGAGAGATCTGCAGACGAGAAGCTGATATTACTACTCTGTCTATCTCTCTTATTTGATCCCTGTCTAACTGGAGACCATGAGCGAAGAAAATGGAGAGTAAGAAAGCAGAAGCATGTAAAAATAATGTGAAAACTTGAAAACTATATAATATAAATAATTAAAATATCAGATACGATACGTGAGATTCCCAGGAGCCACAGCAGAGTGTGGCTGAGCTGTCTACTGTAGTAGTGCACACAGTAAGAAAGTAGTCCACAATTTCCGTTATTACACTAGAAGAAAATCATGTTTCCACACATTAAGAGCAAGCTAGGCAGGAGTTGCTACTCGAAGATGTCGTCTGCGCATGTCTGCTGTTAAAATAGCGCTGACAATAAAAATCACCAGCTCTGGCAATGATTCTGCGTCGGTGTAAAAATCTTGTCCAGGAGTTTGTGGGAGTCTGCATATTTAGCGCGCTGGAGAAGAAAGTGAGGATCTGAAAATAGTAGTTAAATTCTTGTTTTAGACAAACTGGCTCTGTGGTATATTAGGCTCAAACCACATAAAATGATGATGAATGAAAGAGGAAAAATGAAGGAAAAATAAAATTTTCTTATTTTTAGTTGCTTGTGAAAAACCTAACTTTTCGAATCTGGCCTCTTTGAATCGAACATTGCGTGACTGCGAAGGCCCAGAGCACTCGTTGTGCTTAGTTTGGAGGAAGAGCAAGAAAGAAGGGGAAGAGGAAGAAAGAGGGAGGAAGAAGACGGGTATGAGAGTTCCTCTTTTTACAAAATTGATATATTATTAATTGTTTACTTTTATTAGAAATAAGTTTTATAATTGAGTTTTATAAATTTTACGGGTATGAGTTTATAAATTTCTTATTACTTTAAATTGGTTTATGATTTTAAATTGATAAATTGCTCATATTTTAAATTCACAAATTGACTTTTTAAATTTACATTGATAAATTGATAATTTTTAATTAATAAATTGTTCAATCTTTAAATTGATTTAAATTTTATAATTATTAAGATTGATTTGTATACTTTATAGGTGTTCATTCTTTTAATTGATTATAATTTTTGAGTGATAAATTGCTTTAATTCTTTTTAGGATTACAAATTGATTTTAAAATTTAAATTGATAAATTGATAATTTTTAAAAAACGATAAATTCTTTAAATTCTTTAAATTAATTATAAATTTTATAATTGATAGATTTATTTGTATACTTTATAAATTGCTCATTTTTACATTGATGATTATAATTTTTTTATTTTTGTAGATGGATTTGCAATACCACGGTTCTTTAATGATTTGCTTATGAGCAACCTTGGAATTTATATAATGAAACTATTCGAGTAATCCACGGTATTAAGGCGCGGTACAAAATGCGTCGTTCGAATTGAGAAAATCATGAAAGTGAAAGGAATTTCCTGCGTGGAAGAAGATAAATTAATTTGATAATCTGCGTGAACTTTATCTGACGAATCTGCGGTCTGCGGGAATGAGCAATGAGTGGTGCGTTGATTAAAGCGAAGATAACTGCGTCTTTTAGAACTTAAATGGAGCGTCAAGAAGGCGTTCTCAATCTTCTATTAAGTCGTTGGTGATATAAATGCAAAAATGCGTGAGTTGTCGGTTTTATAGTCAAATTGAAAGACTCCTGACAAAAAGTGGACTCATAGAAGACAAAATAATGTAAAGATATAAAGTTTTAATTTAGACACTGGCGCAGTTTGATATTTGACATTAACTGAATGATTTCATATGTTTATTCGAGTTGATGAAGCAAAGAAAATGTTTGCTGAATTGTTGAAAACCATTTCAATACGACGTGTTGGAATATTGAAAATGGAGTAGGAAATGGTGTGTCGACCCTTGATAGAAACAAAAACTCATTCAAAATTTGGTAGTCCTGGCGAATCAACTCATGTTGAATCACGCTGTTCAACTCCGTATTTGGGGATGACACGCGAACTCGTCCTCCCGACCTCGATAGACCATTGGGCAGAAAGGCTTCGAAGAAACAACTTAAAAACAAAGAGAAGCAAACCGTTGTTGAAAGATCACTAGATCATCACCACTGGAATGAAAGAATGGAAGTGGAACGACAAAAAGTTGAGCGACAAGACAAAATTTATGCTCAACAGGAGATAGCATTAGAGCAACATAAATGCTTGATTAGAAATTGAAGAAAGACAAGTGCAAGAAGTTCAAATCTGAAAATGAGATGAAAATCATAGGCGATACGTGGCATGGACCCACTTTACCATGACATATTGGAATAACTTTGAAGATAGAGTTATCTGTGGGGGTTTAATTTTAGTTGTTATTTATTATGTTTGTTATTTTTTATTAATTTGTAATCAATATTTATTATGTTGCAATTGGAATTGAAAATATAACTTGAAGTGAAATTGAAGTGAAAATACAACATGAAATTGGAATTGAAATTAAAATACAACATGAAGTGAAACTAGGAATTAAAATAACGTAAGGAAATTAAAATTTGGAATTAAAATACAACATGAAATAGAAATTAGGTAGAAAATACAACTTCAACTTGAAATTGATAGGGTTATTGATAACCATGTCGGTTACCACAAATGCTCGATGAATCGATTGCAGTGAGAATGAGTAACGCGTCACCAGTGTGTGAGTTTGCATGAAGTCTTCTAGTGCGGTGTATACGCATGTGACACTTCTGACCGGTTGCATCACTTCCATCAAAGTCATTGTTACCAATATCTCATATTCCTCGATGACCATATTATGCATTATTATACGCAGCTTTCATTATATCTGTAGTGTTTCTTCATCCCAAAAAGCGATAGTTCACTTTGAGATTGCTGCTGAGCTTGAAATTTTGATAGCGCTCCATCACTTCTTCTTAGACTCTTGTGGCACAGCAAAATGTTTTTCTTCAAACCTTGTGGACACGAAATTGTTTTTACAAATGTCGACCAGTTTGGATAAATACCATCAACAAGATAATATCCCATTCTATACTCATGACCATTAATTATATAGTTGACTGGAGGAGCATGACCATTTGCTAATAATGTAAAAATAGGGGACTTATCTAGAACATTTATGTCATTCAATGAACCGGGTAGACGAAAAATCGTCGCGTATCAAAGATCTTGAGATCGTAATTTAAAATGATTGTTGGTTCATGTGATGTGATATACATACCTTGCCATGAGTGGATGATTTTCCACTTCAATGCATCTGATCAATACTCCCTAACATGCGGGAAAGCCACGTTGTTCCTGGTTGTATGTCGAGCAATATCAATATTGTTTGTGACCTCGAGTAATGATGCATGAACATTGCATCTTTGACTTTCTAAACCTTCTCAAACTCTCTATGCGATTACTTTCTCCAATTACGATGTATTCATCCTGGCAAGAATCAGTACGGTGTTCCGTGGCGAAAGTGCATGCTTGGTGTTATTTTTGAAGGATGACAAGCGAGAACTCCAGCGGCATACGTTCTTTGGATGATATGAATCATATTGTTCAACCCGTTTACAATTCGAAGAAAAAGAGAGGGCGACTCATTCGGAACCTCCTTGAAAAAAAACTTTCCTTATACACAAAGGGGTAGCAAAATAGTCACGATAGAGTCTTTCGTGACCTTCGGCTCTACCCGCGATTAGTTACGTAGCTGCAGACGGAACCACGATGCATAGCAGCGAGTCGCCCGGCTAAACCCTTTGGATATTCTGATTGCGACGCCTGTAGCATCAGAATCATCATTATCTTAACTTCTTCCAATATTGAGGATACTCTCCTAAAATATTAGGAAAGCGATTCATATCGCTTGATGAGCAAAAAATATGAGAAAGGATAAATAGTCGAGAAAGGAGATGGAAAAGCGAAAGAGAATTTAAGATAGATGGATGAAAAACATGAGAAAAACTATCATATTTATAGGCGAATTATAATTTTTTTAATTTTTATTTTGGCGGATTGAAATTTGAAATTTGTTTATTTGAATGAAATTTAGTAATTTGAAATTTGAAATTTGAAATTGAAATTTAAATTTGATTTCGACGGACAAATTTGGTGATTTGAAATTTGAAATTTGGAAATTGAAATTGAAATTGAAATTTGAAATTATTCTTATACAAATATATCAGTTAAATTCACGATCGTTATGAAAATATACGTTAAAATATGTCGTTAAGTTTAATTATATTTTGTAATAAAAAAACATTTAATTATTAAAAATGGCACCCCATTTTGCTTTCCATTGGAGCAAAGCAAAATATTGAAGGTGAAAGCAGCTGTTCCGAGTTAACGAATGGCATTTGGCACCCGTTTTGGCAACTTGCATTGGGTTGCTCTAAGTAACATGTCCACAAAACGCGCAATTTGTCACCAATGTTTTAAAATGACCCATATCGTGGTGATTCGGCCAGTTGAATTGTCCATCCGTGTCTTTTTCGATTTTGATTTCAATCTAATTTAATCCAAATTAAATCATTGAATTAGAGCTAATAATATGGGCTAAACACGATAAATCAACTCACTTTAACCCAAATTTTTTAAGGATTGATCTGATTGGATTGTAGAATTTAGACCTTAATAAAATCGAGTCAATTTGCTTAAACTTGGTTTGACAATGATCATGTGGATTGGCAGGGTTGTCGATTACTTAAATTTTTTATTTAATTTTTTTAACTAACTAACTTAATAATTAAGATTTTCAATAATTCATTTATAAAATTTGACTATCTCTTTTATAGTATAGGTGTTTTAATATAATATACTATTAATATATTAAACTTTATTGTTTTAACTATTTTATTTTTAATTTCTAAATGTAATTTTATATATTTATACTGATAATTTAATATTTAAAACCTTATATGAAAATTTTAAAAATTAAATAAATTACAATTTTAATATTGAATATGTTTATTTATCTCGTGTCATATTTTAAATATTTACAATTTCATTTTTATTTACCCTTGAAATTTTATTCAATCATATATGTTTTTAATAAAAATGAAGTTGTACTAGTTTATAAATTAAATTAAATTTAATAACTAAATTATTAGTATATTTTAAATAATTTATTACTTAAACTGATGTTAATAACAAAATAATGTTATTTTTTAAAATAATTAACAAAAGTATACACTAATTTATTTCCTAATATAATTATATCTTGTATTATGAATTTTCAAATAGAGATATTTCATTTATTATGCGATTGAAATGCATTGTTTGAAAAAATATTTTTTTTATTTCAAACATAAATGAAATTTATCGTTGTTAACATTCTAAATTAATTAATGGATTATGATAACTCAACCACCATCGAGGTACATATTTTTTATGTGGAATCTTACGTTATTATTGGGTATAATGAGAATGAGGATGAAGATTAGAGACATGAGATTTTATTTGATACTTTTGAGTTGTTTTTTCCGGATATGTTATTAAGTTGTTACTTTATTGTTTTTGTATTATTTTTAGCTAGTTAGTTTGGTATTTTGGTTATAATAGTGTTTTAACATTATTTTTTTATTTAAGTTTGTTTATTATTATTATATTGTTTATACTCGATCATTTTATATATTAATTATTATTATATATGTAAACCAGAAAAATTAGTACTACGAAAAAATGGTAAATGATAATTTCGATTAAAATAGATTTTAGATCTCGGATGACAAAGCGGATTTAGTTGGAATCGTGCTGGCGAAATCAACTACATCGAATTTTATCGGGTCGGGAGCGGTCGAGATTTGCGTTTCGAGGGCAGCGGGGGTAGTGCGAGTTGGCACTGCGCGTTTGGTGGCTCGAGGTGTCACGTGTCGTGTGCGATTTAGTTAAGCGTGAGCAGTGTGGGTCGCTAGGTGGACACATGGCATGATCATTTGATGAAAATCTCAGTAAAGGGATAAGTGGATAAAAATCCAAATCGACCAATGGTGGCTTGA
The DNA here is from genome assembly GCA_016808115.1 of Tetrastigma voinierianum. Lineage (NCBI taxonomy): Eukaryota > Viridiplantae > Streptophyta > Magnoliopsida > Vitales > Vitaceae > Tetrastigma > Tetrastigma voinierianum. Next base: position 163,903 of record JAEQBH010002346.1, on the reverse strand, counting down.
CATGGCATGAGAGGACAGTCCTTTTGGCCCAAGCTCCCAGCCGGTTTTGGGAGAAGGAAAAAAGAGAGAAAGGAAAATATATTTTTAGAGAGAGAGAGTCCGCCTTCTCTTTAGAATTCCGTTGATCGGGCTAGTCGAATCCGGCGAGCTAAGAAAGCGAAAGTTGCTTCCCATATCAGTAGCATAGATAGGTTTTATGAAGTTTCGACTGGCTTCCAGAGAGGTAGGGGTTTCTCTGCTTGATTAATCCTTTGTTGAAACATCTGGTGTTGGAGTGTTTGGGGCTGGAAAGGCCGTGTGTTTCGGTTCCCCGGAGTGGGATCGAAAGCTGGAAATTTTTGGGCAGTTTCGAACAGCCCAGTTTCGTTGAAACGCCTTTGGTGGTCTGGTTGTGTCTTGTGATGCTGGATAGTATCAATGAAGCCCATCGGATTTTATTGGCCCATGTGGCTAGATTTTTGTGTTATTTTCATGAAGAATAACATGTTGTTGTGTGTTAATTTTGTTAATATATTCATGCTTGATATTAACATGTATGATGTTAGATCGGATAAATTTGGTTAGTATATGCATGCTTGATAATATTAACATGAATTGTTGTGAAGTGTGACATCCATTCACGGTCTGGGTTGGCCCGAGCCGTCGACCGTAATCTTCGTGAAGATGTCGGGTAACTCTCGACACTACTCAAGAATCGGGCGAGTCTCATTTGTGCGGGAGCTCTGCAGAAGTATAACTGTCGATATACGCAATGACGCACGGGGTCAAGCGAGTAAAATAAACCACTTGGGCCCTTGCATCAAATACTCATGATACCTGCCGTATGTCTGATAGTTTCAAGAGTTAATAAGTTACTCTTATACAACATATATTAAAAGTTTAAAACATTCTAATACATGTACACATAATAATATCAAAGCCCTGGCTTAGGCTTTCTTGAAATCTGACCTCTAAAGCTGAATCATCTCCTCCAGACGCTCCTGTACCTGAAATAATATATTCCCTCGGCAGGGGTGGTAATGCCCGATAATGGAATCACCTAAATGGGTTCACTCCCCACCTAAGTGCATATGCAATGATCCCAAAGTAAACACACTCAAGCAAATTCGTGATCTACTTGAATGTCTAATGACCAACGTGTCTGAGAGTCTCGCAGAGCTCCTCGCACTTACTAAGCCATGCATGAGAAAACATCATTTCAAAAAACCAGCATTTGTTTTCGAAGATACACTCTGAAATTTCGGTAAAAATGAGACTACCATAGAGGCAAATGTGTTGGAGAAGCCTTCCAAAACAATACATGGCTCCTCAGACGTGTAATTGTAGGACCATCTCCCGACACCATTCTCACAAAATCATCTGTGAAATTCTTTTCGCAACCGTATTCGTTTTATTTCAATTTTCATGTCATGCACACACCTAATTTCTAGGTTCTGCAGATTGCATATGAAATGCGTATGTCATTTCTTCCATATAACACATGCAAATACATCATCATGCATATATTGACATAAATTAAATCACGACAACATGTTGTATTAATTCTCAATCATTACACCAAAAATTAGCTCACATGGGCTAATTAGCATGCCTGGTACAATTCAATTTGAATTACTCGACCAAACACATTTTCTCACCAAAATGTTCGTGAACCTTATTCATGAGATTGAAACCCTCGATTCTTGTTCAGCGCAAATCACCCAACATCGGTTCCACTTTGTGAACCCGAATTTCATAGTTATTCCCGGCCTCATACACACCACACTACAATTTATAGCATAAATTATACACTAGTAGTGAACTTGGTCAGGTGTTTATCCTGAATGTCCAAATGGGTTCATAAATTTTTGCCGGTCCCAGTTTTAGGATCGATCAAACAACCATTGAGCCTGAAATGCATAGAATCATCAACAAAACACTTAAACAAAGTGTAACTCAAGTAGGATAAAACCCCTACCTCACAGAGTTTGTCAAAACTCCTTAAAATCGGTGCCCACGCGTAGTCCTCTCTGCGTAGAACCATTTTCCTTCTTGCTCCGAAGAAATCCGACAATCGGATTAGCCGGGATCTTAGAGAGAAGCCACTCCCTCTCTCTCTAAAATCACCATTTTCAGCCACTGTTAGTTCTCCCCCCTTCCTTCACGTTTTTGGCTCTCTTTCATAAGTAGGAGATGACACTATTTAAGTTTTTGTCCTATTATCATTAAACAATTTCAAAATGTCATTTATGTCCCTTCTCTTGGATTTTTGACACTTGGCACGATCTCGTCCGTCCATTTCCATCCTCTCTCTACTCATGCAGCATGTGTCACATGAGTACATGTTATAGGTGACTTTTGTCACATCACATGTCGTTCTGACACGAATACTCGGTCTTATAGAAAAAGCGTCTGAGTGGCTGTGCGAATTAAACGAAATTAAACATGTTAGCTAGATTTCGAAGACGATTCCAACGGTGAAATCTGTTTCATCATCAGAGATCTATAAAAATTTTGGGTTTTGACAGAAATTACGATTTTGCCACTAGAAAAATTGGAATTTTCTCGAGATCTTCTGAAATATGTGCATTTCATATGCAACACAAGAACAACCTGAATAATGGGTGTGAGTGCATGACATAAAAAATGTGGTTGCTAAATGGATTTCAAATGAAGATTTTAGAAGAATTGCGCGGAGAATTGTCCCGCAGTTGCGTCTGGAGGAAGACCCATATTGTTGTTTGATTACCCGACAATTCCTCCGGAGGGTTGTCGATAGATTTTACGAAATTTGGTATTATGTTTTGAGAACAAAGCGCTTTTGTTTTGGCGTGTTTTCTCACACTTGGCTTAGACATGCGTGAAGTCGATCGAGGGCTGAGGAAGTGGGAAAGGATGAGTCACGATTTCTCATCCATTTCATGAACATTTAGTAAGGCTGTATATGTTTTGCTTGAATGATGGTTTGTCGTACATGAGCACTTAGGTGGGGAGTAACCCATGGAAAATTCCACTCTTGGGCATTGCTCACCATGTGAGAAGAAAGATTATTTCGAACCAGCGAAGGTTCACTTAGGGATGGGACGCATTCGAGGCCTTAGAGACGAAGAAATGGCCATATGTGGCCTTGTAATGTGTTTTGTAAAAATCTTGGTAAAAGATCCAGTTTTGGATAATTTGTAATCAAAACAAATTGTAAATTCACTTATTTTGTATAAAATATACATTTTGGTGAGTATGGATGTATGGGCGTGGTAGTTTCTTCATCTTAATGGGTCTCATGATATGGCGGACACCTGCAGTTTCCATGAGTTGACGGTGGTCAACGGGACCCCGAGAATGGGAGTCTGGCTATATTTGTATATTATTTATTTTTATTTATAGAATTATGAATTTAGTAAATTAATTTTTAGCATTTTTAAAGTTATCTGTTTTTAGCCAATTTTTGGCCCTTAACCCGCATAAGTCGATCGAAAACCAGCCCGAATAGAAATGAGTTATATTACCCCAACCTGTTTTGACCTGTAGCCCGAATGGACTAACCCAAAATGGGTTGGGATGGCCCATTTTCCAGCTCTACACTAAATGGACAATTAAATCATAAACCGATAATCTTTTCCATTCAATAATTAGCTTCAGTTTGGTAAACAGCTTAATTAAGCACTTATTTTATAAGTTCTTATTAGATGAGAGCTTATTAGCAGTATTTTTTTCAATAAGTTATTTATGTTTGGATGCATATTTTAAAAAGCACTTATGTATTATTTTAAAGTGTTTGGATGCATTATTACACTAGTACTTACTAATAGTTATGAAGTATTGAAAGACGCTGTAAGCGCTTATAAAGGTGAAGTGTTTGAATAAATAAACATTTGTTATCATTTTAAAAATTAAAAATAAAAAAACTAAATGTGTATATATCATAAATCTTATAATAAATTAAATATTAAGTATATCTGTTTATTTATCATTCTGTAAATCTAACATAAAAATAATAATGTGCTGCCTATAATTTGTTCAGACAATAAAATCTTATCCCATCAGTCTTCTTTATTCGAATCTTTTATTTGTTTATAATTATTGCGTACCCGTATCACAAATCATCAGTTGAATTTTACTTAGGTCAGGGACAATCTCTAATAGGAATGTGTATCGGTTCAAAACCCAACTGGTTGCAATATTTTTAGGATTTTCAATGGGGGCAACAATGAATTGAAAACTTCTAAAACCTTGTGTTAAAAAAATTCCAAAAAATTCGATTAGAGCAAGCTACTACTGGACCTGTCTCTAAAGCATGGCACACAATTTTGGGGGTCCCATTGACCATCGTCAACTTCGCGAACTTATTATATTTTCATATCATGAGACGTCGTGAGTAAAAATAGTCACATTGGCCCCTGCTCATCCATACTCACCCAAAATATATTCCAACTATATTACAGTGTTTCAGAGTTAATTACACTCTTATACAAACATTTATAAATCAAAATGTTAGTACATGTTTTACAAAAATATTTAAGCAAAATACGTATGGGATTTCTTCTCAAGCAGGCCTCTAGTGAGCGCCGTCTTCTGGACCCGCCTGAAGGAGGATCACGGCGGGGTGAACAAAGTCTAGTAGTGATAATCTCTTACAAGAGGTTACTCTGCCCAGTGCTCATGCAATAAGCAACGCGCGTAGTGAATTCATGATTCCTACTCGAATGTCTACATGCTGATTCTCATGCCTCGGTCATCAGGCTCCCTCACACATGCTTATGCATGTATTAAAATCGTTTCCAACAAAAATATTTGTTTTATTTGTGAACTAACCCTCAGATATCTTCATCGTTGGTGAATTTGTTGGGTAACTCTCCGAAACAATTCATGGGCCTCTCCGACGTAAATTGTTGGACGGTTTCCCTACACAATTCTTCGGACAACTTTCCAATAAATTTCTATTTGAATAAGTATACAAAAAAAATAATTGTTTGGACAACCCTCCGATTTTATTTGTCATGCACTCACACTAACGTTACAGGAATTGCCCAGGTCGTATGAAATGCATTATGTCATTTTCATATAATACATGTTAATATATCAAGCATGCATATATTAACAAAATTGACACACAAAATTTTTTCAAACATAGAAATAACATATCAACACACAATTTGCATGTTATTCAAACACCAAGCAATAACATCTGACAATAGCATAAGGACGTTCAGTTTGAATCGATCGACGCGATCGAAGTCGGTCCCGAATTTCCAGCAGTGATCTCGAGGTTTTGGGGCGGTGAACGACGCTGCGACCTCACACCATCGTTCAATTAAGATGACTCTTAGCCAAAAATAACCAAAGTAGGAGAAGAACTCCCTGCCTCCGGGGTTGTGGCTCCCGATGTCTCCCGGTACCAGCGTGTAGCTCTTTTGATGGGGACCAACTTCCCTTCTTCTTATCGCCGAAGTTCTTGGGACCGATCATCGGAAATCTAGAGAAAGTGAGGCTTCTCACTCTAAAACTCTCTTCCTTTCTCTTTCCTCTTTCTTTTCTCTCTATTTTCCCTGCATTTTCCCCCGTCGAACGGTTGGATCAAGTTGAGGTGAGACATCCTCTCATACCCAGCGTGTTAACCTCTGGTAGTTGACTTGGATTTTATCCTCTTGTCAGTCTGCCATAGATTTCCTCAATAGCATGATGCCACATGTCGCCCATGCGCGGGCTCATGTTTGACTCGTGCGCTTTGACCGTATCACCTCTTGGCTACTCGATATGTCACATACCGCTCCGGTGCCTCGAAAAAGAACGTGAAATTCGATTATGAATTGGCGGTGATAGCTAGATTCGCGAGCGATTCCAGCGGTGGCTCCAGTTTGTCGTCGAGATCTAGAAAAATTCTGGATTTTGATTGAAATTACCATTTACCATTTTTGAAGAATTAGAATTTTCTTAGGTTTCTGATTCTTCCCCACCAAAAATTTAGATCACGAAATTCTACAGTCTAACAAATCACATAAATATACAACGTGCTATGTCATGCATATGGCTTCTTATTTAAGCATTAAGCGACTAAACCACGTATCCTAAGCGAAGGGATTAGGTGGCGCGTCGTGTTCTCGGCTCCCACGTTGCGCCATCCCGGCTCCACGGTGTTGCCCGCGATTACTTTCACTAGCCTCCACGGTCTTCAGTCATAAAGCGAGGTCTGGCTATCCATAATGCTTGGGTGGTCCCTCGCCGAAGGTCTAGCATGTCAACCTCGATTTCTCCCGAATCATTACATGGTACGGATCTTGAGTGTACCCTCGAACGTAGACGTGGTACCTCATGGACACCTAACATGCTCGTAAGCCAAACTAATCGATGCCCGAGTCATGAGAAAACATTTGTCGTGTCCAAGCTCACCTTCTACGGGGGTGTCTGTCAATCTGGACATAATGGAGCTCTCTCCTCGGTTCAACAAATGGCGTTGATATAGCCTCCCATATAATGCCTCATAGGTGCCTCTGTATATTCACACGATACTTGTTGTGGCAAGGCGAATTACTAAGAGATGGTACTCTTTTCCGGCCTGCCATATGATCGGGACATATGCTGCGTAGCATGTCCTTTTGCTTTACACAACAATAGTCTCGATTCTTAAGTCTTGTTTGTGGTGGAAGGTTGTACTCATGGTCGCCCAGGTGTCCCCCTTCGCCTTTAGGCTATTCCAGGTAGTTTGTAAACCTCGGGTCTGCATGGCACTATAGATCTTGACACTCCATGGTGGTCGATCTCTGCAATGTACAGCCCGTGAGTCTCCAGTATGAAAGTCATCCACATAGCTAAGAAAATGATAGGCTTAGTGGTAGGTCCCTTATCACCATATCGCGGCGTCATGTCTCAGCGGTGTTCGTGGCGAGTGGCTCACAAAGTCCATCGTGACGTGCTCCCACTTCTACTCGGCTACTTCCAATGGTGGAGTAGCCTGGTGACTTAGTGCCAGGCCTTATCTATTGTAGCGTGGCGTCATTCAATCAAAGTCGACGTGTCTCTTGTCCTCTGCATTTAGTATTGGCGATAAAGATCGATGCATCTTGAGGCCCTTACTGGATGTACGTAGCGGAGTAGTGGAGACTCCACGAGGATCTCCTCTCAAATCGATCATTGAGGGAACCCTGCGATCATCTATCGCGAAGACTACCATCTGTGTGGATAGGTCCGACCCTGTCACGATTGTGCTGATTCCACGATGGACACTAACTTCATGTCTACTCTGGAACTCTTAATCACTGCCAAATAGAGGCGGCATAACTTCACAAAATTCCCGATGTGCCGCGAGCTACTGTACATATTGCCAATTGGCGCCCGCGGTCTCGAGCATACGCAGCTCAGGGAAGCTAGCAAAGCGTGCCGCGCCGACCGACGGTGTCAGCCACCACATTTTCCGCCTTTAGGATGGTAATGCAAAGTGAAGTCTGTAATCCTCTCGAACTCATCCATCGTTGCCCTCGTATTGAGGTCATTTGTTAATAATATATCGCGACTTTTTTGTAGTCAAGATGCGCCTTTCGAGCGCTCACCCATATAAATGAGTGGTGCCAAATCTTCAGCGAAAATCTGGCGCTAACTTGATGTTATTGTGTGGGGTAGTGCACTCTTATGATTCTTCAAGCGGCATGAACCATAGCTACTACCCTCCGGATGCATCAAAACATAATACGATTGAGCGAGGCATCCTGATACCTTTGTGTGCCCACGTCACATGCGGGACTATCGAGTAGGGCGTGACCTCATTCTCAACTCTGGGATGCCTTCTGCGCGGTCTTGATCAAACTTGACCTCCTTGGGTCAATCACCGTCATAAGGAGCGATGGAATCTTGATAAATCTCCTGGTACCGGCCCGATCGAGAAACTCGTATCGGACTGACTTGGTCTCTCCCGAGCTCATCCGCGACCTCGACCTTCTGAGTCGCGACACGCGGCGACACCGTGTCCCAAAGAAATCTCACCTCCCGGTAAAGCGAAACTGGCACTTGCGGGTTGGCGTACGATTGATGGTCTCTTAGTGGCGCTAAAACAATCCTCGGATGATCTCATGCTCCCTCTCTAAGGTAGAGTATTAGATCAAAATGTCATCCCACGAAGACACAGTTGATCAAATAGGGTTGGAATACCACGTGCGTCGTCGATCAAAGGCATCACCAGTAAACTCGAAGTACCCACATGCTGGCGTCCTGAGGCAGCTATCTTGGGATATCATCTCCTAACCCTCGGTGATGGTAACCGATGCGAAGGTCTATCTTGGGTAGACTGCACTCCTCTCAGCCCGATCGAACAAGTCTCGTGATAGATGCAGATTCTTGATCGTAACCTGTTCATTGTTTTATGTCGATGATCGAAGAGTCATCCTTGCCCGCCATGGGGCGAGCGCCCGTAGGTGAAGTCTTTCGATCTGTGAACCTTATCCGGTAGCTCTTGGCTGGATGCGAATCTGTAACTCAAGCGTGCGTCCACGTAATGAGTCATAGAGATGGGTGAAATGCGGGAGTGTAACTGTCTGAGAAGTCCTCGACCCTCTGCGGGGCAATCCGTGTGCTTCGTGAAACAGCTATTACTCATACTAACAAACTAAGGTAGATCTGAAATTAGGTCTCACACCTGGTCTCTGAGGTAGGCTTGTATGTAACACATATTGTCCGTGATACTTGGACAGTACCTGATGCAGGGCAAAACACTTACCATGCTTGTCCTGACGTAACCTAAGTGCGAGTCACATTGTGGCGTGCTTTCTTCTACGCTCTGTCGATGGCGACTACGTATGCGTCAGCCGAAATCCATCGGATGACTTGAACTCGACCATCTGACCCTCGGGTCCGCGTGAGTAGATCCCGAGATCTCTGCTTCATAACCTCGACATATCATCCGTATTACCATGCAATCGCACTGAGGAGAGACTCCGCATCCACATGGGCTCCTCGAGCCTCTGACCTCTAAGCTGACTACACCCTGGCGTGCAACAATGAATGAATACGTGCACGGTCAAATAATCCTCTTGCCCTGGTAGAATGTAAGAAACGCTTTGCCATCTGGTGTGGCTGATCCACTGACTCAGCCGGTGGTGTGATGGAGTAGACACACCCCTGAATCCCTGACATCCTTGCCGTGGGACTGATGCTTTCGGCACATAACACGACTCTGCGGCACGTATGTAGGAGGTGCCGTGGCTCACGAGGCCTGAAATCTTGGCTCCATCGACCCATACTAAGGTATGGAGGAATAAGCGTATCATCACGTCATGGTATTGGGGCCCGCCATACGCCCCGAACCACTGGGTCCTTGTCTGCCGGGGCGATCTCTCATGTCGTTGGCGGTAATGAAACATCACCATCATCCTGCTTTGATGCTTGACCTGTCGTACGGCAGAGGACATGACTCTGGAACCACGTGAACTAGAAAGCCTTTGCTTCTTTCAGCGGAAGAAGGCCAGAGCTCTCCTTGTCTTGCCCTTGACCACGCATCCCGAGTGCTACGGCATGCTCCATCTCTATCTTGTGATCTGGCCATCCCGACATAAATTCCATATGCTATGGTAGTCACCACAATCACCTTCCACAGAATGGACAATCGACCCGATTCTCAAATCTCACGACCTTGGCATGCGTGGCCAGTGATCAGTAATGACTGCCTCCGCGGAACCTAGCCATGTTCTATCCTTGTCTGCGCTCACAGCGGCTCTAGGAACTCTTGGGCCTTTGCATGTCTAGCGGTGGCGGAAAATGCTGCCATGAAGGCTCATGGAACTCTGTCCAAGTCATTGCTTCTATGTCTCTAGAGGTCTTAACCTAGTCCCGCCATATTTGAGACTCACCCTCTAGCTGAAATGTAGCTAGTTTAATCTTAGCCGCAATGGAGGTAATATCCATGGCCTCTAGAATCCTCTCTATTTACCGGAACCAATGATCAGCTGCTACTGGATCCCCTCCCCCTGTAAATGATGGAGGATGATGTGCCCTGAATCTCTAGAGTTGTTTCGGCGGACCTCCTGGCCTGTACTTGCTTTGTCACGTGGTATGGTACAATCCCAACGAAGCCTCAGCAGTGCGGTGATCCAAAATCTTAGTGGTGCTTGGCTAGCACCTCGTGGACGACCTCTATGTCCTCACCCTCGACTAGCCATCTACATATGTTAAATGACAAGTTGAGTTCTAATGAAGTATCTCGAGGTGTAAATCGACCCAGAGACCTTATTCACACAGAAATTTTTTTTTCACACACCATCAATGCATTCTGGTAATGCAAGGTAAGCTTATTCCATATATTAAATCATGCACAAACAAAAATTTTATTGTTTTGTACTTTTATTTATTTATTGAAAACCACGTGAGCGGTGTCCATGAGCCGGTGACCACTAAGCGGTCTAGCGTCTCGGCTGGGTGGTGTGCATAGTGCACACCTAGAACCCGAGTTCTTGTGTAGCGCTGGGTTGCTTTGCTTGCCTTGTCATGCTCTGGTAGCCCGTAATGCACGTCGCGTCCGGCGACCTTCGGAAATTTGTGTCGGCGACCTCGGTGGCTCCCGGTCAGTCGAGTCGAGACCTCGGCGGGTAATCGGTCGCGGGCCGCAGCGAGTCGAGTTATCGGTTCTCTGTCTGACCCTAAGCGGTACGACACCAAGGCAGTCGTGACCGACTAACCCGTATCGCGGTATCGATTTCATGTACGGCGACCTGCGTTTTAACCGCAGTGGGATTTCAGTAGCGACCTCCCACCGCTACCACCCATGCGCGACATGAAATATGTCGCGACTTGTCGATTTCTCCCTAACTGATAATGGCGACATCAAAGCGATATCGAAAGCGGCGCTTTCGATCCCCCTCTATCGCGACATCAAAAAATGATGTCGCGACGCTCCCGACATAACTTAAACCCAGTCAGCGGCGCCCAAAACCATAAGCTCGTCTGCGGGCGATATGCGCTTGTCTGGCGCGCCGCAGCGCCCTTGTCGCTGACATAAAAATCGTAGCCAGCGACCCGAAACGCCTTCACGACCCGGCCGACCTCAATGCTATGGTGACCTCAAGCGTCTGGCTCCGACATCGAAATTCATGTCACGACCCAGGGCCCGGCCCGGTCGGCCGCCGACCGTAGCCAGACCTCAGGTGATGTATCGCGACACGGGACTGAGTTAGTCCGCGTGCAGTGCCCGTATCGTGACCCCCTTTCTTCGCCACCTATGTCGTGACACAAAATTGATGTCGTGACACGGGGCGAAAAAACATGTCGCGGCGGCTGAGGGTAGTGGGCGCGCTCTCGCGAAATAGCGTATTTGCTTGTCTTGCGCTGTCGGCGCACACCACGCGCCCTTCTGTCGCGACACCACCTGGCGTATCGTGACCGGGAAAACAAAATGGGCAGTAGCCCTCCATTTCTCCACGCACATTTTTTTTTTTCAAAATCTTCGGTAGCCTCCTGAGCTTTGCTACTCACAAGATGCGTGGCTTGATTCTCCCGAACTACGAAAAATATATATAAACACTGCTTGTTATATATTTCACAATTTAAAAGAGCTTAATTACAACATTTTTTTTTCCTTGTGCGAAAACTAAATAATCTTCAATTCCACAAGAAAACACAACTTTACATATTGAAAACTAGACATTGTCGGAAAATATATATTTTTTGTTTTAATTACGGACCTTTGCTTAAAATTCCTCAAACCAAACCTTTTCTAAAACCTTAGGGATTATATTTTCTTGACCCTAATGTTCAACATTTTCCTATATGCTATTCACCAAGCATACAATCATCTGGCTTATACAACACTTAAAATCATGTAACACTCCTTGAGAATGCACCACAGATGCGCTGATCTAACCCGTGCCCATCAAGTCCTAGCTAATCGTATATCTAACTTCCTGACACTAAGCTATAACTCTAGTATCCTACATCGAGATTTAGGTATTTATAAACCTATGCTTTGATATTAAGCTGTGACGCCCCAATTTCCGGGGGTCCCGTTAACCACCGTCAACTTGGGGAAACCTGTGTGCCTCATATCATGACACTCATACATGAGTAAAAATAGCCACATTGGCCTATACATCCATACTCACCCAAAATATATTCAACTATATTACAATCGTTTCAAGAAATTAATTTTACTTTTATACAAACATTTTATAAATCAAAATATTTAAGTACATCATTTTACAAAAATATTTAAACAAAGTCACATATCGGCTTTCTTCTCATGGCCTCTAGTGAGTGCGTCTCACGGCGCAAAGCCCGGTAGTGATAATCTCTATAAAGTTACTCCGCTTTTAAGTCTTTCATGCGATAGAAAATACACATTCAGTGATTATGAGTTCATGTGCTCCAATGTCTACATGCCCGATTCAAGCACAATTATCGCCGACTCCCTCACACATGCTTATGTAAGTAACCCTTAATCGTTTAAGCAAAAATGTTTTGTTTTTTATTTGTGGAGTAACCCTCAGATACCATCGTTAGACCAAATTCTTGAGGTGAATTTGTTGAGTAACTCTCAGAAACAATTCTTAGACCTCCAGCGTAAATTGTTGGGCCAGTTTCCAAACACAATTCTTCGGACAATTTTCCAATAAAATTTCTATTGAATAAGTATACAAAAAAAATCATTGTTTGGGCAGCACAAATTTATTTGTCATGCACTCTTACACTGTTGTTAAAATTTGATGTTATGAAATGCATTATGCCATTTGTATAATACATGTTAATATATCAAGCATGCATATATTAGCAAAATTTACCCACCGCAAACATGTTATTCAAACATAGATACAACATATCAACACCTGATTGCATGTTATTGAGCAAAAACAACCAACATACAACAATAGCATACAAGGACCATTTCCAGTCCTCAAATCAGTCCGGGACGATTTGAAGTCGGTCCTAAAATTTCCAACATTCAGTCCCAAGGTTTTGAGACTGATCAAACGGCCACTCACGGCCTCACACCATCCATTCCATTTGAATGACTCTTAAGTTAAAAATAACCAAAGTAGGAAGAACCCTACCTCCAGGAAGTTTGTCAAAACTCACAATCTGGAAATCACCACGTGTAGCTGCCTGTGGGGACTGACTTTGCTTCTTGCCTCATTTGGGTTTCTTAGGACCGATCAGAAATCTAGAGAGAAGTGAGACTTTCTCATTTCTAAAACTCTCTTCGCTTTTCTCTTTTCATCTTTCTTTTCTCTCTACATTTTCATACATTCCTTTGTCGAAGCCGGACTAGGTCAGAGTTGGGGTCAAGAGGCTTGTCCTCTCATGCCACATGTCAACCTCCTATTAGTTGACTTGGATTTCCCTATCCTCTTATCCATCTACCATGAATTTCCCTCCAATGGCATGATGCCACATGTCACCTATGGCCCACATTTGAGCTCATGTTTAACTCATTATGCACATGACATGTGGCACCTTTTGAGCTACTCACAATGTGCCAAGTGTCTCGCACCACTCGGTGTGTGGCACGCCCCACGAGCAGGAGATCGTTGACTACTAGATCCAACGAAGCCGATGTCAGTACCAACCACTTGAGGAAAAATGGGCGAGTCTCCTTTGTCTTTGGGGCTCTGCGATTACAAAACTTGTATAAACCTGCGTTTACGTCACAACGGTCAGTATAATCAATGTCTGGCCACTTGGGCCCATAAGCTAATACTCGTAAAACGAAATATCTGACTATTCTCCGATTATCTCTGATAATTGATAGTTGATTCGGCACCCATACAAACATATATTAACATCTGATTCATACATGTTATGTCCAAAAAACCATCAAAATCATGAACTGGCTTCTTCAAAATGAATTGTCTTCTCGGCGCTCACATCTTTGAAAAATATAATTCATGACGGGGGTGGTAATGCCCGATGGATTGAATCATACCCCAGGTGGGTTACTCCGCTAAGTGCGTGCAATGCTTCAAGTAAACACACACTCAAGTAAATACGTGATCCTACTTGAATGTCTACATGGTACCCCGTATCACGAGTCTCACCGACTCACTCACACACTTGCTTAAGTCATGTATGAGAAAAATAATCATTTCCCAACAAAACTTTGTTCTTGAAAAATATACTACGAAGTCGGTAAAAGATGGGACTACCCTCAGGCGGGTGGTTGGTGAGCACTAAGCGGTCATGGTCCTCATCAAAAAAATGCATTGGCCCATCTCCCAACCCAATTCGAATATCATCTGTGAAATTCCTTTCGCAACCATGTAAGATTTTTACAAAAATGCTATGTCATGCACTCACACCCACAATTACAGGCCTGCCGGTGCATATGAAAAATGCATTATGCCATTTTCAAAACCATTTACACAACCACTATCAATAGCCATATTTTCAATCATTACAATTACACATGTAATTCAACACATCAATCATCTGCAGTTTAGCTCATGACGATTTACATTATCATCTCCAGTGACTTACGAACCTGGAATTTAATTCCATATAATTGTCATTGTGTCTTTACATCAATATCATGTCTTAACCTACCTATTTCCACATACCAAGCCATTCATTTCTACTATTCAAGCACACAATACATAGGCGTTTAGTCCCGGTACACAACAAGGCCATTTTCGATCTAAAAGCGAGCAAATGGCGTCACAGTAGCCCACACTTCACACGCCGGTTCCTCTTGGTGAACGATTTCCGTCCATTTCGGTCTCCTACTCACCAAATAAATTTAATGCATAAATTCCTACACAACGATCACATGTCGGTTTACGGGCGTTCACGGGCTGTCGAAATGCAAGAATTTCCTGATGCGGTCCCCGAGTTTTAGGACCGAACATACGGCTCATTCACGGCCTTTTTCATATCAATTCATGATTTAAAGCATTATTGCCGCAGCAGTCCTCTAAATTTACGGCGATCCGGCCAATAAAGAAAATCTCAAAAGAAATTCAACAATTCGGTCGAGTTTTGGGGCCGGAGTCAAACTGACCCCTAGCGGCCTCGAAACCAGCGAAACATCAGCTTAAAATGAGAATAAAACACAAGTAGGGAGAAGCACTGCTCTTGAGTTGTCAAAACTTCATAAATCCAGGAATCGACGTAGCTTTGCTTTCTGCGATAGAGGCGTTTTTCATGCTGGCTCAAGTGAAAATCTGACGGTCAGTTAGGGATCTTGGGGAAGCACCTGCCGAAAAACTCTCAAAGAAATGGCTACTGGATCTCAAAAATGTCACTTTACGTTTTGTTTTGGCTTAATGAAGGAGATGAAGTCTTATTTGTATCTTGTCGTCTTGTGACTCCAAAATTCAAATTCCATAATGACCATTATGTCCTCTTTTCTGGTTGATATTGACGTACCATCTGACGATCCATTTTCATCATTTCTCTCATACCACTTATGGTACATGAGTACATGTTATATGTGACTTTGTCGCATCAAAAATCGTTTCACGGCACGCGGCTTAGCGATGCCTCGAAAAACGTGCAGACTCCGACTGTCTCAGCAAATTGCGAAATTTTACGTGCTAACTAGATTTAGAGGCGATTAGTGGTCGCGATCCGTTTGTCATCGAAGATCTAGAGAAGGTGGTCGCAGTTTTTATAGTAATTACAATTTTGTAATCAAAATTACGTTTTGCCCGCTTATTCGAGAAATTGAAATTTCTCGGGTCTTACATTCTCCGCTCTTAAAAAGAATTTCATCCGAAATTCACGTACATACATCGACCATATGCATATGTAACCTTGCAAACTCGAGCGGGTAGCCGGTATGATGGCAGGCTAAGGTCCCGATTACTATAACCCGATGGTTATCATCTCATCCGTGTCAGCGGCGATCAGCGACCCGATATGCTGCGTACTGGGTCCTGCGCTTATTCTTGCTGACTCGATCTTTAGAAAAAGTCAAATCTCTCCACATCCTGGGGAAAAATTTTCCCGTCACATTACGGCACTTTAAAGGCCTCGGCCTCGTGCGAACTATCACACAAGATGCATTAATGAATGAACGCAGTGCATCCAATTTAAGCTACTACACTAGTCGACAAATTGCAGTGAGCGTACCTGCATATCCAGGCTAATCTGAATGCTTTCGATCTGTACCATGAGATCTCTTGCCTCTGGGAATGATCTCGCCTCGTATGTCGGTGTGACAATGGTAACACTTCATTTGCCCGGCGGCCGAACTCTCGGCTGCCAGATCACGTGGTCGGCCTCGGCCTACACTCGACCACGGCTTTATGTGGCCCATCCGCGAAGTACTAAGTGCTAGTGTGGCATCCTCGAGGCAGATCTTGGTCCTCGAGCCTATACTAGGGTATGGAAGAAACAAATTGTTGCTCTGTCCACATGTGGCCCGGGGCGCGCAGATCGAACGCCAGCCGGGATCACGTCTGCAAAGGCGATCCGTCACTCGTAACGATCACGGCCTAATCCACGAAACTGGTGTGAAGCGAAGTCTTCTACCTCTTCCCGAACTAGGAAAGGCTGATCCTCCTCTTGTTACCCAACTTGCAGTATCAGAGTGTTCGAATTATTCTCGATTTCTCGTAGTCGGGGAGTGCGTCTGACCATGGTCAGTATCCGTAGGCGAAGTCCTACGATCCGTCGAATGGACAACTTCAACCCATTCGTGTCTCTCGTAGTACCCGACCAGTCGAAACTACGTATCTCGAAGATTGACATTCGGTCTCTCCCCAGCCCATCAATGCCTACGACCTTACGTGAGTCATTGACACTCTTGGTGCTGCCCTTACGTGTCCCAATCTCCCCTCGATGGCTAAAACTTGCACTTACTGAACTTGACTGTGATGGTCTCTTAACGTGTGTAAAACAATCTCAGTGATACTCGTACTCCCTCTGTGGGAGTAGATCAGATGTCGTTCCGCGAAGAGCTTCGACAAGCGATCTAGATAAAGTTGGAACACCACCATGCATGAGGTCCATGAATGCGGCTGGGCGCATTCGTCGATCAAAGGCATCAGTGACTCAAAGTGCCCATATGCGTCCTAGCGCCGTCTTAGGGATATCGTATCCTAACCCTCGGTTGATAGTAACCGGTCGCGAAAGTCTATCTTAGAGTGGACTCGCTCCTCTCGGTGATCGAGCAATTCATCGATCCTCGGTATTAGTGCAGATTCTTGATCGTAACCACGTTATTTGTCGATAGTCAATGCGGTCGAAGGTCTTTTTCCAACCTTCTTCTTCGCAAAATAGAGCGGAGGTGCCATCCCCATCTTAGTCATAGAGATGGTTGTAGTACGGGGTGTAACTCATCTGAAGTCTGCATCCACGTGTGAGGTAGTCCAGGTAGCTCATCCGGAAAAACATCCACATATTCGCAACTTACTCGAGGTAGATCTAAGTCTTGTCTCACCTCGTCCTCCTAGAGGTAGGCTCGCTAGCCCGACGGATTAGCCCATCCCACGGCAGGCTTGGACTCGTATAACATGCAGAGCGACGTCATGCTTGTCCCACGAAATACCATGCGAGTCTTGTCTGCGTATGGCGGTAATCTTCCCTACGCTCACAATCGATAACGATCCTTGTGGTATCGACCGAGTCATCTTCAGGATGACATTGAGCTTTGACATGTCCATGATCCTCAGGTCCACTGTGAGTAGAGTCCCCGAGATCTCTAACTCGTAACCTCGACCTATCATTCTTATTCTTGCCCTAATCCTTAGGGAAGAACTCATCTGTGGCTCCTCTGGTCCTCTAGAGGTCCTTGCCCATTCCACCATATTTGGGCCTCATTCTCTGCTTCAGACGTTGCCTAGTCTAATCAGGGTCGCGTCGGAGGTAATCTAAGTAGCCTCGCTTACTTTCGATCTGCATGAACCAATGGTCTACCATCATCGGATCTCTTTGTGGATAACCGAAGGATGAATCGTCACAAACCTCCCGAAGGTTACCGGATCTTCCGTCTACCGTTATACCGGCTATGCTATAGCGTTCATTTGTAATACCTCCCGACCTGGCAAAGAGTCTGGCCCAGTGAGACAACGGTGGTGCGACCGAGTACCAGTATGGGCCCTCTACGTCCTCGCCTCTGCCCTGCATATGTCAAATGACAACAGATTCATGTAATTTTCATTCCGGTCTAATAGCGATGCACACGCGATTCTTAGTAGACTTGATAACCCGTGGCCCGACTCAATTTCATTTCTAAAGTGGCGCTAACTTCCAACCACTCAATTCATTTTATTAGATGAATTTCTAAGCTTCCATGTTCATTTCATTATCAAATCAGCAAGGTCGTAATCCATAGTATTCACCGTTTTCTATCACGCATTCCACAAATGCGTATATTTTCTCTTGCAACTCTTGCGCGATCCACGATTTCAAATGGTAAAGTTAAATCGACAATTATCTACAGGCATAAGCACGACCTCGACTATTGTCATGTAATGCTTCGATATTATCTGCGATGAATTTCGCATTTAAATATTGTTTTCACTTGAAATTTTATTTTCAAATTTTATTTTTGAAAATTTTATTTTCGAAAATTTTATCAAAATTTTATTTGATTTTATTTGATTTTTAATTAAATTTAAATTTTTCGAGAAAAATTTTGAGATGAACGGTGTTCATGAGCGGGTTCCCGCGAACAATGTCCAAGAATTGACTCGAGGAAAAATACCAAGTCGAGCGGACAGCAAATTTAGTGCGCGGCCGAGAGCGACCCGCGCCCGGGCGCGGCTTGCGCCCGGCCGACCGCCGCAGCGCCCGCGCGCCTCGCCCCATTGCGCCACCAGCTGCGCGCTCATACGCTGGCGCCGGTACCAGCAGCCGCCCCACGCCGCGCCCCTGCTGGCTCGCATGCGCCTGCCGGCGCTTGACCAGCGCCCGGCGGCGGGTGTCGCGACACCGGTCGTCGATCTTGTGACACGGCGCTGGCGTATTGCAGCCACGGTGCGTATGACTGTGCGTCACGATCTTTCGGCCTCTTTGCACTGGTTGCAATACAATTGCCACATCTTGCGATATACTTGAGCGTGGCAATTGTTTGCTGCACAAATTTTCATTATAATTAATTAAAAAAAAAAATTTCATTTATTTCCAGAATTTGGAAAAATCACTAAAATCACTAAAAATCATTTTTTTCTACTCTTTAATACTCAAATAAATTTATAAATTTATTTAACCCATTCTTAAATTTTATGCCATATAAAACCTTAGAAAATTATTTTCTCACCTCATAACAAAATAAATTTATGAAAATTTATTTTCTTTTCCAGTTTTTCACTGAAAAATTTTCTCCACTCAAATAAGTTTATAAAAATTTATTTTCTTCCATTTTCTTCAATTTTACCACTTGTAAAATCTTAGAAAAATTTTCTTCTTCAATTCTCATCAAATAAATTTAGTAAAATATATTTTTCTTGGCTTTAAAATTTCTTCTCATTTCCCAACAACCCAAATAAATTTTGTAAAATTTATTTTATTTGTTCTTCGGTTTTACAGCATAAAACCTAAAAATTTAAATTTCTTCACCTATAAACCAAATAAATTATGAATTTATTTTGTTTATTTCCTTAG
Organism: Tetrastigma voinierianum; assembly: GCA_016808115.1. NCBI lineage: Eukaryota > Viridiplantae > Streptophyta > Magnoliopsida > Vitales > Vitaceae > Tetrastigma > Tetrastigma voinierianum. The sequence goes on along the minus strand of JAEQBH010002346.1, from coordinate 144,409 downwards.
TTGATTTACGCCTTGTAAACACAAAATATTTTTTTCTAAAATATTTCCTTAACTCATCTATGTGCTAATCACCAAGCACACAGCACTATAACACATTACAAACCATATTATACACACAATCACCAATTAATTCACAAAATCACATAAAACACATCAACACACGTGCAAATGATGTCCTGTAGTTTGTCCGTGATTTCCTAGGTAATCTCATACCTAAGCAGAACATCGAACCACACTAGTGGTGATGGATGAACCAGGAGCTCTCTGGGTAGTGGTATGTCTAAGCTCGATTTTAATTTTGTGAAGCTTGTATCGGGACTAAACTATAACTACACCCGCAGGGCTCATAGGTGATCGTGTATCCTGAGCTCGATGCAATTTGTGAAGCTTGTATCATGACTATAACTTTTATAACTACACCCAGGGCTCCCAGTGTCGTTTACCTTGGCTGTGCAGGCTGTGACCTTGAGCCGGGGTCAGTTGACTGCTCGTCGGCAGCGGAATACAAGTGGATGTCGGGCTGCAGCGCCATAGGGAAAATCAGTGGGAGTCTCCTTTGTCTCTTGGGAGCTCTACGATTACAAACTTGTATAAACCTGCATTTTGTCCCAAGCAGTCAGTATAATCCAATAAACCCGCGGGCCCATAAGCTAATACTCATAAAAACAAATATCATGACTATTCTCCGATTATCTGATAATTCAATAGTTGATTACACTTTATACAAACATATATTAACATCTATAAGTCTAATACATGTTATGTCCGAAAACCATCAAATCATGGTAGCTTCTTCAAATAAATTGTCTTCTCGAGCGCTCCCTGTACCTAAAAAATATAATTCCCACGACGGGGTGAGCTAATACCTAATAGTGGAATATGCAAAAGTGGGCTGCACTCTCCGCCCCTAAGTGCAATCTGATGCTCGAAGTAAACACACACTCCAAGTAAATCACATTGATCCTACTTGAATGTCTACATGATCACCCCATGTCACGAGTCCTCACCGACTCACTCACACTTGCCTAAGCCATATATGAGAAAATAATCATTCCCAACAAAACTTTTGTTCTTGAAAATATCTTGCAGTCGGTAAAAGATGGGACTACCTCAGGCGGGTGGTTGGTGAGCTCGAAAGCGATCGTAGTCGCCATCCAGAAATGATCTGTTGGCACATCTCGACCCAATTCTCGGGAATATCATCTGTGAAATTCCTTTCGCAACCATGTGTCGTTTTTACAAAATACTATGTCATGAACTGCTTTAATTACAGGTTGCAGTGCATATGGCCATTATGCCATTTTCAAAACCATTTACACAATATGTCAATATGCATATTTTCAATCAACTACAATTACACACATGTAATTCAACACATCAATCATCACCCAATTTAGCTCACTTGAGCAATTTACATTATCATCTCCAATGACTTACAAACACAATTTAATTCCATATAATTGTGTCATTGTGTTAACACATCAATATCATGTCTTAACCTACCTATTTCCACACATACCAAGCCATTCATTTCTCTGTTCAAGCACGATATGATTTTGGTCAATTTACATAACTCCAGGCCCATTTTCGATCTAAAGCAAAAGCAAGTGGGCTGTCCCACGAGTAGCCCACACCACTACATCGGTTCCTCTTGGTGGAGCAGGATTTCCGACCCATTTCGGATCTCTGCTCACCAAAAATAAATTTAATGCATAAATTCCTACACAGCGGTCTTACATCGGTTTACGGGCGTTCCGTTTATCGAAAGTCACAAAAATTTTCCGCAATTCAGTCGAGTTTTGGGGCCAGATCATCTGACTCATTCAGGCCTTTTTCATATCAATTCATGATTTCAAGCGTTATTGCCACCCAAACAGTCCTCTAAATTTCTGGGCAGTCACGACCAATAAAGTCTCAAGCATTAACGTGACGATTGGGGCGATCCAATAAACCTCCGCCATTTTCGAACCAATGAAACAATCGAAAAACACTTAAAATGAGATAAACACAGTAGGGAAAGCCACTCTTATCTTGGGATTTGTCAAGGCTTCATAAATTCGAGTCCGCAGCGTAGCACCCGCTCTGCGTGAAACGTTTTCCGCTTCTTGCTTTCGTCGAAATCCAGCCGGTCAGATTTCAGGGATCTTAGAGAAAGCCTTTTTCTGCCGAAAAACTCTCGAAATGGCTGTTTGGATCTCAAATGTCACCCCCACGTTTTTGTTTTGGCTTAATGAAGGAGATGAAGTCTTATTTGCTATCTTGTCATCTTGTGACTTAAAGTTAGTCGTAATGGCCAATTATGTCCCTCTTTTCAGTTTGATGATGGCACCATCTCGGCCGATCCGTTTCATACGTTTCTCTTCGTACCACTTATGGTACATAGTACATGTTATGAGCTTTAAGTCGCATCAAAAATGCGTTTTCACGGCGACGCGATGCGCCGGCGTCGCCGTCATTGTGCCGAGAAAATTACGAAATTTACGTGCTAACTAGATTTGGCGAGACGATTCCAACGGTGCAATCGGTTTCATCATCCAAGATCGCTAGAAGAATTAATTACGGATTTTTAACGTAATTACAATTTTAATAATCAAATGCGTTTTGCCTTTATTCGAGAGAATTGGAATTTCGGGTCTTCCGCGGTGCTTGAAAAACATAAAATTCCATTTGTCTCGGAATTCAGCGTGCGAATTTGTAGAGACGATTCCAACCGGTGAAGTCAGTTTAGATCATCGAGATCTGAAAATTTTGAAGTTTGTAGAAATTGCCATTTTACCATTTTTGAAGAATTAGAATTTTCTCGGGTTTTACAGCCCTGCATGTCTTCGTATTTATTTAAGATTACCCAAGGCGTGTGGGCGCAAAAGCCTCTTGAGGCTTTTTGAGCGGGAGAGCACATAGTTGTGAGCTTTTTTTAAGTGATGTCTTATTTCTAACAATATAAATAAAAATTATATACTCTAATAAATTAAATATTATATGTAGTTTTTATCTAATAATAAATCTGATAAAAAACACATTAGTGTTTTTATCATCACAAAAATTATAAACTCCAAAACAAAATAAACACTCATGGATTTCACGTCAAATTACAAATAAAGAAAATAAATCATCGATATCATTATTACCGTCATCGGGCGGATTTACCTAATGCCGATGGGGTGCTGCCCTACTCAATTTTTCCATTGTATTAAGGGCATTTTGAATTCAAGTGTTATACTTTGCCCCATTGAAATGTTATAACTTGTTTCTTAATTTTGCCTGTGGCCGAATCTAGCTCATACTACTCATCATCAATTTTTTTTTCTATTTTTTTAATTATATGTTAAATTTATTTATTATTTTTAATTATTATTTTCAAAATTTTACCTATTTTATATAAATTTTCGAAAGTTATTTTTCTATTTTTCACATAACTTTTTCAAAAATTCTACTCATTTTTACATAAATTTTCAAATTTATTTCATTATTTTCATAAATTTTTCTATTTTTATATAAAATTTCAAAAATTTTACCCCATTTACATAATTTTCAAGTTGTTCCATTTTCCATTATTTTTTCATAATGACATTTTTGTTATTAAGATGACAAATTTTAGTCTTTCATATAAGCTTTTTGGAGCTTTTTTTTTTTATAAGTTTCTCCATGAAGCTTATTGAAATAAGCTAAAAATGGTTTATAGGGAGGTTATAAGCTATTTTTATAAACTCTTTAAAACATGTACAATTTTTATCAAAAATACTTATATGAAAAATAATCTCAGTAAATTTAATAAATAAGCTCCTAAACACACCCTTAGTCTAAGTTTTAAAATATTATTTGTCACACTGTAGCCACATACTATTTTGTTGAGCCCTAGACAAATTTAGTTTTTAAATATTATTAAATAGTTTGGAAATGAAAATAATGCAAGTAGTGTGTGAAGACGGTAATATGTAATCATTAGCTATGACATTGAAATTTTTTTTTAGGATTGTCTGATGACTACGATGTGCTTTTAAAAAAAAAAGTCATTGATCTAGTTAGTGACTACAACATTACAAATATTTTGAAATTTTTTTAATTTAATGCAGCAAAAGTTGACTGTGGCATTACTGTTCACGTATTAGTTTTAGTATTATTTTTATTTTCAAACTATTTTAGTAATTTTTTACAATAAACTTTATTTCATTTTCCCCTTTTGATAATTTTAATTTTTCTTTTTAAAGATATCTTACCGTTTCTTTTTGAATTTTCCTATGATGACTTTGATTTCTTAACCAGAAAGAAATAGCATATTTGCTATATTTTTATTTTTATTTTTTATTATATGTGCTTATTTTTTTTATTAATACAACTTTAATTTCAATTTAGTAAATTGTCTGGACTTGAATCTAGAACCACCAAACGGTGAGCATGTTGGGTACGTGTGTTTGTTAAATGTAATATTAATTGGCCTCTCGGTCAAATTTATATATTTTTGTCCTTCTAATCTAAGTAAACACGTGGAAGTACTTTCGTGCATGTTTTCAGAAGTTAATTATTTTGTTTAGTATTGTATAGTCATTTAAAAAAAATCACTTCTAAAGAATAATATATTATATAAAAATTCGCTCAAAAAAAAAAATTATATAAAAATTAAAATTAATATATGCATTTATTTTTTTACAGTCATGCAAATTTTCATTCAATCAATATTTTAATTAAATTATCAAATCTAAATTTATTACAGTACGTCTATAATAAGATAATTCAACATTAGACATTAATTTTAATTAATATTACTGTTTTTTTGAATCGAATTTTAATTATTAATTTAAAATTAAAATTAAAATTCTCAATATATGCATTTACATTTTACAGTCATGCAAATTTTCTTTACTTAATTAATATTTTAATTAAAATTATCAAATCTAAATATTACAGTAAGTCTATAATACGATATTCAACATTAGACATTAATTTTCAAAAAAAAACATTAGACATTAATTATAATTAATATTATTGTTTTTTAATAGAATTTTAATTTTAATTTGGCAAATTAAAAATTAAAATTAATTTTATGCATTTATTTTTACAGTTATGCAAATTTCACATTCCAATCAATATTTTAATTAAATTATTTCAAATCTAAATTTATTAGAGTAAGTCTAATATATTCAACAGACATTAATTATAATTTCATTATTAATTTTTTTTTAATCAAATTTTAATTATTAATTTAAAAATTAAAATTAAAATTAATATATGCATTTATTTTCTTACAGTAATGCAAATTTCCATTCAATCAATATTTTAATTAAATTATCAAATCTAAATTTATTACAGTAAGTCTATAATAAGATAATTCAACATTAGACATTAATTATAATTAATATTATTGTTTTTTTAATCAAATTTTAATTATTAATTAAAATTAAAATTAAAATTAATATATGTATTTATTTTCTACAGTCATGCAAATTTCATTCAATTAATATTTTCATTAAATTATCAAATCTAAATTCTATTATAGTAAGTCTATAATAAGATAATTGACATTAGACATTAATTTTAATTAATATTACTGTTAAAAAAAAAGAAAAATAAATTGTTCCCTGTATTCTGATAAAAACAAGTAGTTGCATTAGGTTACCGTTTTAAGCGTGTGAGTTTGAGGTTATTTCATTAGTGGAAAAAAGGTAAGTGACCCTATCTTTTAAACCAAAAAGTAGTAGGAAATCTTTATATAAAAGTCAAAACTCGAATCTAAAAAGAGAATTTAGCTTTGTCTTTTTTAAGAAAATATTAAATTCAAATAATTAACTTTTGAAGTGTTTTTTTTTAAGATAATTCAACATTAGACATTAATTTTAATTAATATTACTGTTTTTTTGAATCGAATTTTAATTATTAATTTAAAAATTAAAATTGAAATTAATATATGCATGTATTTTTACAGTCATGCAAATTTTCATCGATCAATATTTTAATTAAATTATCAAATCTAAATTTATTACAGTAAGTCTATAATACGATAATTCAACATTAGACATTATTCTTCAAAAAACATTAGACATTAATTATAATTAATATTATTGTTTTTTTAAATCGAATTTTAGTTCTTAATTTAAAATTAAAATTAATATTTGCATTTATTTTTTACAGTTATACAAATTTTCATTCAATCAATATTTTAATTAAATTATAAAATCTAAATTTATTACAGTAAGTCTATAATAAGATAATTCGACATTAGACATTAATTTTAATTAATATTATTGTTTTTGAATCGAATTTTAATTATTACTTAAAACATTAAAATTAAAATTAATATATGCAATTATTTTTTTATAGTCATGCAAATTCTCATTCAATCAATATTTTAATTAAATTATCAAATCTAAATTTATTACAGTAAATCTATAATAAGATAATTTGACATTAGACATTAATTTTAATTAATATTAATGATTTTTGAATCGGATTTTAATTATTAATTTAATAATTAAAATTAAAATTAATATATGCATTTATTTCTACAATCATAAATTTTCATTCAATCATTATTTTAATTAAATTATCAAATCTAAATTTATTACAGTAAGTATATACAAGATAATTCTAATAGACATTAATTTTAATTACATATTGATTTTTGAATCGAATTTTAATTATTAATTTAATAATTAATAATTCTAATAATCTAAAACAAGTGTTTGGAAATTTTTTAAATAGTCTTTAAAATTAAAATTAAAATTTTGTTTGAATTAGTTATTTTATATTATATTTTAGTTTTATAAAAACATTGTGAATCTTATATACAAATCAAATTTAATAGTCTCATTAAATATGGAAATAGTTTTGTCATCGTAATAAATTAAAAACAAATAGTTTTAAGTAAACATGAACACTATTACTTTACTAAAATCATAATTATATATTTTTATATATACATTATTATAGACTTCGTATTTTTGGCTATTAGACTGCTTTCCCATTTAAAAAGATGAGACTTGTTTTTATTTATTTGAAAAATTATTTTTAGAAAAACTAGTTGAATGACCATTTATTTTTGTTTTATTTTAAAAGGAAAACAAAGTAGCAGTTAAAAAACCCTAAACAAGCACCACGATAAAGAAAATAAGAAGTTCGGGAAAACCGAATGTCTCTGGTCATACACTTATCTAGAAAGATGACTTAACAGAAGATTCTGCCCCCAAAGTCGCTCTACTAAACAAAGTATGAAAATACGCTGAATTAATCAACTAATAACACCAAGATAAACAATAACAATACAAATCACGCAAAGACATATATAACAAATAATCAATGAAAGTCGATTATAGCAAATACACCGAATTTACATTGTTAAGCGCTACTAATTATAAATAATGTTAGCCAAGAATAACAAAATACAAATTATTCAAATTCAATTAAAAATTGGTTATAAATCATAGCGTCAAATTATCTATTAAAAAAAGGATGTATGGATGCTGCCCCACCCAGTTCTCTGCTTTATACGTTGCTAAGCACAAATTAACTCTAATATTTCATTTTATAGGAATTGTGTAATTAACTACGCTGTTTCAAATTTTCAAGACTTATTGAAATCGGAAGTTTGAATTGAGCCAGTTCTAAATTTGAAAATTTGTACTTTTGGGGACTTGACTTTAAAATTAGGAATTTGTAAATTTGAAATTGGAAACTTAAAATTTGAAATTTGAGATTTTGAGGACTTGAATTTTAAAATTGAAAATTTTGAATTGGGAATTTCAAAGCTTGAAATTTGGACATTTGAATTTTAAAAATTGAGAAATGAAAATTTAGAACTTTAATTTTTGAAATTTGGGAATTTTATTAAATTAAGGGTGAGTGATAGTTTATATGTTAAGGAAAAATAAATTGAATTATTAGAAAAACATTAACAACCAATTTAATTAAATAAACAAAAAAGCAATAATATACTTTACAAGGAAAATAAATAATAAGACTATAACAATAAATTAAATATATATATACAAGATAATTAATTAAAAAAAATAACTATATAAAAGAAGAATAAAAAGAAAGTCAAGAAAACTTACCTACTAGACGAGCAAATTCTCTGACTAGTCAGATCTCAAGTTGAAATTGCTCAAAGTCAAAATGGGATCATCTCCCAAAAATTGCCCCCTCGTGCTTCGAGATTGCCCCTAAGGCCATCTTATTTTTAAATCAAACCTTTAAAATTTCTTTGAGACTACTTAGGACTCTATTCACGCAAGTTAATTCATACTTCCTTAAAAAAATAAACTTATGGATTCAATAGCGCCTAAATTATATAGTTCATTCCCTAATTTATTCCAAAAAATAAAAATAAAATATTTAATTGCCATCATTGTGCAAGGCCTAACCCTTGATAAGCCCATGTTTTCTTTTTTTTTTTTTCTCCTCCAAATCAACGAGAGCCCTTTATAGGTAAATGGAGAGACCTCTCTCCTTGTCCAAAATCCCATTAAGGGAACAACTTCATAAGCTTTCAAATTTTAGTACTACACATATTGTTAAAAAACATAAGGAAATTAACTCCTTGGAATTTTTTTTAAAAAAATGAATAATAATGATTTGAAATAATACTTAATAATATTTTTATTTAATAAATTTCAATTTTTTAATAAACAAATGACTAAGTTTTGTGTTACACATGCAAATTTGTAGGATAATATCATGTTAAAATAATTAATTTAATTTGAATTAATCATTATTATTTTGAATTCGTATTTAATCTAAATTTTTTAAAAAATAATTAAATAATTTAAAGTATTGATTATGTCTCACTTGATTTTTTTTTTTTTATTACCTAAATTAAAAAACTAGTCATTTGGGTATAACAAAACTATAAAAGTTTATTATTAAATTATCAAAATTTCGACTATTCTTTTTAAATGTTTAGATTTTTTCTTAAATCCTTTAAAAATGATAAAATTCATTAATAAGTTTCATGCAAGGTATTTTAAATGATAAGATTTGTTTCTTAAATTCTTTAAAAATGGTTAAATTCATTAATAAATTTTATACAAGGTGTTATTTTTTTTACATCTAAATACTTTTGTTACACATGCAAACTGCCTTAATTGGAGCACTTCCACCTGGAATCCCTCCTCCCTTTCTCATGCCCCGCATTTTTAAAACTTTAAACGTTGTATCACTCTAATAGTTAATCTAAGTCATCTTGGATCCCAACTTGTTAATTTTTTTACATCTAAATAATTTTTTGTTACACATAAGAAATCTGGCCTTAATCAGACTCCAACTCTGATCCTCCCCTCCCTTTCCCATGCCCTGCATTTTTAAACTTTAAACGTTGTATCACTTAATAGTTAATTCTAAGTCATCTTTCATATTAAGAATTATGAGTTAATGTTTATCTAATATATGGTAATAATTGAGTTTATTATTTTAAGTTGCTTAAGTATTTCACAATGAAATAAGCTTAGCTTTTTTTATAACTACAAGATTGCTACAACGTAATAATTTGGTTCCAACTAGGACCCTAACTTTTCTTGACCCTTTCCTTCCTAAATATCATGCCTTTAAATTTAGAATATTCTTCCAATCGAGTTAAGTATGATCGAAATAAGCTAGTTTAATGTCAAAAGTAATTTAGTAAAAATTGCACGGGGTAGCTTTCTTTTTAAAATAATCACCAAATTAGGTCTGCATGTGTCAATGCACCAAATTAGTTTGTGTTGTGTTAATGCACCAAATAATGCAACATATAGAATAATTTAAAGGTAGAAAAGAAAGAAAAAACATAATTTAACAAAGTTTGGTATAAATACCTAGTATTCTGGCAAGGCGTAAAACTTCACTAATCCGAGAGCATTACAAACTTTGATCATAAATCAATTTCCTAAGAAATTGAGTAAAAATAAATATCCAAACAATCGAAAGCAATACTACAATACCCAAAGTAGAGATGGGAAGAGGTGTGAATATTACAAAGAGGAAAAAGTCATTTTACAGGCTAGGGGGTGAAATCAAATCCCACTTTTAATTGATGTGGGATTACTAATGAGACAAAAAAAATAACAAATCTCTGCCTTTACAAATATGTCAATTTCACCTCAAAACTCTATGTAAAAGCCGCAACTCCTTAATATGTGCTTAGCGGAGCAATCAAATCGGTAGTAATGTTGATCAAATCTAAACACCAATTGAACTCTCGATCGCGTCACCGCCTTTAGTCAACATATCCGCATGATTCTGGCAATCCCAATCTTCGATATAAGATTCATCCTTCACTAATAATCTTCAGACAAAATGATAATAACATCGATATGCTTCGCACGTAACATGAAAACACTAGATTCTTTCAAGAACAAATAGCTCTATGATTGTCAAAATAAATAGCAATTTTCTTATGACCAACCTCCAATTCATCCAATAGTCCTCCTAACCAAATAGTCTCCTTTACTGCCTCAGTCAATGCCATGCACTCTGCTTTAGTAGTAGACAAAGCAACTATAGATTATAAAGTAAACTTCCAACTTACTAGTGCTCCTGAAAAAGTAAACATATAACCGGTTGTTGATCGTTGTTTATCCAAGTCATTAGCATAATTTGAATCAACATAGCCAATAACATACTAATTACATGTATCATCACGCTCAAAGACTACACAACATCTACAATTCTTCACTAAGAAACTCGTAGAATCCATTTCACCGTCCCGCTTACTGCCCTTTATCAAGATCATGTATATACCCGCCTCACTACTCCAACTAAACCAACCTTATAAATTTCAAGAATTACTATAGATATAGTGGTTTAGGGTCATCCATTGGGATGATTTTTCTCTCTCTTATTTTTGTAATCCTAGGCTTTTAACTACTCTAATTAATTGCTTTAGGTAAATAGAAATTAAACAGAAAATTGAAGATTGATTTTTAAGAGCTTTGAAAGAGTGATGTTTGCTGATTTCTAGGAAAATAATATAAAAAGGTCTCAGGATTTGGATTCACCAAATCCGGCCTCATCATGGTGATTCGAAGGGGGGTTTTGTAATACCCGACGCCTACAAGAAAACCAAATTTATACATCCTCCCTTTAAATTCTACCTAGGTTCCCTTGCAAGATATAAGTGAAACAAAAATTTATGTAAAGTAAATCATTCATACATGATTTTAGAGTATGCCTAATGTGTTCCTCAACTCGACCCTTTGGTGGTTTCTAGACGAGAGACAATATATTATGGATGTCAGTCAAGGTGAGTCGCCTAAGCACCCAACATACCATCCAACTCGCAAGTATCAAGAAGACTAGCTGAAGTGAAGACAAACTTCTATATGGATAGTTGAGGGAACTAGGACTGCTGCCTCCCTAAATGGAGTCCCCAACTAATGTACACCCGACCTTCAAGTCTCTAAATATTGTTGAAGTCATTACTATTGGTTTGAAGTGCGCTTGCCCCCTTCGATCACCATGGTGAGGTGGATCGGATCCACCTCACCCCGAGAAAGTTGACTACTCACTCATGGTGAGTCTTGAAGATGCCATAAAATAGAAAGAAGGCAGAAAAATAAAAGAAAAATGTGTTGAAAGCTTTTATAAAACAAAAAGGAGAGAATTCTCCCAAATTACAAACTTGACTAAAAGAAATTGAATATTGAATAGATGTCTTTTGTTGGATCATCTACCCTATTTATAATACATTCGAGGTTTAATCCATTTACTCAAGGCAAGTACTTTCCTAATACAAATCGAATCTTGAAGATTGGAGCTCAAAAACAAGTTATTCTTTGTCTGTCGCAACTTCGCACTGGGCAGCACTCGGTAAAATTCTAATCTCAGTGCGCGCAAAATCCGAAATTCTCAGTCAAACCCGAAATTTTCTAGACCGATGACGAAACTGATTTCAATCGCTGGAATCGCCTCGCCAAATCTAGCTACCACGCCGACTTCGTCAATTCCAGACGCTTGAATTCGTACGTTTTTCTTAAGATCGAGCATCGGTGCCGTAAAACAAATGCGCGCGAGGTGACAAAAAGTCACCTTATAAATGATGTACCTGCGTGACATAAGTTGCATGAGCGAAGAGATGATGGAAATGGATCTGGCCAAGATCAGGCCACCGTCAAAATCCGTGCTTAGGGACATGATCGTATTCTTTAAATTTTAAATGATAATAGGACAAGATAGCTAATAGTGTCATCCTCTACCTTAATTGAGTAAACCAAAACGTGAGTGGGAGAAAACACTCTTACGTAGCTTAGTTTTTTGATTTTTTAAGTGAGAGAGAGTGTGATTCTCTAAGATCCCGACGATCTGACCTTCCTGACTTCTTTCAGACAAGAAGGGAAGTCGTTTCACGTGGCGAGGGCAACGTTATAAGCACTCGTTGAGTTTCGACAAACTCCGTGAAGCAAGGGTTTTATCCTACTTGTTTTAATTCTCGCTTAAGTACTTTGTTGATGATTAGATTGCCTGAGGCCTTAAACTGCCGTGCTTGACTTGGCCCCAAACTAGGGACCGAAGTGTAAAAATTATGAGCTAATTTGATGTCCAGATACCCATAGATTGTTTGGGCTGTTAGTGTATGAATTATGCATTAAATCATGTTTTGATGTGTATGAGGCTGAAAATGGCCATAGATTTCGGGTTCATAAAGTGGAACCGATGATAGGTGATTGGCTGTGAACAGTACCCGAGGGTTTCACTGTTCACGTGAATAGTGTTCACCAAATATTTTTGTGAGAATATATGTTTGGTAGCGTAATTCAAATTGAATTGCTTGTGTTTGTTAATTAGCCCATGTGAGCTAATTTTTGGTGAAATGGATTGTGAATTTGCACAACATGTTTGTGTGGATTAATTATGTTAGTATATACATGTTTTATATATTAGCATGTGTTGTATAATTTGTGGTGAAATGACATAATGCATTTCATATGCACCTGGGTTACCTAGAAATTAGGTGTGTGTGCATGACATGAATTTTCCGAAACGAACATATGGTTATAAAGTAATTTCACAGATGATTTTCCGTAGAATGATGTCGGGAGATGGTCCTACAATTACACGTCGGAGGAGCTCATGTATTGTTTTGAAAATTTCCAACACATTCGCCTCGGAGGGTAGTCTCATATTTTTACCGACACTTTGGTAGTATATTTTCGAGAACAACAAGTTTTGTTTTGAAATGATGCTTTTCATACATGTCTTAGCAAGTGCCAGGAGTCTCCGAGGACTCTGACACGGGTCATCATAGACATTCAAGTAGGATCACATTTACTGGTGTGTGTTTACATAGGATTATTGCATATGCACTTAGGTGGGGAGTAACCCATTTAGGTGATTCCACCATCGGGCATTAGCTCACCGTCGAGGGAATATATTATTTGTGCACAGTGGAGCGCATTTAGAGACTGGGCCATCTTAAAGGCCGATTGAAGAAAGTCGGGCTGCGGGATTTGATGATTTTTGGTTTAATATGCGATGGTATTAAGAGTAATGAAATAATCCCTTGACTATTGGAATGGTTGGAATGTATTTGACGAGTATCGGGTTTATGGGCCCAAGAGGCCATTTTTACTGCATGGGTATCGAGGATACGAGACGTACCTTCCGCGGTTGATTCGTAGGTCAACCTGACACCCCGGGTTTTGGGGCCACAACTTGGTAGACGTAGAGCCAAGGTAACCACATCTTGGGAGCCTTGCGGGTGTAGATAGCTTAGGTATACGATTACCTAGAGGGTTAATGGATTTGGGTCAAGGCCAGAGTCTTTAAGAGATAAGGACATCACCACTTGGTGTGGCTCGATGTAGAGTTAGGTATGTGATTACCTAGGAAATCACGAGACGTGATTTGTAACACCGCATGCACTGTTTTATGATTGATGTTTATAACATGAATGATGTGTGATTGTTTGATGGATGGTTATAAAGTAGATAGAACGCGCTTAAGGATTAGCACGTAGAAAAAATAATGTGTTGAAATTTTTCGGAGTTTCATGCTGTGTAAACTGGAAAGAAGAAAATAAAGAAATAAATTTTACTAAATTTATTTGGTTTATAGATAAAGAAATGTACTTTAATAAATTTTAAAGTCGAACACTGTGGTTAGTGTGAGAACAGAGGTTTGGGGAATTTTGGACAAATGGTCCGTAATTAAATGAAAAAAAAACGAGGAGAGAGAAAATTTTTGGTTTTACAAAGGTAAATCAATAGTATGAATAAAACAAATTTATAAATTTATTTAGGTGTACCGGAGAATGAGAAAAAAAAAATGGATATGTATTTTTTCGTGTTTCCAAAGAGCGTTAAAAGAAAAAATTGTGTGAAAATGAAAAAAATGGTGCGTACTGGTCACATTGCTGACTGCGGTCACAATACAATGGAGATTGTATCGCGGACACAACCGTGCATCGGGTGCGCGGATCGAAAGATTGCATTGCAATCTTGGGGAGTGCAGGTTGGCTTGGGGAGTGATATCAGACAGGACAGTCGAGACCGGCTGTCAAGGCCACGATACACCGGCGTATTGTGATAAGGAAGCAGAGGCTTAGCAAGGGCTCGGGTCGCATTACATGGAACTCAGACGTGACCGGCGTGGTTTGAGCTGGTCGTGGTCACTGGTACAAACTTTGTGACGTGACCGGCGGTTTGATTGGACGGAGGTCAAGCGTAATACGGACGTGTATTATAATGAGGCGTGCAGTTAGGCCTTGGTGAAGGTCACGATATAGTTGGTTGTATCATGACAGGAAAGGCTTGAGTGGCTGAGGGAATTGTATCGCAATACACCGAGTGTATCAGGATCAGGAGCAAGAGGTGAGGCATCGTGTCGCAAGACAGTACATGACACGGCCATGCTCAAGGCTACGCACAAGGCCACGACACGGCAGCCAAGGCCTGCGACACGGCCGACCTTGGGCTGCGATACGGCCGGGGTCCCAACCACGCATTGCGCCAAGGCGCATCAGGCGGCCAAGGCCCGAAGATTCGTGCGCGTCTTCGTCAACTGCTTCAGACTTGGTGCACCCAGCCCACTCGACTCGCACGCTTGTAGTCATCATCGTTGTGATTAATCGTTCACAAAATTTTTTCATAAAATTTTTGAAAAATAAAATAAAAATAAATAAATGAGATAAAAAATTTTTTAAATGAAATTTTCAAAATAAAATTTTTTTATGTTAAATATGAATTGATATATTGAATAAATTGTCTCAGACATCAGAAATGCATGGACAATATATATGAAATGTTTTCTATGTAGAATAATGTCTCTGGCCGTGTTTATGCCTTGTAGATACTACATTGAAATTAATTTGCCACATTTGAGGCTACGTGTGAGTGGCTGGCGAGTGGGGCGAGGGCGTGGGGGCGTCCACGGGGGCGCTGATCGGGCACCTGGAGCATTTGACCCGATATGGCACGGTCAGCCAGGCCTTTCTTTGAGAAATTTATAGGGATTACCGGTCGTCTTAGTTACGGGATGGTGCGACCCGGGTGGTCGAGGGAGGTCAGAGTAACCTCCAAGGAGGTTTTTCGAGTGCATCGCCTCCAGAGCAGTGCGGGGAGGAGATCCAGATGGTGTGAATAGTGGTTCATGCGGATCGAGAAGGTGTTAGAGGCTATGGAGATTACCTCGGCCGGTAAGATTAGACTAGGCTGCGTTCGGCTAGGGTGAGGGCCCATATATGATTGGGCCCCGGGCAAAGGCCTTTAGAGACCTAGAGCGATGACGCCCAAGAGGCGAGAATTCCGGGGGTGTTCATGGGTAGAAGTGTGCTGGGATACTCACAGAGGCATGAGAAGGCTCAAGAGTTCCTAGAGTAGACGGGTGATAATTGTGATGGATTATGTGGCTAGATTCACGAGCTGGCAGTTTGCTTGATGATTATGTGGCCCGCGGACATGGCGAGTCGGGAGGGTCGAATGGGGGTTTGAAGTTGTCCATTCGGGGTAGGATTGTAGGATTTGTCGACGGGACATGGACTCCATGGTTGGGACGACCACGACCATAGAGAGGTCGAGGATGCTTTCGGGCTTTCGGGATCTGCGGGTGTTGGTAGCAAGAGAGGAGGATAAGCCTTCTTCTAGTTTGGGGAAAGGGCGAGAAGACTTTTCTTCCACACGAGTTTAAAGGGACCCGGGGCAGGGGTGGGCATCACAGTCAGCGAGGCCCGGATGATATGTTGCCTGGCAAGCCAGATTGGGCATGTGAGGCAGGATTGCCCCGAGAGGCGGATCGGAATTTTGGGACAGCGGTCGATTCGGCGTAGAATAGGAGAGTATCTGGTTCGACTCACCTCCGCTAGTATGGGTCGGAGGAACCGGAGTTTCGATTTCGAGTCTTTATCTGAAGCACTTTCGACGGCATAGGTGGGCCAGAGGGGCTAGAGCGTGGGTCGAGGTCAAGTATAAGACTCATAGGCCGGGACTTCTAGTCGAGCAGGGCAGACGATATGTTATTTCTATCGACAGCTTGGGCATATGAGGCGAGATTGTCTGAGGAGCGAAGTGCTCACCATGGTATATAAATTTGAGCTGAGGCTTGGCCGGATATGTAGGGTACGTTTCTACTCTTGCACTTGTTAACTAGAGTAGCGTTTAAATTGGATGCATCATATTCATTCATTATTGCATCTTGTGTGATGGATTTGGGCTTAGAGGTTAAGGCACTTTAGAAGAACGGTATAGATGTTAGCTGCACAGGATGTAGGGTGAGAGTTGACGATAGAGTCGGGATTCTGAAGTTAGAGATCTCAAGATTACGCTCATGGTGGACCCCGGGAATGGGGTGTCACGATTAATGGCATCATTGCGTTCATGTGCCGCGGTAACATCGCGTCGAGTGGTGTGGGTGCCGCGGTATGGTCATTCACCACTCTTGGTGAGTGTGGGTTGAGATTTGTCTTTGGGACTACGTCCGATGAAGACTCGTAGTTCGAATCGGGGAAATGAAAGTAATTAAAGTGTGTTGGGGCGAAACGAGGAGAGAAAGAGAGAGAGAGAGGATCGTTAATCCCCTGGGTGAGAAGCACAGGTTAGGGTGAAGGAGACCGCGGTAGTATCGAAAGGTCTGGTAGTGTAAGAGACTAGGAGATATCCGAATTTCTTTGTGGGTGTAGGGCAGGGAGGTATCCGAATTTACGTGTGGAGTGTGAGACCGTGGGTTGTCGAAATTTACGTAATGAGTGTAAGAGACCAGTGGAGTTATCGAAAATTTACACGTGTGAATGTAAAGAGGCTCGCGGTGTAGGTAGAGTTATGTTGCCAGATGAAAACACACGGTCAAGTTATCACACATAGACTTATAGGGTGAAATTGATAGGAATCGAGATATCAAAATTCTATGTGAATGTAGAGGCTCGCGAGTGTAGGCCAGAAGAGTTATGTTGCGAGATGAAAACACGCGGTCGAGTTATCACATAGACTTAGAGTTGAGTGATAGGAGTCAGGAGTGACTCGAGATGAAAACACACGGTCAGGTTATCACGTAGACTTAGAGTTGAGTGATAGGAGTTGGGAGTGACTCGAGATTTGGATACCCCTTTGGAAATTGCATTAGGTGTTGTTAAGCCGGCAAGGGCTCGATATATGGATGTCATTCATGACATGGACTAGGTTGACGGTCCATTGGATTGTCAGTGATTGTGAACTTGGGAAGGTCAGCGTTTACACGCGACGAGGGGTTGTGTAGGGTTACATGTTGTGTGGATTATATACGGTGTTAGAGGACATTTGCGAGCATGCATCTGGATCATGGGGTGGCCCGGAGAACAATTACCCTTAGTGGAGTCGCTACAAATAATAGTTATCGAGCGAGTATACAAATGGCACCATATGAGGCATTGTATGGGAGGCCATGTAAGATCACCTTTATGTTGGGCCAGGAGTGGGAGAAGAGAGCTCCATCACGGGTCTGATCGATAGGAACACCTGAGAAGGTGAGCTTGATGCCACAGCGTCTTCTCACGCATTTCAGGCCCGGGAAGAAAGCTATGCGAGATGTACGTCGACCGCGGTTGAGGTTTGGAGATCACGTCTTCTTGAAGGTGATGCTGAAGTGGTTAGGTTTGCGGCGGCGGAGGTTATCGCCAGGGTCGTGGGCCTTTTGAGATACTCGAGAGGGTGGCGTTGTGGCGACGGTTGGCTTACCGCCCATCATGTCAGTGTCCACGGGTATTTCACGTCTCCATTACTCGAGTACATTCCAAATCGGCTCGTATGGTGATTGGGAGAAGTGGTTGACTAGCAGTGGAACCTTGAGGAGGGATCGGTGGCGTTTTGGATAAGCGTGATCAAGTTTTGTGACTCAGGCCGAGTGAGGATAGTGAGGGTGTTATGGCGGCAGGTGGAGTGGAGGAGTCAACGTGGGAGGCGAGAGGACACGATCACGGGCCACCTATCCTTTTTGTTTAGGGATGAGAGGTACGTGGTTTAGTCGTTTAATATTTAAATAATGAGTTTCCATCACATGGTATAGTGCACGTTGCATATGCATGTAGTGATTGGTGTCCGAATTTCGGGACGAAATTCCTTTTAAGGAGGGAGAATGTAAGACCCGAGAAAATTCTAATTTTCTGAAAAATGGCAAAATCGAAATTTCGGTCAAAACCCGAAATTTTTCTAGATCTCGGATGACGAAACGGATTTCACCATTGGAATCGTCTCGCGAAATCTAGCTACCACGTCGAATTTCGTCGAATTCCGAGACAGTCGGAATTTACACGTTTTTCGAGGCATCGAGTATCGGGTGCCGTAAAATGAAATGCGAGGTAACAAAAGTAACCTATAACATGTACTCATGTAACATAAGTTGCATGAGTGGAGAGATGATGGAAATGGGCGGCGGGTGTGCATGTGAAATCGGGCTTAGGGACATGATTGGTATTTTTAAAATTTTAAATAATAATAGGACAAGATAACCAATAGTGTCATCCTCTACCTTTAATTGAGAACCAAAAACGTGAAAGGGGAGAAAACACTTACAGTAGCTTAGGTTTTGATTTTTAGTGAGAGAGAGTGTGACTTCTCTCTAGATCCGACGATGATTTGTCGGTCTTCGGAATGAAGGGAAGTCGTTCACGTGGCGGGCAACGTGAGCCGCCGGTTTCTTGGAGTTTCGACAAACTCCGTGAGGTAGGGGTTTTATCCTACTTGTTTTACCCCTTGTTTAAGTACTTTGTTGATGATTCGGTTGGTTTGAGGCCTTGAACAGCCGTTTGATCGGTCCCAAAACTTGGGACCGAAGTGTGAAAATTATGGAGCTCATTTGGATGGTCAGAGTGACGATCCACGAGGAAGCTGTTTGAAATTTGTATTGTATGAATTATGCATTAATTCATGTTTTGATGTGTATGAGGCCGGAAATGGCCATGGATTTCGGGTTCATAAAGTGGAACCGATGATGGGTGATTGGTGGTGAACGGTAACTTAGGGTTTCAGCATTCACGTGAATAGTGTTCACCAAATATTTTTGTGAGAATATGTGTTTGGTAGAGTAATTCAAATTAGACTAACTTGTGTTTGTTAATTAGCCCATGAGCTAATTTTTTGGTGAAATAGTTGTGAATTTTCATAACATGTTTGTGTGGATTAATTATGTTAGTATATAAATGTTTTATATATTAGCATGTGTTTGTATAATTTGTGGTGAAATGGCATAATGCATTTCATATGCACCGGGGTAACCTAGAAATTAGGTGTGTGTGCATGACATGAATTTTCTGAAAAACGAACATGGTTGCGAAAGTAATTTCACAGGATGATTTTCCGTAGAATGGTGTTGGGAGATGGTCCTACAATTACACGTCGGAGGAGCCCATGTATTGTTTTGGAAGGTTCTCCAACACATTCGCCTCGGAGGGTAGTCCCATATTTTCTGGGCACTTGGTAGTATGTACCGAGAACAACAAGTTTTGTTTTGAAAATGATGTTTTCTCATACATGACTTAGGCAAGTATGAGGGAGTCGGTGAGGACTCGGGACATGGGTTGGTCATGTAGACATTCAAGTAGGATCACGCATTTACTTGAGTGTGTGTTTATATAGGATCATTGCATATGCACTTAGGTGGGAGCATTTAGGGTGAGTTCCCTTCTTTGGGCATTAGCTCACCACTGTCGGGAATATATTATTTAGGTATAGGGCGTACGAGGCCGGCTCATCTTAGGGGCCAGATTTGAAGAAAGCCGGGTTGTGGCTTTGATGGTTTTTGGTTTAATATGTATTAGAATTGTAGATTTTAATATGTATTTGTATTAAGAGTAATGAAATAACTCTTGGACTATTGGAATGGTTGAATGTATTTGGATGAGTATTGGTTTATGGGCCCAAGTGGCCATTTTTACTCAGGTATGACTCTCGAGATACAAGACGTGTAGATTTTCCACGGGGTTAAGCCAGAGTAATCACTTGAACACCCACGGTTTGGGGTGTCACACCAGAATACGGGTGTGGTGTGAAATTTCGCACCCATAACCTAAGTCAGTGTGAAATCACAAGATCAAGCTACTTAAGTGAGGAGATGGTGCGAAATTTCACATTGACTGCGAAGTCAGTGTGAAATTGCATGATTGTAATGCGGAATGCTTTAGAATGACTTCAATTCCCCCATTTTCTTGCTCGATCATTCCTTCTTGGTCCCAACTCGGTTGAATTGCTTCCAGAGGCTTCCAACCTCATGCAATAGATACAAGATTTCCTCATTGCTTTGACCTCGTGATTCCAAAGACCCGTAAAAATTGCCTAAAAAGGCAATTATGCATACTTGTACTCAATAAAACCATTAGTAACATGTTTCAAGGCTAACAACGTACAAAATCAGTAAAATGTGAGTTTTCAATACAAAACCGGTTTTAAAATGGGAAAATTAAGTATGGAAAAATGCCATTTTTTATCAATTATCATGATCTCCATACTATCTTCTTTGTCTTACCCAAATCTTTCAATTCAAACTCCTGATTTAGTTGAGTGTTCATTTTCTCAATTTCTTCGACATGCTTCGAAGTATCAACATATCATCAACGTCTGAGGTAGATAAATGAAATAACCATCATGTAGCCTAAAAAAAAAATACATAGCTTTTTAACTTGATATAGTTAGACTGAAGTGTGATTTTATAAACGATCAAACCGCTTTATGCCATCGCTTCTGAGATTGCTTCAAACCATAAAGCCATCTTTCACTTGCAACAATATCTTCTTTTACTAACATCTTGAACTTTTGGCTGTTCATATATAGGATTTCCTCCTCCAAGTCACCACGTGAAAAGTTGTTTTAAATTAAGTCAATCATTCCATATTTATTTCGAGCTACCACAGATAAAATTTAATGAAGAATGTTTCATAGCTAGAGAAAAATAATTCTCATTGTGAATAATCTTCCTTCTAAGCATAGCCTTTGAATGCTGCCCAAATTCTTGCCTTGTAGCTTATTTCATTGTTGAAATATTATCCTTCTTTCTAGAAACCCATTTGCACCCAATTCCCTTCTACCTTAGTAGTCGGTTACACCCCAAGTTTCCATTCTTATGAAGAGACTAAGATCTCCTCTTCCATAACTATCTTCCACTTATTCACCCCGTAATCGCACCCGATTGCCTCTTTTTGATGAAGGGACATCATCTACACCAGCGTATAAGCCACTGTATCATTATATCGAGCATGCTTGTGTATCTCACGTCTTGGCTTATAACTGCAATAGATTCAAGTTGCTGCTGTGATTCTCGAAAGAACCTTCTCCACCTCATCTCTCAAATCCTCCCTTCTATCATAGATTACCAAAATCATTTAAACAAATCGAAGTTAGATGTACGTTGGTATTTCAAAATCCACTTCATATCGACTATGATCTACTTCACGCACGCTACTTTCCTTTGTCTAATTTTTCCAATTTCTTCAATGATTGAGGACTCATCAAATGTCAGCATCTCACCTGGATATAATCTTGACACCAAAGACAATATCCTTTAATTCCTAAAGAACCAGAATATTACAAAGCTGCTCGATCCAAATGCCTAGATTCCTTCATACATGATATACAAGTAGAAAAACATGTAAAGAATCATAATCAGATATAGGTTGTCCACCATAATTTCCAATGGAATTTTATCACCAATAGCAACAAGGTAGACTTGACATGATATGACACGACAAGTCACAACCTCTCAAATTTCTAAAATCTTTACTTAGCCCAATATTTGACAACATACACCAAAATTTCTCGGCCAATGATTCAAGCTTTTTGCCACCCCATTTTCTTTGTAGTGTATCTCTAACGATATGTGTGTCAAATACCTCACCTTGACACAATTTCAAAAGCGATCATTCTGCGGAGACTCACAGATTATTTGTTTTGAGATGCTTGATCTTCTTCTCGATTTGTGTTTCAGCCATATTTTTCCATTTATGGAAAACATTAAATACATTACCCTTACTCTCAAAACATACACCCAAGTTCTTTTGGAAAAGTCATCAATAAAAGTAACAAAGTAGTGTCTGCCTCTGCTAAATGCACTCTTGGAAGGTTCCTACACATCTGAGTGAACATAGTTAAGAATACCTTGGTATTATGAATAGTAGTGCCAAATTTCACTCTCCTTTGCTTTCCCGAAGCAAGTGCTCACTTAGAATTCCGAAACAGTCTTGCTGCTAATAAAACTCGTTTGCGAAGTGAGAAGGCTCTCTCACCTACATGACCCAAATGTCTATGTCACAAACTAGTAATCTCCCAGATCTTCATCGCTCTGCTTGAGTGAGCCTTCACTCCGATCCAGCATCTTTGCCATTATAGTAAGACAAGTTATTTCTTCTTGTGCCTTTAACCATGGTGCCTCGAATGACTCTTAGAAATCAAAGCCTCTCAAATAATCACGGCCAGAGCCTTTAGATTCTAGGGCCCCACAGAGATGTTATTCTTTATCAACTTTTGTCAATACTGAACATCTATTAGAACTCTAGTTGATCCATCATGATTCCTCAACCATATCGAACCTATCCAAGTGATATAACTAACATCACCACTACCCATATAAAAAGCTCCACAATCGACTTCTTCAAAATTGAAGAACCACTCTTTATGTGGACACATATGATAGGTACACCCTGTATTCAAAATCCAGTCATCAAAACCAATAGTAATTTGATGACCAACTAAATTGAACTCAGAATCACTAGAATCATCCTCACGCTCAATGACACAAACATTAGAAATAGTCTTACCCTTATCTTTCTTTTTCAACTTAGGACAATCTTTCTTCTAATGCCCCTTCTCATGACAAAAGGCACACTCTCTTTTCCCAGTCTACTCTTTCATCTTACCTTTCCCCTTTTTTTCCCATTTCTTATTGTGATTACACCTAGAAAGGAATGAAATCAGCACAACAATTTTATTTCTCCTCTAATGATCACCATTAATCTCACCAAAAAAGAATCCCCTTTTAGGTGCATATATATATATATATATATATATATATATATATATATATATATATATATATATATATATATGAATCTATAATTAGCGGTTATCAAATAGACAATTATGAGGTGGAAATTTATGAGTGGTTTTACAATTCGCTAACGTAACATACGTTACGCATTGATAACATAACGTCGATCGGGGGATAACCATTTTATCTTGATGCTTTAGGTGATTTATCTTGATGCCCGAGATGATGGCACCTTTCGGCGCTTCCTCGATTACCAATCAAAATTACTGGTCTTGACTCGGGTCACTGTGCGGCGACTCATGTGGTGAGTTGGGTCCCTCACATGACGTCATGTGAGATGGGTCCTACGCCGTGAGCAAGTTCGAGTCCTCACATGGGTGCCACGTGGTGTGGCATATCTGACCATAGCCTGCAGCGTCAAGCCGAGCCATTAGGGTTAGAATGATGGTAAACTCTTTAGGCTCCATGCGCTATAAAAAGTCATCCTTGCATTGAAATTTCCATGTCAGATTTGCACCGCAGTGGCGGGTTCGGGTAGGTGGGTTCTCGATATGACCCGATGCATTAAATGTTGTGTTTAAATGTCTTTCGCCCACAATGTTTACATGTTTAGATTTAAATATCCTCAAATTCTTTTTAGGGGGTTTCGTATGTCTTGTGTAGAGTCTCTCTGGTTGTATCTTACGCATTGGCTTGGATTGTGTTTTCTCACGGCGTGTTTGTATTGCTCTTGTTCCTCGACCCTTTGAAGGTTAATATAGATTATGGTGTTTGCTTCCCTTCATTCGCCATCTGTTCTTCTCTCACTTCTTCTTTGTTGTTGTGTTTTGTTTTTTTTGTTTTTTTGGGGTGGGGTGGGGGTGTGGGGAAGGTGTTCTCCCTTATGGTTGGATGAGTAACCTTGGTGTGTTTTCCAGGCTTCGTATCGATGATAGAGGCTCAGAGGATGGCTAGAGGGGAGGATAATGTTGAGGATTCAGTGATGAAGAGCTAATTACATCTGCCGTGCGGATGTTCCTTCTCATATGGACGCGAATGGAGTCATCACATGGCTCAGGTCCATTGGAGAGCGAGGCAGCTCATTTTGGAAATTTTCTTTCCTCCCCAATGTCGGGAGTTTCTTTTCCCTTCAGGGGCCTCATTTTTGTGGGCCAGGTATGGACAAAGGATTGGTGGAATGAACTTCATCTACTAGCTGGAGATCTACATTAGTGAGGGATTGTGGTTCCCCTTTATATCACTAATTCATCAGTTTTTACACTTCACCTGACTCCATCCTGTCCACGTCCATGTGAATATCATCTGTGTTTTGTTGAGCGTGTTCATACTCAACAGGAAGTATGAGGTGCGTTTAGGGTTGGAAGAGGTTATGTACTCGTATTCAGCGAAGCGCCATAATCTGAAAATTATTACCTCGTTTCGACGATAAGCTACAAGCGGTAATGAACCTTCCACCCGTCGGTAAAATAAGCCCTTTGGGTATGTGTTGCTCTTTGGCTGGCTTGGGGATGTCTGTGATCCATGGTCAGAATTTGAGTAACTACGGATCCCCGATGCACGTCCCCAGTGTTGGGATCGAGTCTTTTTTTTTGTCTTGCTGGTTTGACTTGTCATTCACTTAAATATCGAGAGGGTTTAAGCGACCTTAAATTCATTTATTGTGTGGTGGCGAGACTTTGAGTAAGGCTTCGTTGACGATTTGATTCCGGCTCAATTTGATGCTTAAGTGAATGTGCTAAGTTCGCCAAGTGCCAAGAGGTGGTAGCCCCTTTAGAACCACTAATGCAGTGGAGCTTGACATCCTTCGTCACTAGGCGCTCTTGTTGGGCCAGGCCAACTGTTCGGCCCTCTTGAGATGATAAGAGGAGTTATCTCCTCGTTGGATTATGTATGGGAAAGAGGTGTGAAGAAGGTCTTGGACCTCTTGAGGACTGACCCTTTCGAATGGCAGCCTCGAGTAATCAACCTTCCTTATCTTTGTTTTATCATTCTTGCTTTGTGCTTGACATAACTGCTTGCATTTGTAGATGAGCATTTTTGCGCGTGCATGGTGAAGTATTATGACGCATGGCATCACTAGCTAAGTCGTCTAGCTCATTCGAGGGGGCCATGGCCTATGAGTGTGGTGACTCTCGAGTTCCTCAGTTGGAAAAAGACTTGGAGGAAGCTTGGCTCAATTGGGCCGATTTGGCGAATGAGCGCATCGCTTTAGCCGCTGAGGTGAGGCAGGTGCTGAAGCTAGAGGAAGAGGTGGATGACCTGTAACATACCATTGCAAAGCTACATCACGTCCACCAGGCCGAGGTGGAGGGATTTGTGCTGTTCATGAAGCTGAAGTTGAAATACTGTGTGGCCTTCACTCAGTGGAAATAGAATGGAAAGATGCCTTTTGTGAAGTTAAGAAGGTGCACGTGTAATCTGAACCACAGGCGTCATATATCGATGGGAATTGCTTTCGACCTTTATGATCGCCGTGTAATTTAGGATATTGGGTTAATGCATGCGGGGCGAGCGAATTGCTTGTAGCGACCTGCGACCCCTCGGACGATGCTTGAGCCTCTGATAGACGGAACCCTGGCTGGCGAAGGAAGAGCTTGGGTCTGCCCGATGCAGCGGGGAGGGACATTTGAAGGAGCTGAGGTCTGCGATTCGGTGGTGAGGGACTTACGAGCTACGATGGCGATGAAGTGTTAGACCTATCATTATTATTTTTTAGGAGTTTCCGAGTGTTATAACTGGATCTCCAGGACCCCCACTTCCATAGGATGTACCTTAACCAGTCGAGTTGATTTGTTCCTGGCAATTATCTTTGTTTTTTGCATGAATATACCTTTTGTCATTAAATTGAAGCACTACATTCATTGTATTGTATTCTAGGACGTATAATGCCTGAAGCCCATGCCATCGAGGGTTGAAAGCATTCATCCCATAAAAAACTGTCTCATAGAAATGTAGAAACAACACCTGTATGAACCCAAGGCTGCTCGAGGTTCGAGAGCTGTGAAATTATTTGCCCGGATGCTTAAGATAACCATTTCATAAAAATGGAGAAACGATCATCTCATTAAAATGGAGAAAGAATCATCTCATTAATTTGGAGAAGGAATCATCTCATTAAACTAGAGAAGGAATCATCTCATTAAACTGGAAAAAGAATCATCTCATTAAACTGGAGAAGGAATCATCTCATTAAATTGAAGAAAGAATCATCTCATCAAACTGGAGAAAGAATCATCTCATCAAATTAGAGAAAGAATCATCTCATCAAGCGGAGAAAGAATCATCTCATCAAACTAGAAGCAAGCATTGCATTGGCATGGAAAACGACCATCTCATTACTGATCACCTCATTAAGCTGGAAAGATCTTGATTTTCATTAGTTTGCCCGATAAATAGACATCGTAATGATGGAGACTTAATGAAAGTACTTTTAAAATAAATTTGAGTTCAAGGGTGAGTCTCCATCGTAAAACTTTGGGATTGTATTCGATATGTGCCCTTAGACCCTTCATGTATTATGAAGGGACCTTCCCAATTGATTTATTTTGCCCTCCCTTAGTTTATTGGAGGATAAGATCTCGTTTTACGAAGCTCTTGGCAATATAAGTTTCTCCCTTTAATGAAAGGCTCTGGTGGTACTCTGACCATTCTTGGTCTTGATCTCGTTTCTCTTGAGCTCGTCTAAAGAAATTCACTTATGCATTAGGGTGTTGAGACCAAACTTAACGAATAATGCTTGAAATACAATGTAGTATCTGAGATCTCTTCGGTGGAATTGTTTTGGAGTCGTGCGATGGATTAGCACCGATAGGCGGATTCGTTTACCCTTTCCCTTTGCCCAGCTGTTAGCGTTTTTGAGATAAATAGGTAATGTTTGGTTTACGACTTTTGCTTGATCGTTGGACTAGGGATATCGAGGTGTATAGTAGATGTTTTTGATCCCATACTCGATGCGGGAAATTGATGAAGCGACGCTATTTGTGGATTGTAGACCATTGTCGGCTTGATCGAATGGGAACACCTCGAAGCGACATATGATGTTCTTTTGCACAAACCATATGAGTTGGGTTGCCTTAATATGCGCATAAGCCTCGACTTTTGCCCACTTAGGGAAATAATCCGTGGCTACCAAAATAAATTTTCGATGTTTCGTAGCCAAGGGTAACTGACCCATAATATCAATGCCCCACTTATAAAAAGGCCATGGACTTGACATGGAATGCATTGTCGTGGTTGGGACATGAATAATACTATCAAACTTTTGGTAGATGCCATAATTTCTCACAAACAACTCGAACTCTTAGCCGTCGTAGGCTGATAAAACCCTTGTGTCTTAATTCTATGACATAATGATCGGCTGCTAATATAGGTTTCGCAAATGCCGTCATGAATATGCTTGATGATTCGTTTCGCCTCCTCGGGCGGGACACATCTGATATATCTTGAGAAAATGGTATTACAAAATATCATTGTAATGTGTACACGGTTGCTAGAGCTTTACTTTCACAACCTCGCTTCTTTCCTCGAGTAAGGCCCCGCTTCTCAAGTAGTTCGAGATAGGGGATATCTAGGAGTTTTCAGCTCGATTCTCGAGTGTATGTATTTCCGCATTATGAATAGAAGGATGGGTCATTATGGTCAACTCCACGTGGCAAGTATATAGAGCATTGGAAGCTAAAGCGGTGAGGGCGTTGGCTATAAGTTTTTTCGATCTGGGTACTTGGGCTACGTCGACTCGCATGAATCCAGCCATTAGGGATTAGGCCAACTCCAAGTATTTTCCCATTCTATCATTTTTGGCCTCGCATTCCACTCGTAACTAGGTTGCTACCAATTGGGAGTCACATTGAAGCTTCAAGTTTGTGATAGATGGTTCATGGCGGTCAGCGGCTTGAGCAGTAAATTTGTTTCGAGCTGCATTGTTAGAGGCCGAATAAATTTATTTGCTTGAGCAATGACTAAACCTTATGGGGACTATAGAACCATACTGGCTCCCCCTCCTACTACTCGGGATCAACCATCGGTTTCCAAGATCTATAACGTGTCACCTTGGGCTTAGGATTGCACATTTGAAAACTCGACTATAAAATCAAGTAAGACTTGACCCTTTATAGCCAATTTGGGGCAGTACTCGATGTCAAAACTCACTCAACTCCACGACCCATTTTAGGAGCCACCCCGAAGCATCTGGTTTGTGGAGAAGCGGTTGTCCCGGATAGCAGAGTGCAGTGAGGTGTGAGGCTGGGAAGTATGGGTGTAGCTTCTTGGATGCCATTATAAGGGCTAACGCGATTCATTCAAAGTCGGTGTACCTAGTATCTACATCTGTTAACATCTTACTCACAAAGTATATTGGCTGCTGCTTGCTGTCTCCGTTTGATCGTGCTAAAGCTGGGCCATATATAAGTAGAGCTCCTCATCATCAACAGGTTGAGACAAGGATAGAGGGGAAGCGATGTACTCCTTGATTGAGTGAAAAGCTCGATCACATTCTGGTCCCTATCCCTTGGTGGAGGCTCCTTTTAGCACTATGAAGAAAGGCCAAAGATGATTTGAATACTTGGAGATGAATACGTGAGTCTTAGCTAAATTTTGGTGAAACTTGTATTTGCTTCTTGAGCAATAGAGTTTGTATACGCTCGATATTTATTTGCCACAAGGGCTACATTTGATACCTTTGGTTGATTGAATCGGAAATTCCTAATCGACTAAATGTGCCACTCTCTGGAATTCAAGTCATAGTGTTTCTTGTATACTTAAAGCAGCGTCTGTGAAGTGAGAGAAATGGTCCTCCTGAGACTTTGATTTTACTAGCATGCCATCTATATAAGCTTCCATTGTTCGTCTCAACAAAGATTCGAAAATGCAGGACATCATGCGCTAGTAGGTAGCCTTGACATTCTTCAGGCCAAAAGGCATCACGTTGTAGCAATACATTCTAGTGGGTGTGATGAATGTTGTGTTTACTGCATTGTGGGGATGCGCCGAGTTTGGTTGTGACTGAAGTGCAACGTCCCGAGGAAGGATGGAATTGATGACATTGTTTGCATCCGCTTTTGGACAATATAGGGAGGGAAGAGTATCCTCGAAGCAGGCATCGTTGAGGTTCGATAATTGGCCTTTGCAGCCCGCCTCCATTCTTCTTGGAATGAGTATGACATTGGACAACCACTTCGGGATACCGAATCTCTTCCCGATGAACCTACTTGGCGAAGGGATTTGTCCATTCCCCTATTTTGCAGCTTCTGGTGTGTTGTGAAATACGCCTCGGAGGTTCATATAATTGTGGACATACGATCCACGGGTGGCCAGCATTCGTTATTAATAGAAAAAAAATTAAGTGATTTTCGAGCTTTGAAAAATTACATCAATAGGAATGTTTATGTTGGAGTGCCACTTGCTTTTTATTTTTGTTATTATGAGAAAATCAGAGTAAGAAAAAACCCTCATTGACTCTAGTCGGAAGCGGTCACGAAAATTAGATTTGGGTTAGAATCAGGTTACCTGTCGGTACCTCATGGCAGAAACACCCTCTAGGCCGAACTCTGGTCCTACTAGTGAATTGGGTATGTGAGACATATGGGTAAGATTAGATAGCCTCACAGGCTAAACATACCAACTTGGATCTCACCCTAATTGGTATCCCCAGCATAGAAAACTCAACCACAGAAAATGGCGCGTCACATGGTTCACGGCCCGCGCTACATCAGGTGACAAACGCCTTGGCATGCATGACATCAAACACCAAGCATCATGTGAAATTCACTATCCAACATTAAAGCATACACATGGTCCTAGCCAAGCTTCTTTGTAGGGAGTTAGTTTGCACATTTTGGGCATATAACAATCTTTCAAAATTAAATGTCAAAAGAAAAATTTAGGAAATCATTTTTTTTGTTTATCTCAGCCACTCATTGATGCTACAACACTTGTGCAACTATACAAACACATCTATTAATTTCAAAGAATTGGGCTCGACAAAACACTAGATTACTAGTGCTTAACTAACCACCCTTTGATCCGCATAGACCCTAATTCTTACAAATCCAAAAGGGAACCATTAACCTGGACTAAATCCATTCAGACCCTGGCTTAATACTACTACTTGTCACGGAGTGGAATGGAACCGGCTCATAGTCCTGGCTCCAATTAAATTGAAATCAGACTACCCACTACCAAAAATGACAAATGTTTGATCAATTCTAACCAGTGTCAAAGTCGATTGAAAAGAACTGAAAATTTTTCAAAACATTCTTCCAGTAAAGAAGCCAAAAAAACAAGCGAATTACAATTAGGCTTTGAATGGTAGGAATGATCCAAAACAATGCCTAGTACCCTAAGCTTTGCCATTTTAACAATTCTGATAGTTGATCCGATTTCTAGCCCGGTTCAACCGGTTGAAAGTGTAACGCCCGTCCGAAGAGAGTGTCACCGGTACATATGGCGCAAGGGCGTATAGGCATCAGTGAACTTGTAATATTTTTGGGAGTTATTATTAAGGATGAAAATATGAAATGATAATTTATAGAACCGGAATTTATGTATTATAGAACAGGTTAAAATTGTGAATTGGTCAAAGGATATGAGAAATGCATAAAATAGAGTAGAGATGGGCCATAATAGAAATAACAAAGTTAAAAGTGCAATTTTGAAAAGATGGAGGACCCACTTATGATTAAGTAAAATGGGAGACTATAAAAATGGGAAGAGGCAAACCAAAGCCTGCATTTTGGTCTATCCCAAAGAACTAGTAAACGTGGGAGGAGGAAGGAGAAGGAGAAAGAAGAAGAGAAGAAAGAGGAAGAAGAAGGAGAAGGAGAAAGACCAAAACCAAGGTATATTTGTATTGAAATCATGGGTATTTTGATTCCCATAAGGTTTTGGTTTGGAGAATAGTGCTCCTTTGTCTGCAGGGTTTTGTGGAAAGATCACACTGACCCTTGATTTGTGAGGTTTTGTGGGTAAAACCCCAATTCAATTGTAAAATAAACATGGAATCATCATATTTATATAGGTTTAGAAAATTAATTGAATTTTTGGATTTGAATTCATAGATTTTCACCTACTAAAGGGTTTTTGTAGTATGAGGTTCCAAACCACGATACAAGTAGTATGGAGTAGTTTTGAATGACTTTCATGGGATGCCAGAAGCAATGGTTTTGAGTTTGTAAACAAAGAGATGGTTTTGAGAAAGGATAAACATAGTGCTTGACCTATTTTCTTTAATATAGACAGTTAGATTATCATCCGACAGGACAGTTCCAATTGGTAAGAGTCTCATAAGAATAGGGATACAAATGTATAGAAGGACTAAGAGCAAATTGTGGCTCTAAGGCTCCCAAATCTGGACTGAAAGGTGAGGCGACCTTCAGCAGTTATCACTCTGTTTGGGTATTGTTGTCAGTGTTTGGCCATAGTGGGTTCCATATCAAATTGAGTGATTAAAGGAATTATGGGTAAAATAGACTTATAGAGGAATAGTTAGTGAAGGGTGTAATTGTAACCCAAAGTGCTTGAAATTTTCAAGTGGAGTATGTTGCGGATTCTGTTATGCTGAGTTGAGTAATCTAGATATAAAATACAATAGAGTTTGGTGATCCAA
This sequence comes from Tetrastigma voinierianum, assembly GCA_016808115.1. Taxonomy (NCBI): domain Eukaryota; kingdom Viridiplantae; phylum Streptophyta; class Magnoliopsida; order Vitales; family Vitaceae; genus Tetrastigma; species Tetrastigma voinierianum. Next base: position 112,404 of record JAEQBH010002346.1, on the reverse strand, counting down.
TTTGGAGTGATTCCAAATTGGAAAAACATAGAACCATAGCTTCTGGAATGGTGAAGAAAAAATTTCCAATTTATGGAGTTAGACCCCGAAATCAAAGATAACAGTGGTGGTCGGTGAAACTAGCAATTTAGCATCAAAATCTATGGCATTTATGTGGTTGAGGGCCTTAGAAGGAATGCTAGAATTGAGAATTTAAAGAGATGTCATTGGATATATAAAGGACTGATCTGGAGAGTTTCATAATTTTGAAGACCGTTTGAATAATTTTAGGTAATAAAGTCCAGTATTATTGTTGGAAGAGGTCTACCAAAATGGGTGGTTTTTTGTTGAGGTTTAGTGCTCAAGTAAATTGTTAATTTGGCTTTATATAGATATTGTGACCTAAAGTGACACTTGAATTTAAATACGTTAAGTTTGGCTATCTGTGACGATTAATAGTTGTCGTCGATTGGAGTGTGTGAAGCTAAAGCAAGCGGAAAGTAGTAGGTTAATGTAAGTTTAGGAAACAAAAGGAATTGATGTTCCTAAACCTATTTTCAAATACTAGTGTATTGACTATTATAAGTGTTTACCTACTTTAGTATTCTAATAGTTTTAATTAGTAAACCATGTTTAAAGCAAGCAATGAGTTTTAAACAAAAACAAAATGGTTTTGATTTAAAACCATTTGTAGAACATGACAAATAATGTTTTGGTGTAATCAACCATACTTTTATAAACAAGTAAGCAATGGTTTGGTGTAAAACCATGTATTTCAAAGCAAGCAAACAAACAAAAGTCTATTTGTAAATGAGCTAACCAAAATCCTAGTCTTAAGCAAAACGCATCCCGATGGAATTATTCCGTCTCGTCTGCGGTGGTGTTAGGATATCATACATGCGACACCGTTTACGGATTGCCAGACTTAGATCAACCATCATGCATTAAGAGACGTGACACGTCACTAGAGTATATAAGGTTGATCTAACTAAATTATGGTGATCGGGCCCAGGTCAATTCCACTATATTCCGGAAAAAGGTGGCGTAAAATTGGCCCTTCACCTGGGTGATCACGGATCAGTCACTTCTATAATACGAGGTGATCTGAAACTCCGTGTTCACTGGGAAGTCTGACAAGCGGGGAAAGGCCTCCGGTGGTTGATGATTTGCAGAATGTTTTTATCTGAGTTTTAAAGAATCAGCCACTTTGACAAGTTGAGCCAGACTCCCATGTTTGTTTTAAAGCAAACGGTTGGGAGCCCGAACTCCGTTTTCATTCAAAACAAGCGGTTGAGCCCATGCTCCGTTAGATTTTAAAACAGCGGTTGGACGGGCTCCGTTTTTATTTTAAAGCAGCGGTTGAGCCGGGCTCAGTGTTTGAGAAAGGGTGCATCAAGCTTTTAAGCGAGGTTTATGTGAAGAAAGTTTTGGAAACTTTAAAAGCGAGAGGTAAAGAAAATAAACAAGAGATTTTGAAGAAGTTTGTGAAACTTTCCAAGCAAGCGAAGTATCAAAAGTTTTGGGAGCTTTTAAAGGAAAGAAAATAAAGCAAGTAGCAAATCATATGAAAAGTTTTAGAGCTTTTAAGCAAAGCGGCAGATTGCGGAAAGTATCTTGTAAGAGAGTTTTCTTAGTTTTGAGGATATTTTCAGAAAAAATCACTATAAAGCATACCTCCTTAGTATGAGGCTAGTTTGAAGCTCATTATTTTTCTGTTTTAAAAACTATTTTCGAGGTACAATACATTTGATTGTTGGAAGCAGTTTAAATTCTCATTCTGTATTTGTCTTGTATTAATACTATTTGTATAAGGAAATACTGAATTTGTATAAGGAATATAATATATGTACATAAGATGGTTTTGTGAAAATGTAATGGAGCTTGAAATCTTTTGGAAAGAATGTTATTTGGATTGCCATGTTGGAAATGGTATGGGAGTGTGTATCTGAGTTTTGGACATGTCTATGTCACATTTGTTGTATTCGTAGAAATTTTATCAAATCATAAGTTTAGAAAGAAAAGGCATGAGTTTCAGGAAGCAATCACGACAGCTTCACGGGATTTCCTGATCGTTAGAATGCGGTTGGGGATTTCTGTAGGTGTGACCACACACCGCCGTGTGAGGGAGTTGGGGTGTGTCGAAGCGCAATTCTCAAATTTTTTAGGATCTTTCTCAGTAGTCGGGAATCCAACAAAACAAGCGGAGTACAGTCCCAGGCCTGGGTCATTTGAGGCGATAAAGCGTGCCCTATAGTACCTTAGCTGCTGTGCGGAAAGCAAAACTTGACAGGCAGGTTGATCCCAGTTCCCAGCTGTTCAGCCGGTTGAGAGAAGTTCTAAAAATTTATGAGAATTCAACTCATAGAGTCAGGAATTCAACAAAACAATGGTACAATTATGACTCAAATGATGATAAGAAGCGATCCAAACATACCTGTACCTCCAGCTAGTACAAACATCATTCAGTAGCCTCAAAAATGGGAGGAAACTTTGTTCACATATATACACAGATTTTTATGTACCTTGTCTTCCTTGCTCTTTCTTGAGGCCATGGCTCCATTTATAGCAGAAATCATGAGTGATGAGAGAGCCTCCTGCAGTTTGGAGAATCCTGTCTTTTTTTTTCTCTTTTTCTCCTCATCCCTCTCTTTTCTTTTTCTCTCATTTCACTCCAGCAGCCTTCTTTTCCGTTTTGCTTCCTCTTTTTCTTCATAAACCTCTAAAAAACACTCGTTTTGCATATGCCGGTCAGGAACTCCCCCGATCGGTCTCGAGACTGGCTCAAGCTAAACACTCCTCTATTCACGAGGTCAAAAAAGTAGCCACATTTATCCATTCTTAACACGAATCCAAATGGACTCAAAGTGATTTAGAAACCCACTAAATATTTGGCAGACTGAGAACAATTCCTAGGACTGATTTGGGCTTATGGGACAACAGAAGACCTAGAAGTAGGATTTGGGCTCAAAATCACAAAAATTAGTCTGCTCATACAAAAATTTGCAGCACAATGATCTGGATGATGTGGTTCCCAATTGGTTGAGACGGTTGAAAAAAAAAATTGAAAATTTGACAGAATGTTCCTTGAAGATTAAGGAATCCAACAAAATAAATGGTGCATGATTTTTGTATGAGTCTAATGAGGAGATATAGGCGAAAACCGCTGGGTGCTCCTTTGAACTGCTCCGAATAATGAATTCAAGCTGAAATCCATTGAACTGGATCAGGCACAATTGCCTTATTGGTCGATCTATTGATAAAAATTCTCAAAATTTTTTGAAGAATTCCTTCAATGAGCGGGGAATCCAATAAAGAAGCTGATGGATGATTTGAGTTCGGATGAGGAGATATATGATCCAAAACAAGCCCAAGTGCTCAATTGACATACTCTAATAAACTCGATTAGTTTAGCTTTCTGAGAGGCCCACTTGTTCCTATGGAATAATTTTAATAACCAAAAAAAAGCCACGATGACACTCTAGAAGTGAACTATCTGCCTTAATGGATACATACTGACCCACATTTCGGGCAAACTAAGCTTAAAGGGCCATATTGGTGCTATATGAGAAACAGGTCAGTGTGACACCTAATAAGGATAAATGTGAGTGTTGGGGGACAAAATTGAAGGTCTAGGCATGCCTCTCTTGATTAGAGTGAATGAACTAGTGTGAATCGTAGGTGCAGTACAAGCGATGGAAGTGAAATGAACTCTAGTGTAGGCTCACTCTGTTGACAATTTTGTCCCTTACTGCCTACCAGAGAAGAGCTGCAGATTAGTGCGCCACAGTTGAAGAGGCTAAAGAGACCTAAGCCACGATGCTTGATGAGTGATTAGGACACAGTACCTCCCGGTGAAGATAGGAGAAAGTGGGGCTGATTTGAAAAGATAAAAAGCGATGCTGAACCCGATCACCAGGAAGATGAGGAAAATCAATCATGATCTGGAAATGATAATGAAGAAATTGATGCCGAAAAAAAGATGGCGATGCTGGGACGATGTATAATACCGGGGAAGATTTGAAATATCGGATTCGATGCGAGAAAAAGATGAATGGGAGATTCCGGACGGTGCGGAGACCTCGAATAGAAAGGAAGGGATGGTCAGGGCGCGATCTTGGGAAGGGCAGAGCAAAGCCGGAGGATCTGTCGGGGCCGATGTAATGAAGAACCTGAAACAAAAAATGAAAGGATCGAACTGTCTAAAGCGTAAAGAAAGACTATGCCTGATCTAAGGCATCAATGCCATGTTAGAAACCCTATTTTACATAAAGTCGAGTCTGAAACGAAATATCTGAACATTATTCGTTCTGAGGGTATGCTTTTACAACGTATCTGAAGCTCAAATATCTGGGTAAAACCACGAAATACATAATTGAAATCCCGATCATCTACGCATGACAAATGGATAGGGACAATGAATAGAGATGCCCTAATCATACACACCCTTGTTATTGATGAATATCGTGAATCTAATCCCTGCAGTCAAACTCTACGAAAACACTCTATTGTATGAAGAAACCAAGCTAAACATTGAACACTCAAACTCAGTGCCAAATGTCTTTAAAAGTGAAATATTACTTTTAATGTATAATCATAGAGTATTAGTGACATGAAAGGATTGAGGTATGCCACTAGTGTGATGTAAAAGCATCAAGCTAAAGGCGTAATCACGCGGTCCTAACTCTCTTTGTATCATGCAGTATGCGATCCATGTATGGACTTGGGTAAGCAAGTGGTCTGGAAGCAATATGTGACCTCGATATTCACACAAGAGCAGGACTGTGGGCATTCGTCTTAATCGGTGAGAGCGGAGACCTGTCCATAAAGTAATGTATTAAAGTAATACGAGATCATAGCCCTTAAATTGAATCTTACGACTTGGACCGTAATGTGGAAAGGCAAGGGTGAAAGTTGAATGAAATGATGGGAAAAAAGGCCTAAATGCAGCTGGTCAATGCCAAGCCACTGTGCTGCGAAAGTGATATCGGAGAATCATGTGAGTAAGCGACTCAAATAAGTATCACATAAGTGAACAATGCCGAAACCAAGCGGTGGTGTGCACACCAAAAGACAAGTCGTTCATGGTGACCGACGATTGATGAGATAGAAGAAAGAAAATGAAAATGGATGTAGAAAGAAAGTAGGAAACAAGGTGGGGATACAAGTGTAACAGTAATGATGATGATGAACCACTCATCCCGGGGATACCATCGAGCCAAGTCACCATAAGATGAGATGAGTAATATGAATAACGACTGGGGACCTGGTGCAAAGGAAACCAGACCTCCTCCCCGATGTGTCTCCGGGTCCATGGAGAAAAGGAGATCATACAATGCTCTCACCTGCATTCAGAGAAAAAATAAGTCCCTCAATCAAGGCGCCTCGATGATCAAGCCCATGTCTGTCAGCAAGCCATACTAAATCAAATACCAATCGCATGGAAGAATCTTCGAATAAAAGCATAACTCTTTTTTTTTGCTTGAACAACCAGCAGAGTAATAAGATAGATATACACTGTGCAGAATCAACCAATGAACCTCAAATCCAAGCCCAAATAGTCCCCCTCAAGCTAAGACTCTTAGATCCAAATAGCAAGAAGATTGGAATGAAGGTGTGACTAGCTAACCTATAGCTCAGGGACATGGCGTGTCATCAAATCACACAAAGAGGGAAAATAAAAGTGAAAAGAAACAAGATGATGAAACAAAACCAAAGTCAAACAGGAAGGCAAAATGGAGAAAAAATATGACAGTAAGAAGAACAAATGAAGAATGACATAGTATCACATGTCAATTAATATAAGGGTGCGAGCGGGTCTGACCAAGTCGAGAAAAGGTATGCAAATAAATGAAAAAAAAAAAGGCATAATAAGAGGCTTAAAGGCGCAATAGGATATATCCCAATGTATGGGTGTGCAATAGGGGTCAAGGGGCTACTTTCAGTGACCACCACCCTGCGACCATGATCATGCATAAAACTTACCAATTTGATCCAGTCGTGGCTCCGTAAATTGATTTCCGATCCTGAGTCGTCATTGTTTGCTCTCTCTTGGATCAAATCTCTCGAGATAACATCTGACCCACTCCCAGTCGGTCTCTTTGCCTCTAAGTCCTGTAATCAATCTAGGACTTTCTAGACTAGATCGCCTTTTTGAAACTTCTAGGCAGTCCTTTTTAAAATGCCGCGGTCATTTCCTCACGATAAGAGCCTAAACATGATCCACTGCCGTCAATCTCCTCCTCATCTAAAGGCTAGAGATTGATCATATGAGATAGATCTCACTAGAGCCTTGGATATCTCTTTGCTCTAGTGCCACTCTCAAGATCCGATCTCAATCTCAGCCCCAGTGCCTCTTACCTCCATACCATACACACGAAGAGAATGTGAGGTAATAGAGGGTATGAAAGATGTAAGATAAGCCCACATCACGAAAGGGGCTTCTCTCTCAGGCTGCCAATCCAGGGAAGTCTCGACCATCTCGGCCATCTTTCTCAAAATCCTCTATGGACAATACTTTATTAAAACCGTTGCATATTGTGAGACATAGTGTTTTTATGTAAACGATCTATGATGTTAGATAAGCATACTCCTGAATCAATGTCCACCTACTTAAGCCTAAAATGCACCCCTCTTATCGAGAATCGTTTCATATGAAGGACCTATCATGAATAATGTAGATTTATTGGTGTTATCTATATTCTTGACATCAATCCTAGCATAGGAAGCGATTCCACCCATGATGATAGTCAATGTGACTAAAATGTATATGCCATTGGAAGACTTGGGTGGGATCTTCCCAATAATATTGATGGTGCCTGGAAACACCGGAGTTGCCGCAGCGTCGGATCTTACGTTTTCGTTTGTTTATAATAAAATCACGTAATTTTTGTGGGTTTGGATGCAGTTTGGTGATTGGTTTGCATCGCAGTGCCAATTGGAACAAGTTGTTGGAAGCAATTTTGGGCGAAGGCATTGCATGAAGAGATGTGCGGGCGTGCGGCGTCGCATCGTAAGCGTCCTCACGTCGTAATGGCGAGATCCCAGTCCAGCGGCGTTGGGTCAACTCTTGTGCAAGTCAACAATGACCAGCGTCGCGTCTGCGTCAGCGACGTTGCAGGCGTCTCCTTGACGTGATCTGAGTGCTCTCTACAATCATTTAAAAACTAAAGGGTCTGAGGGGAATTGGGTCGGAGATCGGAGATCGTGCAAACCGAGTATGAAATCGAGAGCGGAGGACATCGATCACGGGAGAAGAGCCCGCGGTTACAGCGTATTCTTCTTTGTTTGGATATTAGAGTGATGCTATATATCGCATATTGACATTTCTTATTCATTATGTTTCTAGATCTATACCTAGGGTATTGTTAGACCTGTATCACGTTTGAATAGTTAAAGTTGATTAATTTTATATTATTCATTGATTTATGATTCATTATCCTCCTTTACATACGTAGATCAATTACATAGTAATGTTTGTGACTTGACCCAGTATGTCATGCTAGAATCCGAGATTCGAGGATGAGGATACTGAGAGATATGAGTAAGAGAAGCGACCTTTTGATTGATTGTTAAAATAGAGATATTCCGATCGAGGTGGCAGATTAAGTTAGAACATTTAAGCGTTTGAATTACCACGGTTGGGGGTGAATGCAAACTCTACTAGCGAAATAAGTGAATGCGCACCTGAAAGAGGTATCTGCGTGGGCAAGATCTTGCTTGTCAGTAATAAAATATTAAATGGTAAGATAATATCATCTTTTGAAATAATCATCGAAAGTGTGGAGACATAACCCTGTCCCATTAAATAGTGGTCGTTCCGTCGGTGGTTTAGTTTTACATTAAAACACTAGTACCTTCACACATTCTTATATCGGATAATGTTGAAAAACCGTCTCATGAGTCAACACACCTATCCCAGTGGATCGATATCAGTACCATTGGTACACTTTATATTATGGGGCGGCGTGTGCCTTGCGCCTGGCGTACGACATTTTACACCTGCGTTTTTGGCACATCAAGTTTTGGCGCTAATCAAAGGAACTCTCGGATTGCCAAAACCATTTGTCTAATCTCTTGGTCAAGGACCCTTTGAGTTGATGCGCGGTGTTGCATGCATTTTGAGTGTTGAAAGATAGTGAGTAGTATCGAGCTCTGTGTCATGTGATTGGTCCTTCCCGGCACAGGCTTATGCGGCAGGCTCAGTGACTTTACGATTAAGTGTGATAGAAGTGAGAGCTTGAGAAAGATTTTCGGATGTCTACTGTATGCGGTAGAACCTGAATGATATGACCAATGCGATTAGCCACTCTGAGGAAGAAAGAACTTTAGTAGCTGCCTCGTCTTTTGCTTTAGACAAGTGGGGACCATATTTTGATTAGTAACAGATCGTAGTTCTGTGACCATTACGCCATTAAATTACTTGATGACTAAAGATGCCAAACCCGATTAATCAGGTGGGTTCAATAGCACTGCGTAGAGGTCGGCGTTGAGATTAAAAACCAAGAAGAGCCAAGGGAACCTCGTGGCGGATCATCTTCACCTTGCGATTGGAAGGGTTAGTGATGAAGTTCAGTGAATGAGATTTTCCTGACAGAAGCAGCAGCTATCAATGACAAGAAAACAATTCTGGACAGTTTTGTAAATTATTTGGTAGCTAAAGTGGTCCTTCAAGTTTAATATCAGCGGAAGAAGGGTTTCGCCATGATACTATTGGGAGGGCCTAATACTCTAGAGCATTATGTGATCAAGTGATGCTGGAGATGTGACACACTGAAGATGAAATGAGCGATGTCGAACCCTTTGTCACGCTACCGTGGCGGTGGACATTTTGGTAGCGGAGAGCAACGGCGAGTGAGGTGCCCAGATCGGAGCCTGCGCTGCAACTATTTAAGATGTTCATCATTTACGTATCCACATGCTGACGGATGTGGGTGGATGGGACATTCTGAAAGAGCAGGCAGCTGATACATCCCATTTAGATGAGAGATTGTTTGACTTATGGGGATAGATTTCATGAGACCATTTCCTCATCTTATAAAACTTTTTTAATGCATCCTGTTTGGAGTGAATATATCTCAGTGGGTTGAAACGTTCCGACCTGCGCAGCGATGCACCAGGTAGTGAAACCGATTCTCCAGCGACCATATTCTCAGCTTTGCGGGTTTTACCTCGAGCAACGATGCAGATAATGGGACTCTGTTCACAGAGCAGGTGATTGACAAGGTTTGCAAAATTATGGGAATCTGTCATCGTCACGTCCATGCAATACCACCCACCAGTTGAAGATGGCGACGGAGGTTATCGAATCGAGAAATTAAGTCGAGTGGAAGCGATTCTCCTGACTCTGAAAGTTGATGCAAAGATTGAAAGAGATTACTTTCTGGGTAATACGCGCAACATTTAAGACTCCTTTGAAGTATAGCCTTCAGGAACTATTATGTACGGTAAAGCATGCCATCTTCCAGTAGAGTGGAGCATCGAACTCTTGAAAGCTGACCCCTCGGCAGTTAAACATGGGCGGTCACACTGGCCGGTGAAACGGCCTCACATTTCTGATGTGAACTAGGCAGTTAGGGAGCGAGGCTTATGAAAGTGCTGCGCGTTTGCAAGAAGACAAAGCGGCACGTGAACGCATTCGCGGGAAGGAATTCAGGCGGGGACATGATCCTCTTATTTAGTCCCGTCTAAAACTCTTCCGGTAGGAAGTCTAGATGATGCGGACCTTTCATAGTAACCGTCTTTTCTGCGACGAAGGTGTATCTGAGAAAGGCACATTCAGTCTCACCGCAGTGGTTGGAAGGCGTATTCGGAGCGAGTTGCGGATAAGCGGTTCATTCCTTTGGCCCGCGGATGAAATGGTAAAAAGCGGTCCCGCCAATAAGCTCGGGCCCACGGGCTTTGTTGTCGAGCCGTCGACTAACGACATTGAAAACATAGGCGGCTTCTTGGGGTAGCCCAAGTTTCTTGAAATTTTCCGCCCTGCTGAGTTATTGCACGTTAATACTGTACATGTCCGGTTATGTTGGTTTGCTGTTGTGGTTTTGTCCGTGGTGGTATCTTTTTTTGGTTGTTTACTTTACCGGGACATGAAGCCGCGAATCTTTGAAGATCCGTTTATGGAGCGACCTGAAACCTCAGTCACGTTTTACAAGAGGAGTTTCTCTTGTCTTGAACGCTAGGCTGCCAATGTACATTTTAAGCCTTCTGCATGGCGACCGGCGATGTCGCGGTCGCAGCCGGCGTGACCCTTCTGCACGGGCGTCGCGGCGTGAGATTGAGCGTCACGGCGTTGATTTGGTGCCTCTGGGCGTCGCGGCGGCGGCGTGAGTTGCTTGTCGCGACATTGATTTGGAAGTCTTTGACGTATGACGTGAAATCAACGTGGCGGCGTTGTTTCAATCACATTCACTGCAGAGCGTCGCAGCGTTAGGCATCGCGATGCGGCGTTAGCATATATCTCTTTATAAGCGTCGCGTGTTCCCGATCGCTGACGTTGCGTGTTCAGGCCAATCCACACGGCCCCATTTTGTACTACTCATCACTGTATCACCACCACGCGTTTAGCCTCTCTGCACAACCTTCCGCACCGTCCCTTGCCGGAGTCCCTACCACACCGGTCGGAGGCCAGTATATTGCCCTCCGACATTCTCTTTGAACACCACCGTCACCATCACACACCTAGTCCACTGGCCACCTTGCATTCACCTACATTCAACAGGTCTCGCGTGGTCTTGTCATCAGTAGGTCCTAGGAGTCCCATCTAGTTCACATTAGGGTCTCATTTGCAGGTTTCTTTCAGTTAGGTCCCATTTAGAGTCATGTGCCATAGATTAGATTCGTTTCCTAGTGCACTCTTTGGTGTTTCATCGTGTATTGTCTGGAAGTGATTAAGTTGTGCCAACTCTGGTACCATCCATTGCGTGCCCACTAGCAATCGAGTCCACGCCTCCCGATATCTGCGGAAAAAGCGAAGTGCCTCTGTGAGAGTCGATCCGGTGAGGACCCGACCCCAATTATGATATCCGCCAGTTACGTGAATGAGGTCCGTCGATCGGTTCGGCGCCATCTGCGAAAACCGTCGTTTGGGAGGAAGGGTTTCGCCACGGTGATTTTAAATGGAATGATCGCGGCCCGAGGATGGCGGGCACTTTGCCAACCACCTCATCGGTGGCGATGGTGGCAGTGCGGGAAGTCTAATCGCCCTCACGTCGTGAAGGACGAGTTAGGGAAGTATTGTAGTGAAACCGGTCTGATCGATCAATAATTATTATAATGCGGATCATGTCCCCCTCGAGCCGTTTGATGGCTTTCAGTGACCGGAACTACAAAGTCGTCGGGTCTTGACTAATGGCTGGGTTGGTGATAACGGAGTGGGGCAAATACGATCCACTTGAGGCTGACCTTGGCATATCTAAAGATGCAGCATCACTTATCACGTCGCGTCTTATTGACGATGAGCGTGTGTGAAGTGACGTGAGTGCCTACTGCCGCTCAACTATGCCATCATTCGGGATATCCATGCTTTGATGTTCAGTGAGGTTATAGAGAGGATCACTATCCATGTCGGAATAGCTAAGATGAATTTAGAGCACCTTTCCTCGTCTTTAACCGACATGCAGAAAAAGCAGGCCGGGTGCCTGAGCGACAATGGGGCGTGGTTACACCCCCATCAAAACCATATACGTGAAGGACAGCAGTTAATACCACGACCTGAGGGTCTATGATTGAAGTAGGCCTGGACGGGGCGAGCTTCATATTTATCGGGCCGTTTTGGACTCTGGGGCGATCCCGAGGAGACGTTAGAGCAGTCAACAAATCCACCCACCTCCACCACCACCACTGGCCCGGCTCCTCCGGTCTGCGACCTTGGGGACCCGGTGGCACTGCACTTCTTGAGGCGCTTTTGGCATTGGGATGAGACCGGGAGCGTAGTCCACCACCTCACCGCGGGATATGGGCGCCAGCATATCATCATCTTGTGTTAGTAGCAGACCACTAATGCCAGCCAGCGACGATCTCTCTGACTCTGGCTGCTGGGCTCCTGCTTCCACCATCGCCACCTGCAGCCACCCGGCGCGGTGACGAGTTCGCGGGGGGAGATTCTCTTACCCTCTTTATTTTTATATTTGCGGTGGGGACCTTTGGATATTTTTGTTTGGGGAGGGTGTGGGTGCTACTCGGGTTTGCGTGGGTCGTTTCACGTTTTTAGTCTTCCCGTAGTGTTTTATTCATGCATGTTAGATTACATTTCAATTAGATTTTATTTACCTTAGTTTCACGTTTACAGTGCTCATCTTGGATGTGGATTTTGTGTTTAGTCTTGTGTGTGTTTGGTAGATCCTTATGCATGTGGGGTGTGTCGTGTCTAGGGAGGCTGCGTGTGTAGTGCCATGCTTTAGAATAGGGGATCAATTATGGCAAAGGTCCTGTCAGCAAGAAGGTTGCGTTAGTTGGGCATTCAGGGGTGGGTTGAATGGGAGAAGGCATGGTCATCTAGGTGGGTTGAAGCCGTTTCTTGAAGACTATCTTGCTGGATGATCCTCTAAGTATGCAGTGGGAGCCCAAACCACTTCTAAGGTTCATGACCAGTGAGAATCTCTGAACAACAAAGAAATGGGTTCAAAACAAATAAAAGAAGTTATGAGCCCCGACTAAAAAAAAAAAAAATTATATATATATATAATGAAGCATGGATGAATAAGTGAGGATCTTTCGTAGAATCCGGGCGCAGTCAGGGCCTTTCAAAGCCCAATGCTGACCAGCTGGCGGGAGTCATTGACTTCACTGCCCGTTCTGGGAGACCAGATGGAAGTTTCCCACAACAGGGCCCTTAGGTTTAGTTGAGTGGTGTTGGGGTGACGTTCGAGAGGCTGAATGCGTGCCCTTAACAAGCGGTGGGAGTCACCAACATCCGCTTCATAGACATAATATCTGAAAACTTAGCATTTGAGACACCTGTAGTGGGTGGCGATATATTAGCTTGAAAACGGTGCGTTCAGATCGTTTGTAGTTAGATTTTCCCGATTAGATGAATTGAGCGATCAAGTTTGGCGTCGGAACTAGTGTACGCTAGAGTCATTTATTCCTCCACACATAGGGTCATTGGAAAGAATGGTAGATATATGAGGCGAGCACTGGTCGGCTTCATAGAGTTCAACTTCCCAGTTCTGTCGAGAATTTGAACACACAATGCGAATCTGTGAACTTCAAATCGGGGCGGCGAGGAAGTGTGACTCGGCCTGGTTGTCTGTATCTATCGACGCAATGACATTGCAGCAAGTAATTCAGACTTGCATAGAGTGTGAGTTCGTTGGAAATTCGGTTCTTGTAGGGACAAGCGAAACTAGGACCCCAGGGGAGTGTGATGGTGCTACAAAACACTTTCGAATTTTTAATTGGAACAAAAAAGATGTTGTTGGAAGCAATTTTGGGCGAAGGGGCATTGCATGAGAAGATGTCTGGGCGTCGCGATGTCCCAGCGTCGCGCGGCGTCTATCTTAGCGTCCCAGCATAGCGTTAAGACCAACTCGTAAAGTCAGCGGCGACCAGCGCGCAGCGTCAGCGTCTCAGCGTCATGGCGTTTGGCGTCGGCACGTCGATCTGAAGTGCTATCATCATTTAAAAGCAAAAGGGTGCGGGGAGTGGGTGGAATGGGAGATAAATCTAAAACAGGCGCGATCAAGCGAGAGGGATATCGATCTGGAGGAAAGGCAAATTGATTTGTATTCTTCTTTGTTTTGGATAATAGAAGTGATGTTTATATATCGCATATTGACGTTTTCTTATTCATTTATGTTACCAGATCATACCTAAGGTGTTGTTGAACCACATCACGTTTAGATAGTTAAAGTTGATTATTTATATTATTCATTGATTATGAGATTCATTATCATCTACTTTGTCCCAGCCAGATCAATTACATGGTAATGTTTGTGTAACAGCTAGTATGTTCATGCTAGAATCAGAAGTTGAGGATGAGAGGGATACCTAGGGATATAGTGGAAACAACCTTCTGTGGTTGGTTGTTAAATAGAGATATTCTGAGTCCAGAGGAATTGGCGATTGTTAGAACATTTAAACTTGTTCGGATCTAAGTTGGGTGAGATATTTTGTTTCTACTAAGCCAGTGATGAATCCTGGGAAGAGAAAGAATTATCTTATGAAGCAAGATCACTGTATCGATATCGTCTGTAATAAGTGAATAAATATCTATCTTTAAGAGAGGCCTTAAATCCAGCCGAAGTGGAGACATAGCCTAGTCCCCATTAAATGGTAGTCGTTCAATCGATGGTTAGTTTGCATTAAAACCACTGTCTTCCCTTTCACTTTTATTCGTATATCGGATGTGTTGAAAGAGCAGATCTACGTAGTCAACACACCTATCTGAGTGGTCGATATCTGATACCATTAGATTTCACTTCTATTACTTAGAGTGTGGCGTGCACTTGCGCTAGCGCTTTGTTACCGTTTTGGCTGTCAGATATCAATACCCACATCTGAAAATGACAAGGGGATGCGGAGTGCATGCTAGCGAAAGGTGTGCGATGTATCAGTCTCTGCATCTGACGCGGACATCTGCTAAGCCCGGAAACAATCTGTCTCCTGGTCAAGCTAAAGTAGCGATTCTCATGATTTTACGCATTAGCCTTATGACCTCCATTGTGTGGGCCTTTTGCTCTGCATGGGCCTCTCTCATCCTCGATTTATAGAGCCGCGATCTAAACATAATGCTCAACATGCATTGGGTGATCTCTGCTCCGGTGCATTCTGGCTCAACAAATCCCAGAGCGAATGTCTGTCTCTCTTATCATATGGCGGTGAAACTGGAAGTAAGCGTATTGTGACCCGATAAATGTCGTGGTACCGGAATTGGCGAAATAATCTGAATCCACGAATATCTCTCAATCAAACAATAGTGAATGCGGTGCGTACTAGTCTCGATCAACAATAATTGCCCTCAGTCACTCCGCGGGAATAATAATTCTAGAAATGAAAGCCGATTGATTACCTAAAGTGATATTTGGAAGGCCTATTTGAGATAGGTTTTTTGGGGTGCTTTTGCACTATCAGTATCAGACAGGCCAATTGAGTGTTCCCGAGGTCATGAAGTATCATGCCATTCGAGAGGTTATTTTGAGTTATTTACAGGTTTTGCCTTGTGGGAGTTCGATATACGAGATAGCAGAATTCATGAGAGATTGAGAAACTATTTTTGATGCATCACAAATACCAAGATCAATAATGAAGGCAAAGATATTGAAAGTGATGCGATAGAGGGTGCGTGAAGCCGTGATTGAATAACGAACCTTTAAATTTTGCTATGATTCTGAAAATTTTAGTGGGATTCTGAATTTATAACCTGCGAAATTTGTAAATCCTCGTTAAATGAGCTAAGCGAAATTTATTCATGTAATCAAATGTCTTCAGCCATTCTCCATTTCTCTATCTCTCACAGTTAGCTGGGTTAGAAATTTAATAGCGAAATTCAGCGTGCATAACGAGAATTTGTGATTTAAGCTATCTCGTACAGTTTATTGGGCTGGCTGAAGCAGAGTTTAGCTATTAACAGAGGTGCATTATCTGGCAAATTCTCACTGCATGGTGAAATTCTGTATACGTGGATTTTGTGTAGTGTGTAAAAGCGACCCCGTTTTGGTGTATTACCTCCTTACCTT
Organism: Tetrastigma voinierianum; assembly: GCA_016808115.1. Classification (NCBI taxonomy): domain Eukaryota; kingdom Viridiplantae; phylum Streptophyta; class Magnoliopsida; order Vitales; family Vitaceae; genus Tetrastigma; species Tetrastigma voinierianum. The sequence goes on along the minus strand of JAEQBH010002346.1, from coordinate 96,751 downwards.
GCCTTGTATAAATAAACTTTGGGCTTTCTTGTAGTTTCACATTGGGTGATCTATACCAGCTGGTTTTGTAACTAGCAAATCTTTTGGCATGACACTCTGTTTTATGTAAATATCTCCATGACTTTAGTTTAGGGTTTGCTTTTCTCTTCTCTCTACTCTTCTTTCATTTTCTATTTTGAACACCACATCTTAGGGATGGCATAAGAGATCGCCTTGGTTAACCATAACTGAGAGGAAGGTTGCTAGCTTGGTTTTGTAGCGGTGCAGGTTGTCCTCATGTTTTAAGATCTTTCAGAAGTGCGTATTTACTGGCTCCCATATCTTAAACTAGGAGTTGAATATCATTTAATGTCATTACTTTGACCAATACCACCAGCTCTTTAGGGTCTGATGTCATACTTGTGTTCGATCTGCTGTTATTCTTTGGATGGTCTTCTGAGTATGAAATGAGGTTGAGTGCAGGTTTTGAACTAAAGAAGGGCTATGGATGCATGTTGCCTGTGTGAAATCAGGAGTGGTTTTTTAGGGTTAGGTTTTATAGTTAAACAAAAGTCCCAGGTTATGGCTTGGGTACATAGGTTGCCTTTATATAATCTGGGGATATCTTCAGAGACCTTGTTTGCCCCATGTTATCAAGCTAGCAGCTATTCAAAATTTACCATTCACCCCATTTTCAGTTATTGCGGTTATTGATGGCAAACAACTCCCAGTATTTTAAAACAAAATTCCAAAATCAGGCAAAGCCTACTTGCAGTGAATGTTCATACGGATAAAACCCATCCCGAAATGTTCGACCTAGACCTCTTATTAAACAGCTCACGGCTGATGAGAGGAACATAGGAAGTAAATTTTGTTGATTCCAGCTCCACTCGTATACAGAATCCGAATGTAAGATTCTAAGGGATGTCAGGTGCCGAATACGTTTGATAAGTTGAAGTGTGCTTTGTGATCAACATCGCGAAGTGAAAGGTGACTGCTGGCCCCTTTTGAATTTGATTCTATCTTCACCAAGTTTTCATTACTTTGCGATTCTTGCTTTGTGCATTTTGCATCTGTCGATTTATTTTGTAATAACACCCTAACCTTTTGCGGGTTTGTTGTGGCATACTGTTGTGTCTAAAATTGTGCCTTAGGTGTTTATGCGCAGTGGGATGGGGGCCGCAGGTGAACTCTAGGAAGATGTTCCTGAGTGAAGCAAGGTTGTATCGAAGAAGTCGGTGTACACAATGAAAACATGGGGCCCTACGGGAACCTTGAGTCAACAAGCAGCCCTATGAATCCCAGCGGCCTCCCACAGTCCGCAGGGACCACCACCCTCAGGAGGCTTGAGCGAGTTGAAGGAAGTAAATGTCTGTATCATACCTCTGTGAAGAGATGTAGCGATGAAAGTTCCTAACAGTACCCCCTGCCCATTCCATGAATGGAATGAGAATCAACAATATCATATCAGAGGGGTCGAGGAAGTATGCACAACTTTGGGAAGGAATTACCAGGCATGGACTCACTCAAAATTTGAAAACATTCAGTATTTATGTACCCTGAAGATAAGGCCAAGATATGGTTAAATTCATTGGGGCCAAGGGCTGATTAAAATTAGGCGAACTAAGAAGTGAGTTTTAAAGAAGTTCTTCGGTGTACAACCAGATATGAGTTTAGGGAGACGAATCACTAAACTATCGGCTCAAAAGTTCCTATCAGTGTTGGGAAGATTCGCGGAGACTATCAATGCAGCCGCCTCATCATGGCTTTGATACTGGATCCTAGTGAATCAGCACATAATGGCGTAATATACTTGCAGAACAATTGTTTGGGGAAGCAATGTGTGGGGTGACTTACAAAAACACCCAGGATAGAATATGGACTTTTTGGACTATGTAGCTTGAGAAACCTCTAAGGCATGGGGATGAACCAGTCAGGGGATGCTGCCGAGGAGGGTGAGGTGCCCAGACCATAGGAGGGAGGCATGTGCTTCAGAGATATGGGGAGTAAAAGAAAAACTGGCCACTTTAGCTCGAGATTGGAAGCTGGAAAATGAGAAATCGGCGTGAGTGAGCGGTGAATGAGTTATCTACATCCCAACCTTCTTGTTTCAGTTGTCGGTCAAACAGATCACCTGGAGAGCCTTTGTCGAGAGCATGCCCATAATACAGATTGAATAGACCACCGCAATGCTCCATGGCAGCTTTATAACCCAATTCGAAAACCATCAAGCCAACCATGGAAGCCAACCACATATGCCACTCCGGGGAACCTGGCGTGAGTTTGGCTCCTCTTAGCCTAACATAACGATCAACCTCCACTTTCTTCTCACCATTGACAGCGATCGAATTAAAGCCAAGTGGCGACACATTTGTGAAACGAGAAAGATGTTAATCATTCAAAACTAATCGAAGAGTGAAATAGTAGCTCACTCAACGAGCTGGACCGGTATACTGGCGAATTCAAAGTTGTCAGCAACAGCGGCGAGGTTGAAGGAGGGTTTCCCTCCGTCCGCAATGACATCAGGAAGGGAAGTGCACGTGAAATGGGTTTACATTAATGATCAAATGTAAAAATTGATGAAGCGAGCGGTGGTGACTCTAAAAGTGGTAAAAAAAAGAGAGAGAAGGCGAGTCAGCCAATCCCAACTCTAATCAAGTGAAGCTCCACAGTGACCACCACAAAAAACGTCGACAACAGGAAGAGAGTGAAGAGATTAAGTACCCCTCCATTCCACAGGCTCTCAAGAAAAAGAAAAGTTCCGTGTAAGCGGAAATACTGATGTTTTCTGGCTTAAGTAAAGTTAACATTCCCCCTCTCCCTTGACCTTGTCCAAACAGAGTCCAGCCTATGCAAAATTTTGAAGGACATACGCTGCAAAAAGAAAGATCTCGATGTGAACAAGGCCTTTTTGGTGAACGGTGAGTGCCATCGTGGAGTGCCAGAACTCGGTGAAATGTAAAGATCCGGGGTGTCTAACAATGTCGGATAATATTGGGAGCATTAGTGTGGAAGCGCACTGTAGATTTGGGAGCTAGCGTGAACCCTGCTGCGCAGTATTCCATATACTGTGTGGGTTTGGGAGAGGCGAAACCACTTCATCCTGCTTTGTCACTAGTAGGTAGATCTATTAAGATCTGGAAGGGGACCGTTTGAGGATGTCTTGGCTCCTGAAATGGACATATTTTACTGCAGTAGACTTTTGAGTACTTGACCTGGGAGCGGGTTAGGTGGGACCCGATCATGTGCCCATCTGTATTGGGACATTCTTGAAACTACTTCAAATGCCATAATAAGCTATGGAATAAGTTATACGCTCCACATTTAGAATAGACCTTAGAACTCAATATTTTCATTGAAGTAAAGGCATAGCTCGGAGAAGAATGGCCCATGAAGAGGTGCTGTATAATAGTGCAATTTTTGGAAGAGCAATTCTTGAAACGACAAGTGCAAGATTTATTAACCGGAGTATCTAGGAATTACCTAAGAGGCACCTTAAGAGGAATCCCAGGCATGAGTTGGTAGGGAGTCTTTGGAGGAGAAAGAGATGGAAATCCCTCATATTGACCGGTGTGAGCAAGAAGACCCAGCAGTGCAGAAACTCAGCGCTCCCAGTTAGGGTTGAAGTATGCATTCACACGGAAATGGCGGTGCGATTCCTTGGTTTCATCACACATTGACCACTTCCATGAGGATGGCTTTGTTGAGCCTCCTCAAAGGAACAAACAAGCATTAAGTGGAGAAAATTTAGATCAAAGGCATAAACAACAATCTTGCACTCATCATTTGGAAAGAAGAGTCTAAAAGTGGTAGCCTGTGAGTTGAATCCCCCATTTGTGAGGAAGTAGTTAACGTTGAAGTCTGGGGAATTGCTCCAATGTGAAGTGTCATTCTTCATTTCAGATGAGCACTTGGGTGGCCACCGGTGGTGCCCGAGAAATCGAGGTGACTCATTTGTAAGGAAATGAAAAGAGAGGGAGAATTATCTGCTGAAAACACCTCTGGGTTGGAGAGTGTGCATAGATTATAGAGGCTCAATGAAGTAACGAGAAAAGATCTTCCGATTACCATTCATGATCGGCTCCTTGAGGAGAATTCGGACACCATTCCTTTTTGGATGGGTATTGGTATTTCAGGATAGAGATTGCCAGAGGACAGGGAAAGAACCACTCACTTGTCCATTTAACACATACTCTTACCAGGAGGATGCCTTTGGTCTTTGCAAGCGCCTAACCGCATTCGGAGGTGTGCTTAGGTATGTTCGCGATATGGTGGAGAAGTGCATAATGGAAATATACATGGATGACATCTGCGTATATGGAGCGATTTGAAGAATGTCCGACTGTCTGGAAACCACGTGAGGTGCATAGAGAATCTGGTGTAATTGGGAGAAGTGTTTTATGGTCAACTTGAAGAATTATCTTTGGGGCATTTATCTCGGCGAGGGAATAGAAGTTAAACAAGGCAAAAATTGAACTTATTTTCCAAATTGCCATCCCCAGCAGATATAGAAGCAGTTAGACAATTCCTTGGTCATGCGGCTTTGGAGATTCATTGAACTTCTCAGAAATTGCTAACCTGACACAAACTCTTAGAAAGATGCAGTTTGTTGGAAAATGAATGCGGAAACTTTGAAGAGAATTTGAAATCCCATTTGCCATTGCCGATAGTCTGCGAGCACTAATTGGGTCTGGTTGAAGTGATGTGTGATGCAATTGATCTTGCAATGGAAGCGTGCCGGCCAAGAGAGGATGGAAAACCTCCATGTAGTCACTATGCAAGCTAAAACCTTAGATGAAGCCTGGAGACTATACCACTCTGAAGGGAAAGGAATTGTTGTGATGGTCTGTATGCTTTGAAATGATTCAAAGGCTTACTTGGTGGTCAGATATAGTCATTTTTACGGACCATTCATTTGGAAATATCTCTGACCAAACAAAATGCGAAAACTAGACTTATCAGATGGGTTCTTCTACTTCAAGAAATTTAACTTACAAAGGTGCAAAAGACAAGAAGAGGTGAAGTGGTAGCGAGATCATCTCTCAAGATTATGATAGCCCATGACATCATGGCCCATCAATGATGAATTTCTGAAGGATCCTAATGCAAACTGGAAAAGCCTCCATAGTATGCTCCACATTGCCAATTTCTATCTGGGGAAATCCAGTTGAAGTGGAAAGAAAACGAGGATAGAGTATTTCTTTACTTCAAGATCCATTCTTATTATTAGGAAGAGCCCTTCTTGTTAATCTTTGTGCGGATCAAATAATCGGGGAGGAAAGTGTGTGCACGAGGAGATGACCAGGTCAGGCCTTTATACATAAGGCGCTGTGTGGCGATCATTTGCTCGAAGAGCGTGATAGAGGAGTCTTCATGATCTGGTTTCCTCTTGCTTATGTATTATTCGAAGCACACGAATATTGCCATGTGTGTGATAGATGCGAAGCCTAAAAATTGTCTCTCGAGTCATGTCGATGCCATTGAACCCAATTTTAGTAATTGAACTTTTGATGTTTGGGGCATCGATTTCATGGGACCACTTCCCCATCCCTATGGTCACCGCGTACATGTGGTGGGAGTGGACTATGTGTCCAAATGGGTTGAAACTTGATCACGAGACCAATGACAGGTGGTATAAATTCGAAAGCGACATATTTCGATTCGAATCACAAAGCCATTATTAGCGATGGGATTCACATTTTGTAACAAACCATTTGGCTCTCATGGCTAAATATGGTGTATGAACAACAATTAATACCCTTACCATCCTCAAACAATTAAATCTGAGTGGAACATGAGGAGATCAAGACCATTCTAATGAAGGTGGTAGAAACATAGCGAGGGGAAGAATTGAGTCCATCAAAGCGCAGTTATTTTGTGGGCTTTCTGAAGGTATTCGAAACGATCCTGGAATGTCCCATATCGGTTGGTCTAGCAGTAAGGCATGTCACCTTCCCGTTAGGTCCCGAGTAAAGGCATGGTGGGCAATCAAGAAGTGAACATGGGACTAAGTAGAGTGAGGTGAAGGTTCCTTGATCTCGATGAGTTGGAAGAGAATGCGAGATGATGCACTACTTGAATTGAAGTTAACGAAGGAAAAATAAAGATGGCGTGATCAGGCGTGTGGGAAGAATTTGCGAGGACCAAGTTCTTTATCTGACTCAAACCTCAAAAATATTTCAGACAGCTCAGTCCCGATGGGCCAGTCATATGGCTGTCGATAGGCATACCCGATAGTTCCGATGGAATCTAATCAATCCGGATGATGAGATTATTCCAAGTCAATGGACGGAAGAGGTGAAACCACATGTAGTGCCGCGAGGCCATCGGGAGAATTCTCTCTTTGGACCTCTGAGTCTACAATCAAGTCTAAGGTAGCTCATGGTTGTGACCGCATTCTTCCATTTGGTTTTGGTCTAAATTCCTTTGTTCAAAATTTGTGGCCTTGTCTGTCTGTTGGCATTTGATTTCACTTTGTATTTGACAGTACATTAACACTAACAAATAGAATGCCTTTTCATCTCATCTGCGAGGAAGTACAGTTCTATCACTTAGTTTTGCATTTTCGCGACAAAGCCCGATTCAGAGTAATTTCCATACCACATGTCTAGTTGTTCAAATTTTGTTTTCACTTTACTTTTACATCCTTTTTGTGCCTCCAAATTTGTGTATGCATTCTTTTGTCTTCAAGATTGGACAATTGGTGCTTTTAATTGAACAATTGAATTGCCTTTAATCGGAAGAGTGAAACCATGTTTGTCACCTTAATGTTAGAACAACTCCGTACGTGATTAGTTCAGTCAATTGTAGTTCCAGCGTATTCAAGCTTGAACAATTCGCCCCAGAGCTAATTCCTTGCACACAGTTATGCTGATGAATTTGTGGGAATTATATACCTCCCTTCACTTTACCGTGACCTTGGACACATTTGGCTTGATCGTAATAGGTTTGTATTGCAGTACTCATGAAGACATTGTCTTCCAAAGAAAAGAAAAGCAAAAGAAAAAGAAAAGAAGAAAAAGAGAAAAATAAAAATTAAATGGAAGCACTTTGCCTTGAAGCCAGGCACGGTCGAGGAACCTTAGCAGCCTTTGAAAACCGATCACCTAAACCTTAATTGGATTTGGGAGTCATCGACTTGAGTGTTAGTTACTGCAGGTGGATGGGTAGAGTTTAAGCGTATTATGGGTGCTTAATTCTCAGAAGTCATTCGAGTCGGAATTAAACCTGCAGAGTTTGTGGTCAAGTGATCCTTTTGGCTTGATGCCTAAGCCTTAATTGGTTGGGTCATCGGTGGACCAGTTACACACGGACTTTGGTGTGAAATCCCGAGTCTTTAGCATTGCGCCCTACGATTTTAATTAAGTAAAAATAGGTGTGTAGCTGATCCTATTTAGGTTGTTCAACGGCTTAAGGCCATGCCAATGTAGCTAGGTTGGAGAGAAATAATTTTTGCGTTTTGTTATTTGATAGTTACATTTGAATCATTAAATTTGGTGAAGTCAGTTAAGACATATGAGTCCGATGTTGACCTAAATCTTTTCTTATATGGTTCATTCTCTGTACGGTTTTAAACTTGTTATCAATTCTTCATTTAAAAGGTAATGTGTTGTATATACACCTTTTGAACCATAAACTTTTGCAGAAAATCCGCGCATACATGTCCTTATTATTTCGGCATTGCTAAAGGACTATGACAGCCTTACGGTTGGGGGGGTGTGATTAATTAACTTAAAAGTGATATTTTTAGCCCTGAGATAGGTTTTGAGTGCTTTTGCTGGCACTAATCTGTCAGTGACTGATTGAGGTGTTCGAGGTCCATAGTATCATATGCCATTTCGGGAGGTTATTTTGGTTATTTGGTTTTTTTGCATACCTTGGGAGTTCGATGTCGAGATATGTGCGGAGCCATGAAGGTCAAACTATTTTTCGATGCATCATGAAATACCAGATGCAATAAGGAAATGAAGCGAATGATGAAAAAGTGATGTAGTAAGGTGCAGGTAAAATGCGTGAAAAACAGGAGAACCTTGAAATTCGCTATAGTTAAAATTCGTTGGGATTAAGAAAATTCGCAACCATGTGAAAATTTACGAATCCTATGAGAGCCGATTTCGGCTAGGCTAGCGAAATTGCTCATATCAGCTGACCTAGTGAAATTCTCCATTTAAATATCTCTCTGAATTTATTGTTTGGCGAAATTAACGTGCTGCGAAGGTGTGGTTGCTATCTCTGTGGAAAATTTTAAATAGGCTGGCGAAACTTTGGCTATCTGACGAAATTCTCTGTATAGCGAATTCGCCTTACTGTGAATTTTGTGTAATTGTGCTGCTTGACCCCGTTTTGGTGTCATACCCTCCTTACTACCCTTATGCAAGCCAAAGCTTTTGAGCTTTCTTTATGGTTCCACATTGGTGAGTCTGTCTCATTGTGGTTTTGTATTCATGATCTTTTGGCAGCTTTTCATTTATGTAAATATTTCCAAGAAGCTTCCAGGTTTAAGTTTGCTTTTCCTCTCTTCTCTCTCTCTCTTTCTGTTTCTGACTATAACACCCTCTTGAGATGCAACTCAAGAAGATGCTTGGCTAAACCTTATAGCTTTGAAGAGGAGGGTTGCTGGCTTACAGTTTTGTGGCGGTTAGAAGGTTTGTCCTCATGTTTGAATCACTCACAATTACTATATTTATGGCTCATATCTTCCAAGAGCTAGGGTTGAATATCATTTAATGTCATTACTTTGGCTAATACTTTACTGCATACTTTAAGTGCAGTGCATACTTATTATTGGAATGCCTTTGTTGTCTGCTGAATGGTCTTCCTGAGTGCCAAATGGGGTTGGTGCTAGTTTTGAACTAAAGAGGCTACTCGGATTGCATGTTACTGTGTTGACTCAAATAGGAGTGGGTTTTAGGACAGATTTATAGTTAAACTTAAGATCGGTGTAAACTATGGACTATGAGTTGCTTGCCATAATCACGAGAGATATAACAGGAACCTTGTTTGCCAGTATTATCAAGCTGGTAACCTAAACTATTCAGAATTTACCATTTCACCACTTCCATTTCGGTTATTAGTTCTTGATGAAGCAGCTGACTCATTTGTTTTAAGAAACAAAATTCAAAAATCAAAACTAAGCCTACATATTTTAACAACGATCGGAGTCGTCTGGATGAAAACCCATCCCACGTCTTAAACCTAGACCCTTTATCTTTGCGGTAGCTTGGTAAGGCGTGGGGGTATAGGAAACAAATTTTGTTGATTCTGCTCTTACCCTCTTTAGTAGCGCAGATCCTTATTCTTAACATCAACAATTGATTCTCAGCTCTAGGCAGATGTATATATCTCAACTCATCAAACCTATCAACGAAAAGATCCCGAAGCTAAGCATGAAGTGAGACTAACTTCCTCATCTCGAGGTCCTCCATTTACGAGTTTGTTTGAATAACCAAGTTAGATCCTGGTGGATCTCAAGCGTCAACCAAGATCAAGTGCGATCTCTGGGCTTTTTTGTGTGGCCTCGTACTAAACTATATTATTAAGTCAAGTAGATGATGATCGGAAGGAGAATGTCAGCGGACTAATCTGCGAATATGATCACCCATCCAATAGGGGATGCAGTACCCAGACCACGGCGATTGGCGGCTGTCAAAATTACAACCGCCATCCTGCGATGTTGGTCACGGAGAGCAAACTCTTGCTCATCGAAATCAAGCGTCAATGGAATTGGGTCATGGGATCACGAGCAAAAAAGCGAGATGATGATATACATGCTTACTTCCCTTCTGCGATTTACGTAGCGGCTATACTGAATATCAAACTCATCGCATTAATAACCATCTCATGAAGCCTACCCGGTCGAAACGGGGCTATCAAATGAATGCCTCCAGCGGATCGATAGTGAAGGACCAAAGTATGGAATACCCTGTCACATAATGTCTTAATCTCCTAGTAGCCTAAACCAATGCCAAACAGAGGCGCTCAATCATAATGTATGTGCACTCATATTCTAGTATCCTCTTACTCAGATAATAGATGGCTCGCTCCTTCCCTGAATCATCGAGCCGAGCTAGCATGCATCCTAAGGTCATGTTTGAAACTGACAAATACAGAAGTAAAGGGTGCCCTAGTATAGGAGGCACTAAAATTGGAGGAGAGAGGAAACACTCCTTAATCTTCTCAAAAGCACGCTGGAAATCATCATTCCAAACTATAGGCTGGTTCTTTCTCAAAAAGACGTAAGATGTGCCACACATGCCCGTCAGCTTTAGCAATGAACCTTACTGATATACTCATCTACCTTAGAAAGCTCCTAATTTCTCTCCTCTACCTTCTATGTGCATGTCGGGTATGGCTATGATCTTTTCAAGATCAACCTCTATACCCGCCTCTCCTAACAATGTGTCCATCAATTTCCCGTGGTTACCCTAAAGGTGCACTTCGGGGTTCAACCCTCACTTAAAACGTCCGTGATCCCTCTCAAAGAACCTCTATAAGGTCGCTAAGGATCCGCCTTGTCTCTGACTTCACTATCATGTCGTCCACATATACCTCGACATCTTTATGCATCATGTCATGGAACATAGTAGCAGCAGCTCTTTAATAAGTGGCTCCTACATTCTTCAACCCAAATGGCATAACCCGGTAGCAGTAAGTACCCCACTCAATAATGAAAGAAGTCTTCTCCATATTTTCTAGAGCCATCATAATCATTATACCTTAAAATCCATCCATGAAAGACAACATCGAATGTCATACGCTGGCCGTCAACCAACATATCAATGCGCCGTAGGAAAATCATCCTGTATCGCTTGTCGCATCACAAAGTCTGGCAATAGAACTCTAACCTTGCCATCCTTTTTGGGAATAGGGACGACATTAGCCAGCCACTCAAGATACTCAACCACTGACAAGAAGCAAACACTAAGTTGCTTCTGAATTTCTTCCTTAACCTTTGCAAACTCCATCGCAGGTGTAGCTCCTCACTTTCGCTTAACCGGCTCAAAGACAGGTAGAAACGGGCGGTGCGATGCTATACCATAAAAGTCAAGGTCCTAAAAGATATCCTCATACACATGAAAATACATCCAAGTATGACTTGAGCAGGTCAATCAATCTACTCCTCTCATCAAGAGATAAGGAAGAGCCAATCCTAATCTCCCTAGGCTGATCTGGTGTCCCAAAATCTATCAACTTTATGCTACTAGTAATGGGTGTAACTTTCTTGTCCTCTGTATCAGAATCACACTTTGATTGGCCACCCAATGGGTCATCTGTGTCTCCCATATCATCAACATCATATATATGTGCTGTGGGTGCTGGTGGTGTAATCAAAGGAAAATGTTGTTACACAGGTAAATACTCGAAAATACTCATGTCATTATTACCATAAGAAATATCATCAAAGAGGGTGACAAACCCGGACATAGTGTCAAAAGAAAGAGGTGGGTCCACAGAGTCGGACGCTCCCTTAACAAAAACAATATTATGAATAATATCAGTAGCAATAATTCCATTGCCATCATTTATCTCAAGAGATATAAAATCCCAAACACAGCAAAATGTAGCTGCCCCAAAGCGGGCAAAGATCCGTGACATTTTCGCTAGTGTCGATCATGTCCATCTCACAATGCGTTTTTCTTTCGCCATAAAGCTCACAACATCGTAATCAATCATAGAAACTCCAAACTGTCCAAGCGAGGAATCAGAGGGGGCCTATGTCTGCATCGAAATTATTGGTCTTTACGTATCCTCAGCGTCCATATAATTATTAAACCCAAGGAATTACACTAGCCGAGACCATCTCCCAAATCCATAGGCAGGTCATAGTTAGGGATCTCCTCAGGAAAGCACATGGAAAACACACTGGCTCGATCCGATGATGGGGGTGCAACTATCATGGCCTCGGGTGGCTCGATGGTCTCAGAACTCAAACACATATGTCCTAGGGCCTGCTAAATGCCTTGAATCTCAACCATCCTTGAAACATGGTCAACTCCTTCTATGCGGGGTGCATACTCTGATCCTTTGGTAAAATAGTCAGCCAACTGAAAAGTGTATGGGCAAAGGGGATAATCGAATGGAATGCCAATCATGCGAGCTCTCACTCTCTCTCTACGTAGTTGTACCATGTGTCACGCATCATCCGCCGTTGGGATGTAACCTAACCCATAAGGTATGTCATGATTAATTGTGATAGTAAACTACGCGGCCCTGGCCGCGCGGCCAAATCGAAACCGGGCATATAGACATGCCTCTCATCATGCTAAGCACCAAGTGCTCTTTGTGCGGTCGAATGACATGGGCACCATGTCCCTGCGGTCATCCTCTAGGCTAACAACCTGAACTTCGTCGAAAGTAAACCCGGTCAAATGTAGGTCATCCTCATTGTGGCTGATCTGTAGCACTGGCTCAGAGGAAGTAATAACATCTATGTCAAACTGTATCGTGATAATGCGCCCCTCATGTATGAACTTCACCTTCTGATAAAGGGAAGATGGTATAACACCCGCCTCATGAATCCAAGGGCGACCAAGAAGCAGGTTAAAGGATGATAGGATCCTCAAAACCTAAAAGAGTATGGAGTATCTGACCGAACCGATCATGACATGTGTGCTGAGTGTGCCCATAACTATCCTTTGAGTCCCACATAAGCTATGACGGTTTGTGTGGATGGCCCAAAATCGGATGGTGAAAATCCCAATGGCGATAACGGTGGACAAGCGTTCGGGCGGCGGGCCAGGATTGTCGGCGAGACGACGACACCTGCTGACCTGAACAAGCAACATCAATGAATAAGGGACGAACATGGCTTGATCCCTCAGGTGGTAAATCATCGTTAGAAAACATTATGCATGTAGCCCTATTCGCTGTTGGAAAGTGGATTAGTCCGGGGTGGTAGCAGTGTCAACTCCATCTAACTAAGAGCCCTGATCAACGCATCTCTATGTGTGCTAGATGAGGCCAATAAGCTCCAAATGGAAATGCGGGCTTGAGTGGTGCGCAACTGGTGCAAAATCTCATAATCTTCCCTCTGAATCTCATCTCTAGCATCAGTGCCAGCAAATGGTCTATCAACAGGTGGGGGCTGAGCTACCCTCCCACTCCTCGTAACAATCTGAACATCTCTATGTACTGGCCCATACTCCTCCAGGAACATAATGAAGGGTGTCATGGTAGGAAACATCTTTACCCAAGTATATTGGCGATCTTTGGCATATGCAATGGGGGCATCATCTGGAATCAATCTAAATGGCACGAGACATGCTAACCACAGGTAACATCCCTTTAAAGTCTGAGTTTGCATACAAACTGATTGGCTGAGGAGCCTTTCCATCCCATCCCATCATGAATATCTCATCTCCTAAATGCTCAATCAAATGTACACCCCCCGGGGGTGGAGGTACAACTCTAGTGTTATGAGTGGGTAGCGGGTCTGTAGTCACAATAGGGCATCCTAAATTAACCAAACCTTGATCAATCAAGTCTTGAATAGCGTGCCTGTGTACCTGTATGCGTATCCTTGACTAGCTCTCACGATGATAAAAGCCTTGATGAAGATCTGCCTTGAATCAGGGTGGGGTGAATTTGTAGTGGTGGTCTGCTGAGTGGTAATGGGATTGAAATCAATCCTCCCTCGACTAGTCTGCGAAATTCTTGGCTCGGTGGCATCGAGGTTGTGTAGCCCACTGCTTAGGCCTCGGTGGAGCGGTGCTCTGCTGGCGATGGTGCTTTGTACGGTGACTCCCCAGAGGCGCTGTGTGTGCTCCTGTGGCTATGGTGGCGGATGTAGATCGTAGGCCCGTGCCCTGTGGGAGCCGGTGAGTCGTATTGAATCTCTTGTCATGCGATAGGGTATCTATGGGCGTACACATGGAGTTTGTGTAGTAGACGTGAAGGCACGTGGCTCGATGTGCCTAATAACACGATATCGTGTCCCAGGGCCTAACCCTAGCGTCTTCCCCTTTGAATCTGGAGGGGAAGAGTCTGCCCATAATCCTCTAGCTATGCATTCCTTAATGTCATAGAGGGCTGAATCTGATGATCGAAGTTTGTCATGGAAAGCCCGTGAGATGTATGAATCGAGGGGAATTTGAAGGTATGCATAATCATCTTGTACGATCGCTCGAGGAATTAGCTATAATCTGTGCTATCTTATCCCTACATTAGGAGATAAATGAAGTGACTGACTCATCCGGCCTCTGCTTGAGGGCCTCTAACTCCCTCCGGGATACGTCCACTACAGTATTAAAGAATGTTAATGCGATAAACTCCTATCTGAATCGGTCCATGTCTTACGTCTCGAAGGGTCAATGAGCGAGCCAACAACGACGGCACTTCGGTGGGGGAATAACATAATCTTTGCCTCATCAGTCTATGCCTGCGATATGAGCTATATAAATCACAGTGAATCTGGGGGCACCCTATACCGTGTATCTCTTAATAATGGGCGCAGGAACTCAAGCGCCGAAATTTGCCACTAGAAGGTCATCATATCGAGTCCCAACCTATGCTCCATCGAAACATGGGGCACGATCCTGCGCCGATCTATCCCGATACGAGGGGCGTAAGGTGTCATCGATAATCGTGGGGCCCACTTCTGAAATGTGGCGTGGTGGTCTCGATCGGCCAGGTGTAGTACAAATGCTCTAGCTCGTGGGGCTGATTGAACAGGTGGTGGTGGTAGAGGTGGAACTGTATAGTCATACGATACAGTGGGTCCAGATGATGGTGGTGGGGGTGGAGGTGCAGTAGAGTCATGCGGGGTGCTCCCAGAAATTGGAAATGGTTGGGCCTGATGCCCATCAATCCTCTGTCCTGAATCTAATATGGAATCGATGCCATGGTATGTCCGGTAATCTCGGCCCGGTCGACGGTAAGCCACTGGGGTCCATATCTCTATGATCACAGTATCTGCTCCTAGTGATTGTGTGAATCACGATCCTCTAACAGAAGTCACCTTCCGATCGGATCTAGCTCGGGAGCAGGTTGGTCTCAATCAACAATCCTTTAAAAGGAAAAGGGTATGTCAGTCCCCATGACTATCAATCTTGTAATCAAACTAGTAATGTATGACTAAAATCCTTCGAGAGAATGAACTGACATGTGATGTCAACAACTAAACGTATATGGCTTCCTGGCTTGAGCGGGATTGACATGGTGATACCTGGGTCAATGTGGCTGAAGTTGGCCAGAGAAAAGGTAAGTCCTAAAAGCTAGATGATTGTAACCCGGAGCAGGGATCGTAACCTAAGATCCCAACCTGACAATCAAGGAAATGACACACTATTACGCATGTATCATGAAATCCAGATCGGGGCTATACAAGTCTTCATTGCTCGAGATATCCATCGTCTCCACACAGTGCTTCAATTGTCATTATAGCCTTTATGCTAGACCACACTCCCGAACTCTTAGCTTGGTGGCGAATAATTGGGAATGACTCCCGAAACCTTTCGAAAAACAATCTATGAGGAATAGTCGGCCAAGACTAGTGATTTGGAAACAGGGGATACAAGTGCGCCCGTAAAACAAACAAATCAAGCGATCATGCGAGAGAGAATGGAGTTATGCGGCAAACGAGTTATGCCTGAAGCGAAACTACGAAGAATACCTGAGCTAACCATCTATCTTGTCGAAACATATAGCTAGGTACGAATCCAGCCATGGAAGCATGCTAGGAATTAAACGGGTGAACACTCAAGCCTGAGCAAACCCGCACAGTGTATGCGAGAATACCCGACCAGGAAGTGATTATCGGTCATTTGTGTAGCTAAGTGTCTTGGTTAATGAACCATGTGCTCTAATATACCAAACTCAAGTTCAAGCTTGACCCTCTTATTGAAACCAAAGATTCTAGGTTCGATCGCCAGCGGAGTGGCCAATTTGTGGACCCTACTCGATCCATGGGCCGACATGACTCATTATTAATAGACAAAAGTGAGTTGATTTAAAGCTTTGAAAAATCCGTCCCCAGTGAGGAACGGTTGTGCTTGGAGTTACCACTTATTTATTTATTTTATTTATTACGGGGAAAATCAAGTAAAACGAAGCCACGTGACTCAGTTAGGAAAGCGGTCCCGCAAAAAGCTAGATTTGCAGGTTCGGGATCGGGTTACCTATCGGAAGGTACCTCATATGAGAGCACCTTCAGGCACGGAACCTTCGGTCCACACTAGTGGAGTGGGTATGTGGGAGCATATGGGTCAAAGATCGGATAACCTCTGAGGCTAAACATCACCGAGCTTGGATCACACCCACCTGGTGGTATCTAGCATGCTTAAGAGAACACTCAACCAAAAGAGCAAATGGCGATACCGTGGCTTCTTCCCCGGCCACCGCTACATCAATGTTAGCCAACAAACATAGCAAGCATGCATGATACTCAAACACCAAGCATCCATGTGAAATTCACTACCCAACATTAAAGCACATACCCGCGGGTCCTAGCCAAGCGCCTCGTAAAGGTTAGTCGTACATTTCCAGTATACAACAATCTCAAAATTAAATATCAAAAGCAAAGGAAGCTAGGAGAAACCATACATTGCATCTCAGCCACTCATTGATGCTACAAACACCTCCCCAGTAGCTATACAAACACGCTCATTCATTTCAAAGAATCGGCTCAACAAAACACTAGATTACTAGTGCTTAACTAACCACCCTTTGACCCAAGATGTAATTCTAATTTTACAAATCCAAAAGGGAACCATTAACCTGGACTAAATCCCATTTCAGACCCTAAACATAGCCCTACACTGATCTGGAGTGAATGGGCTTGACTCATAAAGGTCATGGCTCCAATTAAATTTGAAATCGTATCACCCCTACAAAATCGATAAACTGTTGGATTCAATTCCCAACCGTCGAGCCATGAAAATCTGGAAAATTACAAAACATCTTTCTCAGAGTAAGGAATAAAAATAAACGGAGTACAATTCCGACTCTGAATGACTAAGAATCGATCCAAATAAGGCCTAGTACCCTAACTGTTGTTTTTGAAAACATAATTTAATGAACAGGTTGATCCGGTTTCCCAACAGGTTCATCCGGTTGAGAGCAATTCTCAAAATTTTTTAGAATCTTTCTCAAAGAGTCAAGAATCCAACAAAACAAATGGAGTACAATTCTGACTCCGAATGGCTGAGAACTGATACAAACGATGCCTAGTACCCTAACTGCTATTCCAAAAAAAAAAACTTAATGAACCGGTTGTTCCAGTTTCCCATTTGGTTTAGCCGGTTGAGAGAAGTTCTCAAAATTTGTCAAAATCCTCCTCACAGAGTTATGAATTCAAAAAAAAACAAACGGAGCACAATTATGACTCTGAATGACTGAGAACCGATCCAAACAATGCCTAGTGCCCTAAAACTAGGCTGCAAACATCAAAGGCAAAGGCAAGAGCAAAAGAAATAGGAGAAGCACACAACGTTCATACTTGTAGGATTCACGTCTGCTCCCCCTTTGTCTTCCTTATTTTATGCCTCCAAAACCTAGTATCCATTCCCTCAAAACTTTGGGAAATCCCCCTTCGAAATGAGAGAGAGCACTCCCACCCGGATCTGGAGAATCCCTCTTTTTTTTTTTCTCTTTTTTTCTCCTCATCCCTTTTTTTTTTTTCTTCTCTTTTCTCCCCTTCTTTTTTCACATTTTTTTGCTTATCTTTTTCCTTCATAAACCTTTGAGCTTCCTCCATTTTGCACACCTTCAGTCCTAAGAACTCCCCCCAATCAGTCTCAGACTTCCTAGCTCCATAAACACTCCTCTATTCATGAGGTCAAAAGCTGGCCACATTTATCCCTTTGCTTAACCACCAAGAATCCAAATGGACTCAAGGTGGGTTACAAGCAACCCACAAAATGGTGCACAACTGGGCCCAAATCATTCCTAGGACTGATCTGAAGCTTATGGGCCCGAACTAAGTAGGATTTGGGCTCCAAAATCACCAAAATTATTGCTCCATACAAGCTGGCACAATGATCTGGCTGATGCGGTTCCCAACCGGTTGAGACGGTTAAGAAAAAAATTGAAAATGTGAAAGAATGTTCCTTGAAGAGTAAGAATCTACAAAAGAAACGGTGCATGATTTCGAGTCCGAATGAGGGAGATATGACCAAAACAAGCTCGAGTGCTCCGAATTAACTCCGTCAATAATGAATTTTAATTGAAACTATCGAACTCAAGCCGAGCTGGTTTCCAACCGGTTGATCCCGTCAATAAAAAATTCTCAAATTTTGTTAGAGAATTCTTCAATGAGTAGGAAATCCAACAAAAGAAACGGTGCATGATTTGGAGTTCGGATGAGGGAGATATGATTGAAACAAGCCCAAGTGCTCCGAATTCGACATACTCCAATAAACTCTGATTGAGTTAAAACCTCGGGGGGCCCCACGTGCTTCCTATGGCATGATGCCAATAACTAAAAAAAGAAGCCACGATGATACTCTAAAGTGAACTACATACGCACTCAATGGACTACATACAAGCCCACCCGAGGCTTAGAGACTGACTAATCCTAAAAGGGTCATAATGGTGCTATATGAGAACGATGAGTGAGTGTGACACCCATATGATAAATGCAAGTGTTGAGGGACAAAATTGAGGGTCTACAGTAATGCTGAGCCATAGTAGGAGAAATTCTAGGCATGTTGGCGTGGGACTACAAAATATCGAACTCTTTTGCGTATGATAAGAAGGGAGTTAACCTCCCCTACGCTGGGAGCAGCCCAAGCTTAGCCTCGCTTCCGCCCGTCTGAACGAATAGGATGCACTGCAAAGGTTCGACCAGGGCCTCACGCCTTGGTAAGGCGGGCCTCAAGCCACTAAGCAGCTTATTTGGCCGAGCTGTCCTCCTTTGCTATTTGACCTCGTAGCATGTCTTGACGGCTTGCTGGTCTCCCCTTATGTCAATTTGTCCCTATGGAGTCAATAAAATTAGCATTTGGTGGTATGAGGACGACAATGCCTTCATCGTGTGGATCCAAGTGTGCCCCAAAATGGCGTTGAAAGATGACAATTTGTCAATCACAGTGATCGGTACTAGGACGGTGACACGTCTAGCAGAAACCGACAGGACTATTTCTCCTAGTGAATTGGTATGTGATATGTTAAAACCGACCAGCACCCTTCCAGGATCGTGGAGGTTTTCGGGCTTATAGCATAGACAAAGCAAGGAGGGCAAGTAGAGCATGTCGACAACATTAATGGGGTCGACCAAAATCTGTTTCATTAGGTGCCTCCCGACTTCCAAAGTCATAACAAGTGCATCAAAGTAAGGCATAGATAACTGTCTGAGGGGAGATTCGGTGAAGGTAATAACCACGCCCAATGGGCTTCGGGATGCTACTGGGGGCAAAACCCAGAATTAACCTCTGCTACAAAAACACCCGAGCGTGGCTGGACCAGTTTCAAGTCGTCTAGCCGGCGAGGATTGTGTCTATCATAGGGCGAGAGCTCTTCGGTGGTGAGGCTTTCCAACCATTCGAGACTGCCTCTTCAATGTACTCTCAGAGATGTCCCCTCTTGACCAAGTAGTTTAACAACCTTCGGAGCTAGTAACAGTCGTTGGTTTGATGCTCGACGTCCCTGTGGTACTCACAAAATCGGGACTCATCTCTCCCTTCTAGGTCGCCCCCCTAGGACCTAGGCCACTCGAAGCCCTAAAGGGACTAAATGATTAGAAGGAGTTGAGATGGTGGGATAGTGAACCTTGTTTGTTCGGTGTTGTTCTCCCTTGTCTAATTCTTGGTAGCTCGGACACCCGAACGATCGATCTTATTGTGAAGACCGGTGCAGCTCAAATCACTAGAGTCGCGCTTACCCCTCCTGTCCTTATCATCTCGACCCCGCTTTCCCTTATTCCCATCGTACGATCAAGAATCCGATGTACTAGCGACCTTTTGTTTGGTAACTGTGACTACGTCGTCCTTGAGCATGGCGTATTGGTTACCCCTCTAGAACAACCCATCAATAGTTATAGGAGGATGTAGTGATAGCAAATCAAAAAACTAGGTGTTTAGGCGGATAGCTTGCTCAATTGGCTGCATGACAATATCTAGGCTCATGACATCAAGTTAGAGGATAGCAGCCCCAAAACGCTTCATAAAGTCCCTGGTGGACTCGGATCTCCCCATCTGAACGTGGAAAAGATTGGTAACGCTTTGCTTCCTTCTGAACGTAAGCACATACCGAAAGTGACAAACTTCTCCGACTGTGCATCGAAAAGAGAGCATACTGCGGCCGAGCCAGGAGGTGGAACCACAACAAGGGGCCACCAACCTAGTCAGGAAGACCTTACACAGAAAAGCATTGTTCCCTTTCTATAGCGTCATTATTTGGCAGAAGTGTATATGGTGATCGAAAGGGTCCTGAAGACCATCGTACATCTAAAATTTTGGTAAGGCGAAGTATGGAGGGATAAACGGGACGATGAAATGTCGTCTAATGCGCATAATACGGGATCCAGATTTCTCTAAGGGGAGCGAGACCGATTCGCATGGGGGTTATTGGCTTGGGGATGATCCCGACAAGGAGAGAATAGTTGTTTGTGGATTTAGATCACGCAGGTTTACTTGACAAAGTTGGATTAGTAGGGCGAGGCATCACGCTCCAATAAAGTGGCATTCCCTTCGTATATCGCATCGCCTTCTAAAAGAGGCCAACTATCACTGCGTGACTTCACGATCTTTCAAAGAATCGCTTCTAATATTAGTGAGTCATTGTTCAAGTGTAGATTCAAAACTGGATGGGGGAATCTCTCCCATTTAATTCTTTTAGGAAAAAGTTTACGATCATCTTTGCAGCAGATTAGAGAAGTGTGAGATTTAGTCTTCCCACAAACGATGCCAATGGAAAGGAATGAGAAATCCTTCCCCAACAATTTTTATTTCTCCTCTAATGAATACCGCTTAACTCATAGAATATATATATATATATATATATATATATATATATATATATATATATATATATATATATATATATATATATAGGTGGGTGGTTAATAAATAGACAATTATGAGCTGACATTTGATGAGCTTGGCCACTCCCACATGTAATGCTTACATTACGCAATGATGGTGGCATAACGTCGATTGAGATGGATAACCTTTTTATCTTGATGCCCGAGGTGATGGAGGTGGTAGCCTGCTCGACCTTCTTGAATTATCCATCATGCGAGTCCTTGCCGAGCTCGAGTCACTCAAGCGACAGCTCATGTGAGCGAGTTCAGGTCCATCACATGACTGTTACGTGAGTTGGGTCCCTCACACGTGAGCGGGTTCGGGTCCCTCATATGAGTGCCACATGAGCTGTGGCATATCCCATTCCAACACCCTTTCACTGTCAATGCGTCCATTGACTCATCCTAATGTTCCTTTTGATCTTTCTTCCAAATTTCGTAATTTAACATTGCGTAAATTCTTTCAAAAGAATTTATCCTTTCCTATGGATATGTAATACTAAAGATGATCCAACTCATCTAGAAGAGAACCAATCAATAACATAGCCTTACGTTCATCTTTGAAGGTCTCATCTAAGTTTAATAAATAAGCAATTAATTTATTAAACTCATCAATATGGGATCTAATGTTCATACTGATGAATCGCAGACTATAAACTTCCTTCAACATGTACAATCGATTCTCATTGCTCTTCTTTCATATATTTATTTTTCAACGCTCATTCCACAACCATGTGTAGATGTCTCTCAGGAGAAACGTATACCTCTCGCTCTTTAGCTAGACAAGAAACGAATCCAACCCATGAGATTTATAATGAGCATTTCTCAATCACTTTCACGAGTATTATCTGGTCTTGTTTCTTTCAAATCCATATCTAAATCTAGTTTGTACAATGCACCCTTCATATCACTATGCCATAAGCCGAAATTATTTCGACCATCAAAATTTTCAACATCTATTTTTGCATTTGTGATTGTCGTTTTTAACCCATATTCTGCCCATCTTTCCATACAACTGTGCCTCAGAATACTAGGATAGTTCCCAGGAAAGATTGAATTGACCACCATAGTCCCACTTAAGAGCCAGTCTCCTTAGACATAACAAAAATTTCCCAAGAAAGGCTAGATTGGTCCATATGGTGTCTAAATACCAATCTCTTTAGACAGAACTTCCATAGATATTCCAACCAACGAAGCTTCTCTTGAATGAATTTCAAATGTTAGCAATCACACAAATTTTATATGGAAGATTGTGGGACTATGCCGGCAATAATAGCATGGATTTCACTTGAACATATTTCAACTATCAGCAGTTCATGGACAAATTTATGATGTGGAAGATCGGGCTACGCTGCAACCACAAAGCATACTTATAAATTCAAAAGAACTTAAAGCTCTGATACCAATTGTTGTGTCACTGCACCAAATAATGCAACAAATAGAATAATTTAAAGTCAAAAAAGAAAGAGAAAACAAATAATTTAACGAGGTTTGGTATAAATACCTATGCTCTTGGGCGACATAGAAAACTTTCAATAATCCAAGAGACTACAAACTCGCCACACAAATCAATTTCCTAAAAAAAAATTCGAGCCACAAAGTAACACCAAGTAATTGGGATAATACTACAAATACCCAAAGTAGAGAAGGGGAGAGGTATGAATATTACAAAGAGGAAAAAGTCCTTTTATAGGCTAGGGGGTAAAAGCAAATCACACTTTTAATCTGTGGGATTACTAGTGAGATAAAAAAAAATTACAATCTTCAACATGTTTTCAAAACCGCATTCACCAACAGTGGTTCATGGTTAATTTTAAAACTACATTCACTAACTACGATCTTACTGCAGCACTTTAAACCGAATTTGGTAAATATGGTTTTGAAGACATGTGGAAGACTAGTTTGATGATTATTTTGAAAAGAATGTACTCATATAGTTTTTTTTTTTTTAAAGAATGAATTACTTTAACATTAAATTCCAAATAAGCTCTTAATTTCAAGGAAGTTTTTTTTTGAAAGAATTTCAATGAAGTTTTTTTTGACAACATTTCAATGAAGTTATTTTCTTTAAAAAGTACACAATATATTAATAATTCAATGAAGAATATGATATTAATCAGTAATTAATATTTTATTATACCAAATATATTATCCAATAAAAAAAAATGGTACAAGCGAACAAACCTTGTGGGTGTGCGCTGGCACCCACGTGCGTACGAATGTGTGTGAATCAATATTTTATTTATATTAATATTTTTTATGAATATTTATAGAAAAATGATTTTATTTTATTTTTTATTTTTTTGTGTTTGTTTTGTATATGAAACAATATTTTATCTATGTTAACGCTTTTATCTATGTGACAAAAATGATATCCTCATATTTGATGTCAACTTGATTAACAGTAGTTTTTTTAAAGAAAAAGAAAAGCATCCAAGCATCAAAAGACTTTGTTAAAATTCTTTTAACATAGTATTCATGGACTTTCAAATAAATAAATAAGATCTCATATTATAGAAAAAAGTCTTCAATTCAAGACCTTTTGTTAAACTAAGCTATGGTATTATGTTTAAATAACCAACTTTCCAAAACATACTAAAGCTTGTAAGATTTGAATTTTTATATAAATATTTCTCATGTTTCTAACTAATTAAAAACTCCGTTTGGAACTTGAAAATAATAGGAATAGAAAATAGAGATGAAAAGTCAAGGAAATAAAATTTAGAGAAAATAAAATATATTTAAACTTAATAAATTAATTATGTGTGTTTATTCAAACTCATTTTAGTTGTTTCTTTATTACATAAGGACTAAAATCTTAAAAGATATCTACAACTTTGAGGAATTTTGATTATATTTGATTCTCATTAACTACAAGAAAAATCCTGAATTTTACAATGGACAAATCTGTTGCAAAACAGTAACGATTTTGCAACCAAATGCTAATGAAAGTGTGATAAATAATTTTCAACTGAATCGCAACTAACTTGCAACAGACTTGCAATGGAAATTTGCAACGGATTCATTTCTTTTGCAAAACATGGCTGAAACCAATTCTTAAAGCATTAAGTCAAAAGCGTCGCCTTCGACATGAACTCTTAGAACAAACTCATAGGAGGAAGGTAGATAATCAATTTGTTGATTGAAAGTCTCAGGAGATCTATGTAAGTGCAAACCTTTTAGTCAATTTGCTTATACTTTTGCTTACGTAAAAATACATAATATTAATGTTTATATATTTCAGATATAGTGCTGCAAGATATGAGGCCGGAGACCGCAGTCGTAAGAGAGGATGATCTTCATCTTAATTAGTTGGATAACCTCAAATATATCTAGATAAGGTTGAGGGGAGTCAAGAAGAAAATGAGATACGGCTCGGGATCGATGGGATCTATATGCCTATAATCTCAGACATCATCCAGTTCTATCAATATGCCTTCAACTAGTCAACCAGTTCAAGAATCTCAGACACAGGCGCAAGAAGATAGTTGAATTTAGGTTTTGGAAAAGGAGATGAGTGTGATGTGTGAGCAAATGATGCAACAACAGAGGGAGCATTTACAGACTGTGCAGAGTCTCACTACAACTTTTCATGCATGTATTTTTAGCTTATTAGGGTCTCGCCTATTCCACTGTACCTATTGCTCTGCAGTCGATGTATTTTATCGATCATAGTCCTGATTGTTAAACATTTTAATTATTAAACTGTTGAACAAGGGAACTATAAACTTAAATTGTGGTTGAATATGGTACATGAAACTATAAACTATTAGCTATAAAAAATTTTGTGTTGCATTTTTTATTATGGTACAAGAAATTTTGAAATTGGTACAAGAAATTTTGAATAATATAGGAAATTTTGGAAATTTATAAATTTAACAAAAATTAATGAAAATTGAAAAAAATAATCGCAACGGATTTTGCAACGGATATTCTCGTTGGTAACCAAGTAAAGATTTAGAAAGAAAATATTTGTTGTAATGCTGTTGCGAATTTGCAACGGAATTGCAATAAATTACAATAACATATTTTGCAACGACTCATAGTGGTTGCAAATATGCAATAGAATTGCAACAGAAATTGCAATGGTCTTGTAATGAAACGGTTGCTGATCAGTTGCAAATTTGCAATGGAATTGCAACAACTTTAGTTTATTAATTGTATTTTGATTATTGGGATTTAGCAACTGAATTAGTAACGGATGTGAAATTCGTTGCAACATAACAACGAAATAATTCTGTTGCAAATCCGTTGGTCTCTTGCAACCGAATGTTAAAGAGTACAAAATTGTAACAAGGCTTTTTGCAATAGAACTATTTTGTTGCGAATCCGTTGCTAAAAGAGATTTGCAACGAATTTTTATTGGTTTGCAGCGGATTTGCAACGAAAAAATCCATTGCAAAGTTGTGATTTTTTTTAGTGCTTAATATTTTTTATGGTGAAACTAAATATAAGAAAATCATTTTTTTTAATATTTTTTTTATTTTCTTTGTATTTTTCGGGTTCAAATGGAGCTTAAGCACTACTATGATAATATTTCTTAAAAATGTATTCTTACTAAAAATTATTAGAAAATAAAAATTTTGGGTACCATAATTTATGATGAGATTATAAATGCTTGTTAGTGCTGAATTTTGAAATTGGAGACCGCATGTGTTGATTTATGAAGATGTTGTTTGATTAGCTATATGTGTTTAGCATTATTGTAGGCCCAAGATTCGAGCATTTGAAAAGCTTTGAACTCAGAGGGATCTCAACAACACAACTTTATGGGTGGAGGGTATCAATTACATAATTATGTCATAATGGAGTCGCTAAAGCACGGGAGCAACACTGAGTTTTTCTTTACCAATAATGACCACATTAACTAATCAATGGGAGAATTAGGTTTTAGGGGAAGTCTTTCTCAAAACTGAGAGTTTGTGAAAAATTTAAAATCCCTATTAAAGATATAAGTTTTATGGGACTCTTAAAAGTTGCAATATGATTTTTTTTAGGGAAATCATGTTTAGTGGAATGAAAAGGACAATAGTATGAAAAATATATACTAATTATGTGAAATAAGCTAAATATGAAATGAAGACAACTAAATAATTAAAAGATGTGGTGGAAAAATAACCACTCTTTTATAAACAAAAATGCCTTTAAATTGGGCTCCACTGTTTTAGATATGATGGAGAAAAAGAGGTCATGTCAACAAAAGAAGAAAAATCAAAATAAATTTTTTTCTATTTCCCTCTCATTCCTTCATTCTTATCATGTTGTGTGACACCCCAAATCCTGTGGTCCTTGACAACCCACAACTCATGAAGAATTTGTGGATGCTCTGCAACCTAACACCACTCAATTGAGTCCCTTTCCGTGACCTAGGATTTAATCTAAAATCAAGTAAAATCTCCTTTGTACGGAGTTCTACCCAAAATACAACTCAGGCACCTCATGGTAACCTGTCCCAATATTATACAAACTTACTCACACCGAGTCCACATACTAATGTACGCCAATGAGGGCCCATTTATCCATATAAATACAAATTCATATCATCAAACCACCAAGAGTTATTACATCACTTAATACAAAAACATTATATTAAAACTAATATGTTCTAATATAATATTAAAACATGAATCAAGGCCACACAACTGTCACTTTTATAATCCCGTCCTCTAAGAAGCATCGTCTCGCCACACATGTCTTCAGATTGAAAAGGGGGGTCCTATGATCTAAAGCAGCCAACTTCTAGAGATAAGTCCTATAAGGCCAGCTATTCCCCACCCAGAACATACGAATTGGCCAAACAACCAAGATACACCAACCTAGGACATGCAATCCTAGCACATAATCCTACTTGTCATGAATGAGACGCGACTCATCATGCCCATAGGTCAAGTCCTCACCGACTCTCTCACACATGATGTAACCCCATGCTGATAAAACCTTATTTTTCCTATCACATCCAATGATCATTTCATAAAATCATTTTCATTTCTTTTCAAATCCAAAGCTTTTTGAATGATCCCTTATAAAATCATTTATTTCATAAAACAGTGCTTTTTGCCTTATAAACTTCCATACCCATTGGTTTTATCCTTCAAAGGCTACTTGATGTAATCATGTCGTGTATATGCATTTGTGGGCTATGGATTTTTGGGGTCTCACCTCCGGACAGACGCCGACCTACATTTTCGGTCTTTCACCGATGGGGTCATGTCTAACCGCAGTTCCGTGTTTTTCACCCGAGGGGGGTGTCTATCCCACTTAAATTGCCCAACACACGGTATTAATTTCATGCTATAAACTGAGACTCAATCCGATTTCATTCCATTTACCGGGGCCTCAATGTCAACACCAAACACAATGTTGATTGTCAACCATGCAAATTGTGATCTCCATCGACTTCCGCCCAAAGTACAAGTCCACAACCCATTCACTAAGGATGGTGAATGACAACGACTATGCACTTACACCCATACCATGCGATGTCCCCGTGCACCAGTGCAATGCAATGGTGCCATTGCACTCTAAGTCATGCCCAATGTATAAATACCTTTACATGGACAATTCTATAACAGACACTACACCATGTACCATGGACACTCATGTCTAATGCACACAAAAGTCCATACATTCATTAAACATTACTATACATGCAACCATACTAACATTTATCACATCTATGTCAACACATCAAACAAGCATGCATCAACATCATTCGTGTATCACTAATTACTTGTGACTAGTAATGCCTATACTGAATCCCTAGGCTACATCATGGCTTATAATGCCCAATAAACTAGCCTACAACATGCCATTCAATACTATGATCACACGAAACACATCACAAACCCAATATGTTAGGAGTTACCACATAATGACATCCAAGCATGACACCTCTTAACCAAGAAATGCCATTTCCAATCAATCACATAAACACATGTTAACATTTTCATCAAGTCATTACCTAGGCAAGTAATGACACACCCTTACTTCCTAGGCTGTGGGCTAATTCAAGGCATATCATGCACCTAAGATAGCCTACAACCTTCCATGTAATGGCTACTTCAGCACACAACTCCTCACATCCACACAACCAACAATTAGCACACTTGTTGTAACAATCAAATTTTTCAATAAGTATGCGAGCACCAATTGCCATTAAAAAGCATATGGCCAGATTCTAGACTCCAGGAGCTTTCCATAGAGTCCAAGAACACCAAACTGAGCGCCTCGACGATAGTTATGGCCAGTCCGTTGGAGGCCTCATATGAACAAGAATCGACGACTAACCTAAGAGGGGCTTATTGTTTTTCATCATTTTCTAATTAAATATGAGTTCAAATTTTATCAAGATATATATGGATGGATTTTAGACTAAAAGGGTTTTCTATAAAGTCTAAGAACACCTAAAACGGAGCTCGGATGAGAAAGTTATGGTCAGTCCGACCTGGGAGGCCTCAGACAAAACAATGCAATAGGCAACAGGAAACTCCACGAAATCAGATCTCGGGGCTCATTTAAAGCTCCCGTACATGCTATTTTTCCTACCCAAACTCATCCCGGAAACAACCCTTTCACTTGGCAACAAATCTGCCCCAATTGAGTCCACAATTTAGCCATAAACATGGCACAAAACCCGTCCCAAACTCAGCCCAAAAATCAACTTAATAAGAACAACTCCAAATCAACAAAATACGATTTTTGTGTTCCCGAACACAATCCGCACAGCCCTGTGGCCCAAACTAAGACCAAAACAAAGATTTAGATAAGAAATAAACCTTGAGCAGGACTGGCCCATACCTCTCAAGTGAAGACGAAACTTTTGTGAGTCCTCAAGACCCGAGACCCACTGCAACACTTCTCGAACTTCCCCGAATCCGTGATGCCCCAAAACCCGGGGTCCGCGACTACCCGTCAACCCGTCGAATACTAGTGGATGCCAAGCTGTCTGACGCCACTCATTAGCGAAAATCGGGCAAAGTCTCCTTTGTACGGGGAGCTCTACCTAAATACATCACCTGTATATAACCTGTCACAATCAACATCAATGACCACACAAGGTCCTATACAACTATACAGAGTAAAACGACTCCTCGGGCCCCCGCATTTACACTCACAACCTATATTCCATCTATCTAATATAATCCGTAACATGAGTAAACCGCCACTGGCCCATAAAACCATACTAAAACATATCAACTATGTATCATAGCTTTTTACAAGAGTTAATTATTTACTTACACGACATATATTAAAATTCTAGAATTTAACATGTATACAAAACGATGCCAAACACACCTCGCTTCTTCTAAAGCGGTCTCTACGACGAGCCGTCCCTCACGAGCCGCCTCCCTCGCGCGCCCCGCACCAAAATATGTTCCGGGACAGGAGTGATTAGCGCCAAAAAGTGCTATTTTGAACCCTATTTTTAATAGGTTTTGAGCGCCTTTTGTGTACTAATTGTTATAATTAACCTAATTGATATGTTTTGTCCCTATTGCACTTTTAATTGCATTCGAGGTTGTTTTTGTAGTTTTCGCAGAATTGGAAGCCAAACTATCGTGTCAATCCAATCACAAATCAAAGTCGGGTTGATTTCATCAATTTCTTATATGGTCTTCTATCAATTTCAGTGTCGGAATGAAGAATACTGCTTGAAGAAATGGAACAAAGGCAGCCGGAAGCAGAAGTCGGGAATGTGAGGTCAGGAAGCCAATGGAATAGTAGCCGTAGGAGAGAGAACAGTGAATTTCGCTATGCATCATAAAATCTCGCAGGATCAAGTAAAATTCCGCAATCATATTTAAATCCTCGCTATGTGAAATTTTCTAGGCCAAATAAATCTCCCGCACAGCCAAATTGCTCGCCCCGTGTTTTTGATGTTTTTGATTCCAAACGATCTCATTTTGATTAATTACCATTTTGTCCCTATTGTAATTACATATTTTAGGTTTTTTTTGGTATTTCACACCTCTTGTATGGCTATATAAGCCAACTCATGACATTTTGTAACCCTAACTTTTAATCTTTCAGTACACGGCAGCTTTGTTCCAGTTTTCTCTCTTCTCTCTCCTCTTTCTCTCATTTTCTTGGGTGCCAAACACCCTCCAAGGATGACAACTTGGAGGATGAGCGGCTAAAACCCTTTCCTCCTTGAAGGGAAGGCCGGGGGTAGGATTCAAGGTCAGCTGTGGTTCCCCGTTTCACGCAGTGTGCTCTTGAGCATTCTTGCTCCCTTGCAATTTCCAACCTATGTTTAAAGCTTTTGATGTACTTTTTCGCCAATACTGGCAAGCTTTTTAGGGCTTAGTGGTCAGTGTAGCTCTTAGCTTTAGATACAATTAATATCCATTAGTTTCTTACTTACGGTTTCACTCGAGGTTAAGGGTTAGATTTTCACCGTGAAGTGATCCACTTCATCAATACTTGGTAATCTTTAGGGTTCAAAGGACTCTTATTTTAGATCCATCGAGACTCATTAGTTACACCCTTACGAATCATTATAGGATGAGTCATCAAGATAGATTTTCACTGTAGGAAACCATAAATGCTAAATAAATGCTTTCTATCAAAAGGGAAATTATTAGGTTTAGTTTTAAAAGTTAAATGAAGATCCGGGTTCTGAAATGACTATATGTCATCCTCCCTAACGAGGAAATAGACCCCGAACCCCTCGGGGCCACATAGAATCCAACCCCAGTGACCCAATGCTTCAAGGAGTTCTATTTACATTTTATTTCGCCTATTTTCATTTTGCAAAACCACCAACCCAATCGCTTTACTCCCACCTTAAAAATCCAAAACCAAATTCACCATTCGACTTCACTTAAATCATTTGAATGAAGAAAACCCATCCCCGTGTTCTAATTTAGACCGCCATACGCAGTAGCTTGACTACGGCAAGAGGAGGAGTACAGAAACAAATATTGTTGATTCCGATCACTTACCGCGGGCAGAATCAAATGGCGCCAACGGGATGGTGCCTAAGTGCATTTGACGAAGTCAGTGGGAACACTTGTGATCCCTATCACAAGTACTGTGAATTGCTTTTATATTTCATCACATTTGCTTTTAGTTTAAAAAAAAACAAGTAGCCGCAGGATTGTTGTTAGTGCTTGTCCCGCTCGCTGCAGGTCACTGGGTTGGGAAGTTTCTCAACTCAAGGTCAATTCAACCCAACGGAACAACAGTGGTGATAGTATGAGTCCCAAGATGTGAGCGTGTGTAACCCTAGCCATATATGTCCATGAGAGATTACATAAACTGGCCATGGCAAAGTCAAGAACCTTCAGGGAGAGTAATCTGCTTTAATATAAGTCCGTGAGGGACTATAGAAACCAATGGATGAGTTCACCATATGGCAAGGTTAAGCAACCATAGTCAAGAGAATCACAATTCCTCATGGGAAACCAAGACCTCCACACAATATGCTCCTCCTGAACCCCATTTTATGCCTTTCTCGACTTCATTCATCAGCCACCACAATTAATCCTCCATTTGAACAAGCCATTTTCGGGACCTTAAATTCTGATAGTGGATGACTCTGCGGGAAGAGAATATGAGACACGCCCATTCAACAAGAAATCACTACCGTGGAAGACAATTTGAACAAGAAAATAGATGTGGGTTGAAAAT
Organism: Tetrastigma voinierianum; assembly: GCA_016808115.1. NCBI lineage: Eukaryota > Viridiplantae > Streptophyta > Magnoliopsida > Vitales > Vitaceae > Tetrastigma > Tetrastigma voinierianum. The sequence continues at coordinate 65,184 of JAEQBH010002346.1, read as the reverse complement.
GACTCATGAGCAGGCTAAACGGGACAACTTGCAAGACTCATTGAAACCTCATCAATCGCCAACAATGTCCACCAGGAGGATCGCTGACCGACATAATGGAAGAGGAGCAAAGGTGAACAACAAACACACACCAGAGCTTATAGAGGATTTATTGAATTATCTCAAGGATTGGCTGATTCCCTCGATATGTGTGAGATGTTGTTTTTCCAAGGAGAACTAGTTAAGAACACCGCTTGTTAACTGAGGAGGGTATTGGGAAAGAAATAGTGGAAGAGCCCCAAAAGCATTTCCTTCAACCACCCCGCGTAATCGAACCCCACCGCCAATGCCAAGACCACCTACAATTACACTACTGTACATATTGCTCCACATGCAGCAAAACCTAAAACCTACAAACACCGCCTCCTAAAACCCATGCCACCATCACTGTCAGATAAAATATCGTGAAGACACACCGGCAGCCTTTTCCACTACATCAAAGACACGAGCAGCTGCCTACATTGCATGGCATAGCGGTTGGTTAGGGTGCCGGTTCGGAGTTGGAGCACCCGAGCCATGGCATTTCTAAGCTCCCCCCCTCACTTTTTGTTTTAATTTTTCTTGCTTTGTTTTATTTTTATCTTATTTTATGGATTTCTTTAATTTTTTCTTTTTATAGATTTTCTCTCTAATTTTTTAATTAATTCTTGTTTTTAGATTAATTTACTTGTCTCGTAATTTTTCTTAATTTTTCGCATTAATTTTTGCAACTTTTGTGTAAATTTGAAGCCCGGATTGAAAATCAACAGCAAACAGAAGCTTAGAAAATTCTCAAGAACTATAGCGAAAATTTCGCAATTTAGCTTAAACGTGAAAATTCTCTATAAATGAAAATTTGATGGAATTTCTCATTAGTTAATGAATGCTTAGCTAGCTGGGAAATGGATTGCTTAGGAACAGTGAGGTAGGCTAAAGGACAAAACAACAAGACACTATTTCCATTTTATTTTATTTTATTTATATTTTATATATTTAAAAAAAAACGTTTGTTTTTTCTCTTTTTTATATGTTATTTTTATTTCTTTAAAAAATTTATTTTTTATTTTTATTTTTAATTTTTTTATTATTATATATTTAAAAAAAAAATTTGTCTTCAAAAAAGTTTTTATTTTTATTTTTATTTATTATTTTATTTGATTTTTCAAAAAAAAATTAAATTAAAAATTTTCGCTATTGCATAGCGAAATTTCGCAAACATAGCGAAATTGGTTATAAGTCAAATTTTCGCTAAGCTAGCTAAATTCGCAGCTTAGCTGAAATTTTCGCTATGGCCCTACTTTCGACCTCTCCACCTTGCTTCGCTCATAACTTATCCGAACTCCGCTTTGCGCTGCCTTTGTGACGTTGGAAAGCTTAGAGAGTGTAGAATCCAAATATGGCCAGAAAAAACATTTTTGAGATTGTTATGAAAGTGTAATTTTAAAAATGGTTCAACTGGTCACTTTTTTTTTCTCTCTTTTCTTCCCCTAACTTGTTCATTTGAAGCCGATACGGAGTGAATAAGGTGTCGATGGAAAGCTTCAAGGCGGTCTCTTATCCAGAAATGATCAAATCTCATCATAGGAGGTAACACTTCCTTCCTAATTTTCCAATCCGAACCCCATTTCTGACATCGAGATGCTCGGGGCTGGGGAGAAGCATTGAGGAAGTGGCTTTCTTGTATTTATTCTTTGTATTATTTTAATCAAGCCCATTTTGTGATGCGTTCACAGTGGCTTAAGGTCCCTTTCTATAAAGCCTCGCTATACTATATGCCTTACTTTTTTTCAAAAATTTGGACCCGTTTGCAACCAAAATTTTTTGTGGTGTTTCGCCTAGCCTCGTGGTTTGAAAATTGAAACTCATTCAATTCTATTGATAAAAGTAGGATTGGTTCCATGCTTGGTTGAGTGAATGATTAGTTGAATTCTTTTATGATTTCACCTTTTTCTTTCCACCTTTAGCTAACCACACAAAAAAGCACACAGTTTCGAAGGATAGGCCGAAAAACTCGGCAACCTCCTTACTTGCAGATAACCTACCCTAGTTTCATTGGACCGCCTTTAATAGGTTAAGGACCCCCGTGGAAAGAAGGCCAATGCGCCTTCAAAAAGAAAAGAAAAAAGAATAAAATTGCAACGCTGGCCTTGAAACCCGAAAGCACCCAACCCGAGGGGTATATGGAGAAAGCTCCTTTAAAGCTCCTAAGTGTCTCTAAACCTTTCATCGTCAGGAGCCACCGACTTAGTGCTCACATGTGTGGATAGGTGGAGCCGAAAGTGTTGTAGGTAAGCCGGATCTCGAATCATTCTAAGTCCGGTGAAGTCCCGAAAGTTAGTGGTTGAAAGATCCTCAGACTTGTGCCTCAAGCTCAATTGGTTAGGAACTGTGGAATAAGAGAAGGGTCCCGATCTATTTAGGTTGGTTAGCATGCTAGGTCGGCAAAGAAATGGGAGGAGAGTAGCTTTAGCGCTTTTATTGTTGAGAGCTGATCAAATAAACACTTAGATTTTAGTGGAAGTTTCTGGTTGATTCACCAAGAAGGAGGCTCTTTTAATACTCAATTTTGTATGGCATTCATTCTCTCATGATAGTCATCAGACACTAGCTTTTGATGATTTTTACTTGTTAGCATTACTCATTCACAACCTTTTGAAATACCATTTTTGTGAACGTTATTTTGTTATAGTTTATATGTATTTTATTATTTCTTCTTATCACAGGGACTAGCAATGTGTAGGTTGGGGGTGTGATTAGCGCCAAAGTGCTATTTTGAACCTATTTTTACTAGGTTTTGAGCGCTGTGTACTACCTGTTGTAATTAACCCAATTGGACATGTTCGGGTCCCTATTGCACTCTAATTGCATTCCGAGGTCAAGTTGTAGTTTTGCGGAACTGAAGCCAAATTATCGTGTCAATCCAATCATAACCAAAGTCGGGTTGATTTCCATCAATTTCATATGGTCTTCTATCAATTTCAGCAAGCCGGGAATGAAGAATATCAAAGCTTGAAGAAATGGAACAGTGCAGGCTGGAAGCAGGGAAGCTGGAACAGTAGCCGCAGGAAGCCAATGGAACAGTAGCCGCAGGAGAGAGAACAGTGAATTTCGCTATGCATTGCGAAAATTTCGCAGGGATTGCGAAAATTTCAACTCATAGGCCAAAATTCTCAAGAATCCTAGCGAAATTTTCGCTATGTGTAAATTTCGCTTAGGTTAACGAAATTCCTCGCATTAGCTAAATTCATCAGCTTCTAGCTTAGTTCTTCATTTTCGTTTATCTCGGTAAATTCGCTTAGGCTAGTAAATTCCAAGATAATGCAAATTGCTGCCCCCCGGTGTTTTTGATGTTTTGATTCCAAACTACCTGCTTTGATTAATTACCATTTTGTCCCTATTGTAATTACATATTTTAGGCTTTTTGGTATTTCACACTTTTTATGGCTATGGGCCAACTCAAGGACATTTTGTAACCCTAACTTTTAATCTTTCAAGCACACGACAACTTTGTCTCCCAGCTTTCTCTCTCCTTCTTTCTCATTTTCTTGGGTGCCAAACACCCTCCAAGAGGATGACACCTGAGGATGAGCTGTGCTAAAACCCTTCCTCCTTGAAGTGAAGGTTGCCTTCGTGGATCTCAAGGCTTGCACCCTCGTTTTTTCACGCAGCAGGTTTTGACATTCTGGTTCCCTAATTTCCAACTCTAGGTTTAATACTTGGCAAGCTTTTAGGGTTTAGTGTATTCTTAGCTTTAGATACACTAATATCCATTAGTTGCCATTTACGAGCCACTGAGGTAGGTTAGGGGGTTAGGATTTTCACCCGTGAAGTGCATCCACTTTGATCAATACTTTTGGTAATCTTTACAGGTTTAGTGGATTTTATTTTTAGATCCATCGAGACTCATTAGGTTACCCTTACGAATCATCATAGGATGAGTCAAGATAGATTTTCACTGTAGGAACCATAAATGCTAAATAAATGCTTTCTATCAAAAGGGAAATTATTAGGGTTTAGTTTTTAAAAAGTTAAATGAAGATCCGGTTGGGGAAATGACTATATGTCATCCTCTCCTAACGCGAAAATAGACCCTGAACCTCGCTACTATAGGAATCCAACCCTTGACCCAATGCTTCAAGGAGTTCTATTTTACATTTGGTTTCTACTATTTTCATTTTGCAAACCACCAATTTACCCCACCTTAAAATCAAACCAAATTCACCATTTTGACTTCACTTAAATCATTTGTCGAGAAAACCCATCCCAGTGTTCGACCCTGGGCAGCTATCACGCGGTAGCTTGACTACGGCGGTAGGAGGAATATAGGAAACAAATGTTGATTAGGATCACCTGCCCAGTGGCGCAGATGGGTAAGCGTAACCGATGGTGGAATCACCCTAAATGGGCTACTCTCCATCTAAGTGCTTATCTGATGCTCCCAGAAATAAACACGTTTAAGCAAATGCATGATCCTGCGAATGTCTAACTGATCATCTCATATCAGGAGTCTCACGACTCCCTCACGCGCACAAGCCCGCGTATGAGAACCTTAGTTTTTATTGTGGACCCTCCGATATATATATCGAATTGGGCCGACTCAGAGTGATTGATATTATGTGTGAACTATCCTCAGATGTATATCAGTTGTGCCAGTAAACGATTGATATTTTATTTGAGACTACCCTCCGATATTCATTATTTTTAGGCAACCCTTGAACCATTCTCTCGAATTAACTCATGCACTCCACTCTATTATCGTCTAGGGTGCCCAGGTGCATATATAGATATGATGCCAATTTCACGTTTCAATTCTATAACACGTACGAATATATAATCATGCATATATTCACATAATTTAAATCACACAATCATGTTATGTAATTTCACATTTCCATACACCAAAAGTGCTTCATTCAGTTAATGATCAAACACGAGCAATTCAACTTAGAATTACTCGACCAAACACATTTATTTCACAAAAATTATTTTGTGAACACTATTATCGGGAATAGTGAAACTATAGGTTACTGTTCCGGCAAATCTGATCATAGGTTCACTTTGAACCGGGTTTCCATGACCGTTTCGACCTTATGCATCAAGCATCATTCACTTAGCATGAGAATTTGTACCATGAATAACTTGAGCGGCAGTGGACGGTCATGGGTTGTCCCATGGTTCTAAAATCCAACACCTCGGTTCAATTTGGAACGATCAAAAAAAAGAAACCCCTCACGGCCTGGAATTAAACTCTCAAACATCAACAAAGTACTTAAACAAAGAGTAAAACCAGTAGGGAGAAACCCACCTCGAGAGTTTAAACTCCTAAAATCGGTGTCCACGCGTAGGTCTCTCCGCGTAGAGCAGCTTTCCTTCTTGGCCCGAAGACTTCCGACGGTTGGATCGCCCGGTATTTTAGAGAGAAGTTGGATGTTCTCTCTCTAAAAAAACGATCTCCAACTCCACTGTAAGTCCTTCCCCCTCTTTCACATTTCCCCCCTTTTTGCATTTGAGAAAACAAACACTATTCTTTGTTTGTCTTTTTCTAACAAGCAAATTAAAAAATGGCATTTATGTCAATTCTTTCCCGATTTGACATTCGGCACTATCTCGGTAGTGTTTAAGCCGTTTCTCTCTTTAAGTACCATATGACACCTAAGTCGTGTTATATGTGACTTTCATCCACATGAAAATGCGTTTCACATTTTGAACCTCGATGCCTTGAAGCGTTGCCAACTCCGTGTCTCGGGTCGACGAAATTCGACGTGCTAGCTAGATTCGCGAGGCGATTCAGCGGTGAAATTTGTTTCATCGTCAGAGATCTAGAATAAGTGCAGATTTTTGATCGAATTACGATTTTGCCGTTTAGAAATTGGAATTTCTCGGGTCTTCTGAGAATCTTTGGCGAAAATTCACGATTTCGATTGTCCGCGCGTTGCCTTTGTGAGTACTCGACTTTAAGTCTTGGCCCGGCGAGCTTAGAACCGCCGGTCATAGTAGAATTTTAGAGAAAAGGTAGAGCTTCTCTCACTAGCTTTTCTTCTCAAAACCTAAAATCTTAGACAAAATTGCCTGTTGTCGGTACCCTCGCGTAGCCCTCGTCAAGTAGATGAACTTTAAATCTTGGCTCGGCCAGTTCGAGGGCCGATCTCCGTGGTCGTAGAGAGAAGGAGGAGTTTACTCTCATTTTCTCTCTCTACTCCATGACTGAAATTGCCAAAATGGGGATAAAAATATGATATTTTCTCCTCTTTTCCCTTTTAAGTTTAAGTTGGATACGGGGCCCACTTCGCTCCACGTGTCCATGACCCGTATGAGTTCATTTCTGTCCCGAAACAATTTATTTAACCTTCCGGTTGATTCGTTACACAAATGAAGCTTGGCTCAGAGTGTTTAATAAATATAGGATTTTAAAGAAGAATCTGTTCAACAGAGACTTGAATCATAACCCAAAATTCATAAAAATTACTGTAAGTTGGTGACACTGCAGTTCTGGTTTTAGTGAGGCCAATTTCAGCGGCGTAATCCATTTCGTCATCAGGGCTTTATGGAATTTTCTAGGCTACTGAGCAGATTTATTGATTATTTATTTAATTTTATATTTTTAGAAATTTTAAATTTTTCAGGGGTTCTACCCATATTGGGCACCTCCAAAAATAGAGGGAGAGATTAAACCCTAATTCCTAGATCGTGAAGCAAAGAAAGACCCAAGTTAAAACCCCTCATTTGCCTCTTTGGATTAGGAAGTAAGGAAGGTAAACCCCAAAATTCTAGCCTTTGTTCCTCATTCCTGTTTTAACGTTCAGGCCTTGAGTGCGTGGAAGAAAGTGTTGATAAAAAAACCCCTAAAAAGAAAAAGTTTTGACACCTCCAACTTTTGGTGAAGGGAAGGAAACTCAATGCATCTAAGAGTAAGTTAAATATCAGTTTCGTACAAATTTTCAAAATGTAGATGGATAGTTGTTGTTTGATTTTGTGTGGTGTTTGTGGTATTAGTTGGCAAGAAAAAAATGGTTTCTTCTAGTTAAAAACTCATTTTGATTGGAAAATCATCCTTATAATATCATTAAGATTGTCTTTCTAAGCTTGACGGAAACAAATTTAGGGAATTTGTAATGTTTTGGTAAATATGGGTACGAGAGTTACAGGCATGATGGACACAAAATATATTATCTTATTTTCTAATATTATCTCTTATATCTCGGACATTGATGTATTTGTGCTTTACCCATTTCTCTTTTTCAAATTATTTAATTTTTCTATCATTATTAATGTGTTAATAAAGTAAAATGAGTTCACAAATTAATTTAAAAATATGATATTTTATTTGATATTACTTGATAAAAAATGTTAATAAACATTATTTGAGAGTATAATAAATATTAATAATTTTAAAATTAAAAAATATCAATATATAAGAGATTGTTGACTTTAAATTGAGTTCTGAATCATGAAAAAATATATATGATTTTTTGAAGTTAAAATAACAATTAGGAAGTAATTTTATTATTATAAAGTACTTATTAATTTAAACTCATATCACTTATTAAAATAAAAACATTTAACTATTTTACAAGTATATTAAAATTTTAAAATGTTTTAAGCATTGTTATAATATATTTTCTTATTTTTACCAATTGAAAAGAAATATTTTAAAGATAGTTTTTTAATACATTTTTAAAGAGTTTTGTAATACATTTAAAAAAAATTAAAAGACTAAGTATTTATTTGTAAATCGAAAAGAATTAGAGAGAGATAAGGAAGAGACAAAGAGAGAATTCGGAGGAAATTCGATGATTTATTTAAATGCTGATTAAGCTGTTGTAAATTTATAGTGAAAGCCTTTCATCAATGATACATTAATAGTGAGAAAGTAGCTTTCACCTTAAATGAATAGCGTTATAATCGATTAATGTCATTATGGTCATTCAAAATCCAATATTTATACAATATTTATAACACTCCCCCTTGAATGACCATCACAAGATTATTAGTACTGCCTCATTAAAACCTTGCAAATTAAAATACGATAGGATAAAACACAGACGAAGGAAAAAAGAAATCTGATATCTTAATATCTTTAACAATGCTCCTGATAGTGACATGATCGCCGTGCAGGTCTTTTCGGTTAGGCGCCTGATCGGCCTTTAAGTTTCTTGAGCGTTGGAGTGGCGATTGCTTTGTAAATAAATCTACAGATTATCATTGGACACTATCATTTGCACATTGATCTCACACGCTGCTTTGAAGTTCATGGTATAGAAGAATTTTGGTGAAATATGCTTGGATTCGATCACCTTTAATATATCCTCCTTTGACTTGCGCCCATTATACGGCATTATCTTCATATAATCTTCCATTGGTTCGATTCTTGTAGAAGATAATCCGCGTGGTCTACAATGTGTTGTAACATCACGGATCTCAGCCTGGCAACGTTTCTCGGCTGGCTTCATGCATGGCAAGTATTTACGAATGATTGGAGGAGGTGGCCACCATAGTTTGTTTCTTGATCTCGGGATATAAGCGGTATTTCCATAAGAAGTAAATATATATCCTGGCATGCGTACGTGATCGGGCTTTGTGAGGTCAGAAAGATAGCCTTTGCATCGCATAACGAACAATTGTGGTTCCAATGTCTTAGAATAAAATAATCCCATGTCCGCATGTTCACGGAGATATCTTATCTGTGTTTAATTAGATTTCCGGTCTTAGCTGGTTGGAGGTGACGTATCTTGCTAGTAAGTGCTTGAAAAAGCAATGTACGGTCGAGTATAATTTACAAGATACATTGGAGTGCCCCAATTGCACTAAGATATGGTGCCCGGGACCAAGTAATTCTTGTTTTCTTCTTTTAGGCGGAGCGGATCTTTACAGTCACTTCAAGTGACCTACAACCATAGAACTAAGGGATGTGGTTATCCATATAAAGCGCAGGACTTTTTACGCTATATGTTGATTGATGGATTAATACACCACATTTGAACAATACTCGATCGCGAGAGCCGAAATGATATTTTGTTTTCCCAAGATCTTTCATTTCAAATTCCTTCTTTAAGTAGTGTTGTTTTGATGAGCTCTTGAGAGTCCCAAATTAAGTCAAATCATCCATATCTGCCAATGGTGCAAAATTCAGTTGCTACTTTCTTGATAAAAAGCATGGACAAATTGAATTATTCATATCCTTCTTTGAGTAAATAATGAAACTAGCAGTTATACCATTAGGCCAATTTGTTTCAATCCATATAAAGATCGCTGTAACTTGATTGAATATATGCTTTGTGGTTTTGAATTCATTACTTGAGTGATTTGAATCGGCGGTTTTAAATATATCGTTAGTATCACAGAGATCCATATAAATAGACTATGACTACATCCATGTTATATCAAGTCCTTCGAAATTGCTAAATATATTAAATAGTGAAATGTGGTTGCATCCATTACGAAGATATGTCTCCCTCATAATCCAATTCCAGTCTTTGTGAAACCTTGAAATGTGAGCGTCTTTATATCGCCTTATTTATTTGCTCATTTAAACTTTCGAACAGACCCATCTATATCCAATAGGTTTATGTCTTTAGGTGTTTGAACCCTCTTTAGTCCAAATACCTCGTTTGCTCCAGGACTTTAACTCTGTTTGAATTGCTTGCTTTCCATTTAACCATCATTTCGGCGTCGACCATCTATATTTTGTGGCTCTTGATCTTCATCATTATTTATGATGTACGTAGCCCTTGGAAAGAAAAGCATCATCTATAAGGGTAGTATTTTGATTCCAGTTTTACCCTTGTATATAATTGATAGAGATTTCTTCATTATTATCTTAGGGTACAAACTCATGAGATAAGCGATCGGTGATGCCTCTGCGAGGGCTATTAGTTCATTAAGCCCCATATTTGTCAATCCTTTTTTTTGTTTGCATGCTCTTCGAGGCGTCCTCTTCGAGGTATTAGAATTTAACGTTTTTAACTCTAGGAATTGTGTCTTTTGAGCCAAGAGAATTAAGCCCACGTTTTTCACTGTGGCTTAGGCTCATTAGCCATGCTATATTCCCGATTTTTCCGTTGGAATTTCAATTCGTCTTCAGGATATTTGCGGCTGAAGTATATGTGATTTTGTAACTTTTTGTTGAATCAATAAATGCATCGAATGTCGATTTGCAAGATCTTGTAAATGAATTATCTTTTGAACCTCAGTTGGTGTGCTTTGTGGGAGGTCAAAATGAGATAAGATGATTCATTCCATGTAATTTTCGCCCATTCTTCTGGAGATTGGCTTTCCTCCCTAATGTGGGAAAACATTTTCATTAAAATGACAATGCACCATCGGCGAGTAAAAAGCCTCACACGTGAGAGGCTGTTATAGGTGATAATAGATGAGGATTGGCGACATAATACCAGGGGCGGCGTTGAGGACCTAGTTTAGGTCGTGTGTGGGAAGCCCGATAGGAACATAAGCGACGCCAACGAACACGTAGATGTGAAATATTAGGTTGGTAACCTAAAACAGTTGGAATGGTGATAAATCCGATTTCTTGTAGGTCGTAGAGCGAATTAACCGCCCATGAACATAATAACATCTTGCGTCTTAGATAAAAGCTAATTTGGTTTAAAGTAAAATACAACAATTAGCACGGGGCGTTTAATAAAGGATCCCGATGACCCATTACAGTATGAACATGAGCAATTGGGTATTGAACATCTATTCAATTGACATGCAATAGTAGGAAGGCTTGAGATGAGAATTCACGGCATTATCAGGCGAATTGTCTTGATAGGGTGATCAGTGGGTACATAGTCGAGATTATTTGAAATTTGTAATCTAGCAAGCCCAGCGATTCTGGTAGAAAGAAGGCATACATGAGACCATCAGTGGACGCATCAATTAAGACCATAAAATAGCCGAAAGTCCCATTTGGGTGGGTGAATAGGCCTGAAATATCCCCTTGGTCGTTAGAAAAGCGGGGGGAGTCGGACACGACTTTAGTAAAAGATGAATTACAGCGATCAATTTGCCTTGAGAACAAGCGGCACAATTAAAATCATGAGATGGTTAAAATTTATGCCTTGTTATTAGATCACCACATTAGATTTGTAACTATACGCGCATCATGGAGAATCCGGGATGTCTGGCCAGTTCATGCCATAATATAAATGCTTTAGAGTCGGTGAACTTCTGGTTTATTATAGCATGGGATTGATGAGCCTTGGATTGTTTGATATAACCCACATGATAAAGCCATTTGTTCCAAGATTTGTTTTTGCCCAAAAATAATAGAAGTAATGAGTAAATACTCATTTCCATCACGATGCATAGTTTCAATGTGATATCCATTTCTGCGAATATCCTTGAAACTAAGTAAACTTCTATTAGATTTATTAGAATAAAGGGCATTATTAATTTGGAACGTGGTACCATTAGGCGAAGACGATTGTAGCTCTTCGGAGCCTTTAGTGGAGTCAACGGGACGAGATAGTTTGGACGTTAGATGAAATTAATGTTAAGTTTGAAAAATATTTCTTATTAAGGTAGGACTGTGTGGGTTGTGGCACGATCGACAAGACATTCATCTCCGACGAGATGATATATAATTGATCAAGTTGGAAGAGAAATCCATATATCTTCAAGAAAAACAAAATGTAGATATAAAATCCAAGAGTTTGCATTAGATAAATAACATAAGAAAAGTGATATAATAGTCTTATCGTCAATCATAGCAAACATTTATACCACGATCAAATAATTAGATTTTCCTTGGATCCTCGAAAGAAATCGAAATATCGAAATTAGTTAAAAGGCAGCACCCACCGTCATCAAGAGTGCACGTACTGCGGTTGCCATCTTCTTTGGAGAGACTTATTGGTCATTAAAATTCATTATGTCATTGCCATCAATAAAATTTGTCTCAATTTGCTTGTTCTTTCCTTTAATGGAGGCGATAAAGATCGACCAAATGTTTGAGGCGATGCGACAGTGCGGGACCAATGACCTTTCATTCCATCTACTTAGCATTCGGTTTCATATCTTTGCTTGTTATGTAATACGGTGTCTTTCCATTTAATGTCTCACGAATGAGCGACTTACGGTTGTTAAGAGTTGTTTTCTTATTTTGAGATTGATTCATTCCCTCGATTCCAAGGTTATATATCGACCCACGACCACGACTACGACCACGACCGCGACTACGGCCCGCGATACGCCTCGACCTCGCCCATAATGATATCACGCCCTGTCTATGTTTATGAATAGAAATTGATGCTTGGCATTGGCTTGGGCAATGATACCGACCCGATAGGGCGAGATTGATGATTTTTCCAATAACAGTTCGTTATTTTTTGCTCGGCTCTGAGGAGGCATGCGATTAACTACGAATATCACGGTAAACGATGCTCTGTATTGGCTGGCTGCGAGGAGCATCAGAGGCATGAAAGGTAGTACTCAGTTTTTCTCGAGCATGTCCTCGTAATTGATCTTTTCTCCACCTTAATTGCAAGGCGAGGCTAATTTTGAAAATAAGTAGAGGTTGTAGTCAATATTGACTTAAAATCTTGTAATCTTAAATGAAGCCAGTCATAACGGGCTTTGGAAGTAATGCAGGTCTTTTGATGGTCATATCGTTCTTTCAAATTATTAGGAGGATCGATGGATCTTTTAGCAAGTAAGATATTCACTTTCAAACTTGCATCAATATGATGGCGAATGAAAATTAAGGCCTTGGCGCGATCCTGCTGGGATGCGACATTTCCTTCTTTGATAGTATTTCCCAATTCATAGCATCCAGTAGTTTCGGCATCGAGAATCGAGATAAATAATTTTTGCCCGAAATGTCAGAATGACAAATTCAAGCTTGGCAATGTTGAACATTTCTACGAAATAATTAATATATTAATAAAGTAAAAGAATATAAGAGAAATTACAAGTTAAAATTTATTAATAAAGTAATTGAGCTCAGTGGTAACATTTTGAGATCAAGAATTTTAGATCAAGGTTGAATCTCCTAAAAAATTTGATTATTATTTTATTGAATAAACGAGATTGTATATAACTATCGCCCCAAAAGTTTATAAAAATAATAATAATATTATTATTATGTATATATATATATTCAAATAAAATATCGAGTGTGTGTGTGTATTGTGCCCAAGCTTCGGCTTGGTGACAAGAGCTTCAACTGTCTTGAGCTGAACTTGGATATATATAAAATTTTTTATTTTATTTTATTTTTATTTTATCTTCCAAGCTTAGGGCTTAGTACTATTCGGTACCAATAGCCTTCTTCTTCTACCGATTCGACTTTGGTGACTTAGTTTTTTTTTTTTTTTTTTTTTTTTTTTTTTTTGTCTTGAGCACGAGGAGAAGCAGAATCTGGTAATTCATTTCTGAAGAATAATATTGGATAATGAAACTTCATTGGAAGATTGGTCACATTATCGGACTATATTTGTATTAATCTTAAAGATGGTTTCAAGCTATCGTGAGTGGTTTCATCATAGCTTGGTATGGAAGGTCGATCGAAAATAAATAAATAAATAAAAATAAATAAAATTAAGAAAATATATACATTTTACGGTTTTACGCTTTTCTGTACGAGCTTTTCGTGCGATAATGCACGTGTTGTAAATCAAAGAATTAGAGAGAGATAAGGAAGAGACAAGAGAATTAGAGAAATTATGATGATTTCTATTTCGTGCGGTGAAGCACATTTATGAGGCTTTATAATTGAAAAGCCGCGCTTTGCATAAATATTACGATGTGAGTGAGAAGGCAAGCGCTACGTAAATGAATGACGTTGTAATCGAGTGTGTCGTGTAGTCGTTAATCAAATATTTATACAATATTTATAACAGTGACAATATACTAACTTAATAAAGTGTCTTTTAAAAATTAAAAACTGCGGCGGTGATAAATTGTCACATCTAACCACTCATGCTTTCTACCTAGTGGCAAATTGTCAAGTGGACTTAAAAATTAAACTTTTCTTGACAGTGATAAATTGTCACATCTAACCACTCATGCTTTCTACCTAGTGGCAAATTGTCAAGTGGACTTAAAAATTAAACTTTTCTTAATACTGATAAGTTGTCACTTTCGACAACTCATGCTTTCTACCTTGGGGCAAATCGGCACATAGAGACCAACTCTATTGAAGATCAATCCATATTTTTGTTTTTACCTATTGAAGACCGCTAATATAGTAGAGGGAGCTAGCGTTGAAGCCTTTTTCTGCACAAAGATCGTCACTGCAAAGATGATGAGGGAAGCCTTCATGATTTTATGCCTTTGAGCGAAGAACCAAATCTAATGCTCGAAGTGATGGCCCTTCCATTGATAGAAATTTCTTCTAGGTTTTTTTTCCCTTTTCTTCATTGATGCTATAGAAATTTGCCCTAATATTTAATACCCAGTATGATACTTTTTTCATGTTACTTTCTTCTATTCTCATGCAAAAATTTAATTTTAACCTTTACAAGAATAATATACTTTTGAATTCATAGGTTTTACAATTATGACATGAAGGTCTAATTTTCGAAGAGATATTTTTATGTCTCGTGGACCAAGTACATTAATTACTTAGTAATAGGTAATTAATGATATATACATTATTAATGAGTTCATATTTCAACACAGAAGTGGGAAAGGAAAAACTCAAAATAGTGGAATTGTTGTAATCGTAGAAATATCAAGTTTTTCGGTGCAAAGATATGAAGACAATTTTTGGTCATGTTTCTTCCTTAGTGTGTTAAGCGTGTAATCGAGTTACATTACCTTAATGTAAATATAATTATTTTATTCAAGTGTAAATAGTAGGATGTGATCATGGAAAAGAGATAAAATTATGAATATGGGATCCGCATGTTTACGAATTTTGAGCATTACCAAAGAGTTACTTTATTCAACCATTTGTTCGTACATCTTAACCAACAATCTATAACACTTTAAATACTTTAGAAGTGTATTATTAATAATATTTGTTTGTATGTAACCATCATAAAATAACTAAATTGTTATACTACGAGAATAGACACAAAGGGAAGATCAAAAGTGAGCTTGTAGAATTGAGATGTTTGTCTTGATACATGCAAGAAAGATAGAACGCCAGTTGATGACCGTTCTATGGATATTATGGTAATGAAATAAATTTTATATATTTGCAATTCAATTATAGCTACATACTTGATTTATTTTAGAAGTCTAACATTTTTTTTCTAATTTCAAGAATTATTATCCCAACTTGAGGGGATACCTTCTTCTACTTCTTCATCAATAGTAACATCTACATTTGTTGATGAAGTATTTACTCAAGTTATGGGTCCAAAAAGGCATACATGGACATGTTCGAGGATTTGAATACGGTCATACTCTTATCTTGGTCTTTGGTTTTATTAGTAGAAGGCTGAGCTATTCTTACAAAATATCTTGAAGATCTTGAAGAAACTACAAATTGCTTTCGAAGAGGTTAATGAGACGAGAGATAAAAGTTTAGCGCAGTGAGGACTCTGATTGTAAAAGAACTCTCAAATGTGAAATAGATGATGGTAGAAGTTCAAAGAAAGTCAAGGAAGAGTTTGAAAAAAAAAATGATGGAAATGCAAAGACAATTTCAAGAACAAATATTGCAAATGATGCAACAATTTCAGAAGTAGAATTTTAGAGATTCTCCAAACTTTTTTTTTTTTTTTGTATGACTATAATGTGATGTTTGAGTTTTGCATGACTATTATGTAATGTTTGGATGGTTGATTGGTTGGTAAAACCTTAACTTGGGATTGTTGATTATGATATATTGAAGTATATTTGATATTTGATATTTTCAAATTGTTTTAATTGTTTAGTTGCATATACAAATCTAAAATCAATTCATTTACAAGTTTGGAAATGAGAATTCATAAAAGATCAATGCTTAAATATATCAATATTTAGTCACGACCGTTAAAAGTTTGACCATTGGTTATTTTTTGTCATGACAACTTAAATAAACTGTGACCTTAAGTATACATTTAGTCATGGTCACTTTCTTCCACTTGACGAAAAATGAACATTTAGTCTCCATCATATATAAAATCATGACCCAAAAGATTATATGTAGTCATAGTTTTTATTAAACCATGACTAAGGAAAATATTTAATCACAATGAATTTTCATAACTGTGACTATAAGTTGACAAAATAGTCATAATAAATTATTTGATTGTCACTAAATCATTTGAAAAACAAATATTTAAATATGAAACTTAATTTAAAAACTTTTAAAATTATTATTATTTTGAGGGTTTTGAGAAAAAATTAATTTTTAAATAATTTCTCCCTCAAGAATTGTTATATTTTATATGAAAATATTATTATTTATTATTTAAAAATAAAAAGAAAGTGGAAGTAAAAAAAATAAAAAATAAAAAGAGAGAATATATATAAGCAATTATGTCAAATATGCTAATCCTTCATGGTTTGGATTTGTATTTTGAGAGAACAAAGCTAATGTTTATGTGACACCCCAAATCAGTCCTGGGTTGACAACGTAAACTTGGAGTGGAGTGCGGCCAGATTTCGGGTGACTGATATCTCCTGTTGTTGTGTCCCATTTATCGGGATCCATATTTTTCGCGAGCTGTCGGGCAAAGTCTCTCTTGATCGGGAGCTACACTAGCTTATACGGCTTGTATAAGCATAGCCCATCTAGGCTCTCACTTGATGCTAATGACCACCCAGGTCCATGCATTCTATATCCCGTGCTCTATTTGTGGGAGGAATGATTAAGGACAAAGGAGGAAGTGGAAAGTTTTTAAAGGAGGAAAAAAGCTTAAATAACTAAGATAAGGAAAAATGTAAATGTTTATGGAAATATATATATATATATATATTAATGGTTACAAATATATATGTTTTCATATCTATGTTATAAATGTTTAAATGAAAAAGGAAATGTGGTTTTCTTGATTTTAGTTATGTTGAGAAAATATGAAATGATTATGGTTTTCATAGTTTTATAAAACATGATATATGGTTTCCATATTAAATGAAATGTTTATGAATATATATTCTATATATAGTTTATATGAAAATGCTTATGATTGAATTCATGGTTACCCTATATTACAAAGATATAATTTAAAGGAAAATCGACTAAAGTGCTTTAAGCGTGCATGATACATGGGAAAAGGATAGGATTTTTATAGAGGGAAGGGAAGAGTGATGCATATCGCCATGCACGTGAAAATCGAAAAAGGTTACAACGCACGATGTGTTATTCCATAGTGCAATGGTATCTAAAAAAAAAAGAAAGGCACGGGTGTCGGAGGTTCCTTTTGGGCCATCGGTGATCATAAAACTGTTTAATCGGAGGTTCTTTCATGGGCAACCCGGTGGTTACTTGATGAGGCGGGTTCCATTGGATATGTCGGATTCAAAAAGGAAAAGAAAGTAAAGTAAATGTTTATTGAAATGAGATTTGCTCTGATTGTTTTTTATACGTTGTATTTGGGCTATATCACGGAAACATTGACACACTATGAGCGTACTCGTTGAGCTCCTTTTGCTTCACTCTTTTCAAATGTTTTATAAAATGTTTTAGGGACCAGAGGCGACGGTAGTTCGGCATCCTCGGGCACGAGTGACAACCGCCTCACGCAATGACCACTTTTGAGAAAATGTATGAACCTTTTTGTAAATAACTACTTGTGCACCTTTTATTTTTGTAATGTATATATGTTTTTAAAGAAATGAAGCTACAGGAGAACTTTGATCCTACGTGTGGTAAGAGGCGTGGCGGTTGGGTGTAATCCCTGACTCGAGCCCAACGGTTTTAAAAATATTGTTTATATTTATATGGTGTTCAGAAAATGATTTTAAATTTTTATTTGAAATTGCTTGCGGTGGACTTGATGTCCCGTAGTTGGATGTGGAGTAAATGAACATTATTGAGAGTGTAAAATGTTTTATTGTAGGTGTTGTAAATTGAGAAATGTCGAGAAAAACGAGGAAGCTACGCCGTTTTACGTGTGGTAGAATACGTGGCGGTTAGGTGTAATCCCCGACTCGAGCCTAACGGTTTTAAAAATATTATTTATATTTCTATGGTGTTCAGAAAATGATTTTAAATTTTGATTTGAAATTGCTTGTGGTGGATTTGATGTACCGTAGTTGGATGTGGACTAAATGAACATTATTGAGAGTGTAAAATGTTTTTTGCAGGTGTTGTAAATTGAGAAATGTTCGAAAAATAGAGAAGCTCAAAGCTGATTTTGCTTAAAATGTTTAATAGTATAAAAAGGGTTTAATGTTTAAAAGAAAAGAAAAAAAAAAATCCCACCATGTTTAATAAGGTTTTAATGGAAAGCATAACTGTATAAATGGGTTCGCTCCACGGATTCATTTTTAAAAAGGGTTTAAAAGAAATGTTTTCTCAAATCCGTAGGAGTACCGGGAGGGTCCCTCGAGTTAGGAAGAGGAAATTTGGGTTGGGTCCCTTCACACAATCTTGACATATCGATCGATCCCTATTTAATCCTTAGGAGAACTCATGTATAACTGGCTCATCAGGTCTCTTACCTCTAAACTCAAAAAACATCCACACTAGATGCAACCCGCAGTATGTGATGCACCAAAAATCAAACAATATCTTGGCCATAAGCGAGATAGCAGAAACATACTATATCACTAGCGATCCAACTAGCTCGGAGTTTGTGGTGTGACAGGCAACGCCACGGGTGCCCCGATGTGCGGGTCGGTGACCTCTCTCGACCTAGAGCCCATACCACGGTCTTTCTCACGGCCTATCTATATAGCATAAGGCGCTTGTGCAGCACCCTGAGACCGATATTGGTTCCTTTATTGCTAGGGTGAAAGAACAAAGCTGCGTCCACCTTTGTCCAGTGATATTTGGGAATGCGGCGAGTCCCATAATTAGGGATCAGCCTGGAGTGGACAATCGGAGTCTCATGTGCTAGGCGATGGCAATGATGGCATGTCATCTTGCCTCGTCTGAGTAGAAGCCCAGGCGGGCACGGCCTTGATATGTAGCCCGTCGCAATCGATTGGAATAGAAGTCTTCCGCTTCCTTCCCAAATTAGAAGAAGATTGATTCTCCTTCCTCTTAGTACGAGCACCTATATCTCGGATGCTACGTGTGTCATCTACTCCTCTTCCAATGGCTAAGGTTGTCGACCATCGAGTCCCCTCCTCCCATGTATGTCGAAGGATGATGTGCCTGAAACCCTTGAAGGTTACTCATCCCAACGGCCTGGATTGCCTTGGTTGGAGTGCGATAGTGCGACCACGTACGTGCTGGCACGTGCGATGATGACGCTGTATCCTTTTCAGGCTAATCGAAGCAATGACCCGCCCACCATCGGTCTCCTCCTCCCACCCCAGAAGTGGGAGGATCATGTGCCTCGAACCTGCAGGAGGTTGAACCCCGGCCCCCAGGTTTCCCAAATTGCACCCGGCTTGTGCGATGGTGGCAGCGGCTGCTCACACTTTGCATAGGGTAGTAGTCGTAGCGTAACGACCTGCATGAAGGTACGTTGGTCTAAAGCGGTGGTCGGTGGGTTGTGCTCAGCCGCAGCGCGGCGTCCTCTTCTACGCTAGTCATCTACACGTGTCAGATAGCAATAGAGTTCTCAAATTTCTATCTCAGTCTACTGTAGTGTGCATATGGACCACTAATAGACTTTAACATCATGAACTACACTTGGATTTCATCCCTTTCCTTAGTGGTACATAATGCCCCGAACACTAATACCCATAAGTTCCCGAACTATCATGTTCATTTTGTTTTCCAAACGCCTAAGGTTATGTTTTCTAACCATAATGTTCCATATACAATCTACCATGTATATTATTCACACATATCTGGCACGTGGTAAGCTATGGCAGTGCGACACCTGGCTTGATACATGATCCCCAAGCCCATGCTGCAAATCGGCCCTACGTACTTGTGTACCTAGACTTTGATACCCTAGGCCCAAGGCAGTAGTTTCGGAGGGACCATGCTTGTGGATACCCACATCGAGCTCCTAGTGTCCGTTTGCACAGGCTCTAATACCAAGCTATGACACCCCAAATCCGGGGGTCCCATTGACAACCCGTAAACCCGTGGAATTCCTGTGGATTTCTGGTGACCCGATACCACACTGTTGTGTCCCATTTATCGGGATCCATATTTTCACAAAAAATCAGGCAGAGTCTCCTTTGTTCGGGGAACTCTACCCAACATACAACCTATATAACCATAACCCATCCAGGGTCTCAACAGAAGTACTAATGACCACACAGGGTCCATCTGTCCATATTCCTGATATCTGATTATATCCGCGACTTCTCATGGACAGGGATTGCTTTCGACACCACCTCAATACATCCCTTTATCGGGATCCATTCATTCACATTTAAATCTAAAATATGAAAGTAAAACACTTAATTACAGCCCATAAGAGTATGATCATGGTCCTCTTACCATAATTACATACTTGACTATTTAGACAATTGTCTGAAAAGAATTTAATTACATTCTTTTATACAAAATACTTTTTACAAAAGTAATATCAAGGCCACATATCGGCCTCCTTCATAATCACAGCCTCGTCGGGTGCGTCTTTCACCGCACACCTCGTACGAAAAGGAGGTCCTGACCAGGAGTGAGCCAATGACCGATAGAAAAATTTTCCTACAAGAGACTTCTCCACTTTAAATGCACATGTATTGACATACATAAAACATCAAATCATATTCCATATAAATATGCAATTCTATATGGAATGTTCGGAATATCATGCCCCGAGATGAGACTCTCATGCCACGACACGAGTCTGGCAGAGCTCCCTCGCTGCAATGCCAGAGTGTGAAAAACCGATCATTGGTGTTTCACCCAATGACTTAAACCACACTTCGAGACTGACCTCGAATTTTAATTTATCAAATCACGTGTGTTTAGTGGGTGGCGAATTAGGGTCTCGCAGAGTGAGTTTAGCACACATTTGACACTAGCGAACTTACATCGTAGGATATGTCCTAGCAGAGAATAAAATTTGGGTCTTTCACCCTGGGGGGAATCTGCCCCATCTTGCTTCACCCTAAACACACGTGATTTAGTATTATTATTGTTTTACACGGCCAGTGAGTCTCGATTTTTGGATATTGTCAAAGTTCAGAACTGTGCACGATGTCACAAGAATGGTGAATAACCCCGACACCATGCACACACCCAGGCTTCGACGTGATGTCCTATCCATATAAAATGCAGATATGCCATTTCATGCTATGTCATGCTACATGCATAATAAGAGCTACATGTAACATTTATAAATTTTGGATAATTATATTTCCTACATATAATTTCCATTTATCACATCTTCCTTGTTAATACATCAACATGACACATATTAACATGAATTTTATACCTGACAACATGTATTTATTTTCCAACAATAACACACAAATATTGAAATCTTGGACTCGTATAAGAAAGCAGGGGCACCTCTTAGTCCCTTCACGGTTCGTCAAATCTTTGTGATGCAAAAGCACACAACAAGGCAGAAGACATGAGATTCTGGGATCGAGAACAAATAAACCAGATTAGGGACACCACAGACATTTCAAAAAATTTCAATATTTGATCCAAAATCTTATTGATGATAAGAAAGCAGGTCTACGAAAAGAATTTAATGCAGGTTAAACAGAAAAGCAGTTCTAAAATTCCTAAATTCTATAGATTCAAAAAATTCTAGGACCTAAATTTACATTACCACGACTACAAAGAAAACTCCAGAAGATATTAAACATTTGCCTATATTAGAAATAAAATAAGTAGGAAAATTCTCTTATCTCGTGGAGTTTGTGAAACTCAGTCATTTTACAGTGTGGCTCTCAATGCATTGGGCCAAGTTACCTTTTGTACTCAGATGAACCTACGATCTAGTTTATTGAGTCGTAAAGAAGTTTGCTCTCTTTACCCCTCTCTTCTCTACTCTCTCTCTTTTTTCTTGCTCACTTTTTCTCTCCCTCCGTCTCTCATTTTCCTTTTGACTGCTTTTTCTTTTATCTTTTTTGAAAATTTCTAAATTTTCATGGTTTTCTAATTTAAGTAGAAATATATTTTAGAGATTTTCTAGAAATTTATTATATTTTTAAACAAAAAAATAAATAGTTAAGAATTACATGATTATGGATATGTATATTTTACTTATATTAAATTAATTTATATAGCATTGATATAAATATAAAAAATTAATAATATATTTCTCTACACCTTATCTAATTTTAATTAAAAATACAATGTGTAATCAATTAAACACGAACTAAAAAAATATTATCTTTTGGCCTTATCATATATATGGCGTTTTCAATGGTATAAAAATATTCATCATGAATAATAAGATATTAAATAAGTTTGCTAAACCTACAAAAATACTTCCAATTTTGGCATCAAAAATAATTTAAATATAATTTTCAAATGTCAACTCATAAGATAATTGAAGCTACATCTAACAAGCTGACAAATTAAATACCGTGAATTCTTTATTTACTTTCATTCAGAGTGTGTGGATTTTAAATTAAATGCAATAACTTGGCCTTCTTATGGCAATTTTGTTTATGTAATATGTTATTTGATTATGTTTCAGATTTTGAAGTTGCTTACACAAATATTCTTACTTTGGATAAATTTGAATTTTAAAATTAACGATAAGTTATTGTTACAGTAACAGTTATGACAGAATTTTTCTGAATATAGGATGATAAAGCAACATCTTGGTTATCTCATGAAATTTAGTTACCAAGGCAATTCAAACTGAATTACGAATAATCGAATTTTCCGTTTTGAAGGCGACAAATTATGTGACCCAAATGGCATTTTGAGAAAATTTACGAAAATTGATAAGTAAAGTAAATTTATTTTTAATGGCTAGCTTGAAGGCAGACGAAATAAATTGTTTGAGCGTAAACGAATACAGGCAGTTTGTTTGAACATCTGGCATGGCGTGGGCGAAGTGCTGGTTGGATGAGTTGACAAACATATTTGGGAGAAGGAGCTCATGACCACAGTTTGAAGCTGTGGGAGAAAGGGAGAAAAGAAAGCTCAAGCTTCTCTCTCCAGATCTAAAGTTTCGTGGTTGAATTTCGTCGAGTAGAGGCTTGAAGTGTACCTCGGCCAGGGAGCTACAGTGGTCTGAAAAGTTGATTGATCAAGGAAAGTGATCATTTTTTGGGATGGGATGTGTTCTTGGGGCCTCCTTAGTTCTGCTGACTCGAGTAGAAAGGTTCTTCCCTCTGCTTTGGTTTCATTTATGCTTAAGGTTGTTTAAGGAAGTTGTTGTATTACCATAGTTGTTTGGCCTGTTTGTTAGGGTTGTTGTGAAGTTTGGTTTGGTAGTAGTCTTCCAAAGATGTGAAAAAATGATAGTAATGGTGGTTGGAGAATGTGAAAATTTCCCTAGAATCTACGATTCTTGTTTTTTACCATAACTTGGCTGCAAACTGTGATGCCCCGAAAATGGGTGTTTGTTAACAACGATCACTGCAGATATTAGTGGATATGGGTGTGAGCCTCCCTCACAGAAAATCGGCGGGAGTCTCTTCTATCTGAGAAGCTGCTCAAAATACAAAGCTTATCGATGATTAGCAGTAACTACACACGAGTTACACATGGGAGCCCAAATAATGGCCTTGGGCCTATCCAATCTCACAAATACATCAACCATATACAATAGTGAGTTAACCAATTACTCTTAGTTTAAACATATATTAGATTTTCAAATCATATTCACATACTTCTGATAAAGCAGGCAGACTTTCTTCTTCAGCCAGGCCTTTAAAGTGAAGCGTGATCCTCTGTCCTCTACGTACGAAATAGTGATCCTCGACGAGAGTGAGCAAAACTGTGTGATAATTTCCCTACATGAGTTACTTCCGCTAAGTGCATGCCAGTAACACAATCCACTTTCAGTAATCTGTGATCTTACTTGAATGTCTACATCTTAAACCCATGTTTGAGTCCTCATGAGCTCCTCACACATGCTAAGCCAAATGTGAGGTAGTACGATTTTCCAAAACAAAACTTATTTCCCAAAAAACTTCCTGTGAATTTAGTAAATATGTTGAATTTATAGTGAATTCTTTGGATAGCGCTAGAAACAGTCGTGGTCCTCATCCGAAGTGATCTGTTGGACAACTCTCCAAGAGCAATTCTTGGGAAAATCTCGCCAAATTCCTTTCTAGAGAGCATTTTCTTTGTTTTCGTGTCATGCCTCCTCTAATATTCTAAGGTGCCACAGTGCGTATGGAATGCATTATGCCAATCCCGACAACTCATGTACTAATATACTAAAACATGTATATGCTAATATAATTAATCACATCGTCATGTTATTCAAATTCACAAATCATGCTTTAAAATTAGCTCACATGAACAATTAACAAACCTGAAGCAATTCATTTTGGATATGACATCATAAATTCGCACAAAATCCTGTATGTCACTATTCACATGACAGTGAAACTCGGGTTAGCCTTGTTCACCGGCCTGCTGATAGAGGATGTTCTCCACTCGATTCAAATGTTTTGAGACCCAGCCACGGCTAATCCAAGCCTCAGGAGCATCTGACCATTTACGTAACCTTGGCGAATAACACAAGTAGGAAAGATCCTACCTCTTGGGTTGACCGAACTCCACCAAATCGGTGTCCACAAGTAGCCTACGCCAGCGTAGTCGACTTGCTTCTTGCTCAGTCGAAGCAGATGGTCGTGGCAAATCAGAGAGAAGGAAGTCTCTCTGCAAAATCACCCAAATCAATACACGCATTTCTTCTTTCAAATGGAAGAAAACTATTCATTGTTTGTCTTATATATTAACATTTTCATTGAATTCCACTTGTGTCATACGTCTTGATTTTTTGACACTTGCTTTGATGTAAGTCATTCATTCCCATCGTCTACTCAATCGTCTGACGTGGTATTAATGATGCGTGTAAATAGTGACTTTGTCATGCGTCTGTATCTCTGATGAGCAAAGTCATCCCCATTTTCAGTCATTTTTTACGGTTATTTTATTCTAAAAGACTAATTTATTTGCGGGAATATGGAATCTTATGGCTTCTAACATGCGAGGAATTGAGCGAAAATTGCGATAAGGAAGCGAGTAGTGCAACTGATGTGATGTTGAGCTGAAGAAAATTGCAGCAGGCGAAGAAAAAGGATTAAAGGATCGTTGTCGTGAAACCTTTACGACAATCGAAATACATAATGGGTTCTTGGCCCACCAAAAACTCGGTCGCAAATGAAGCGTAATTGAAGACAAAGCAGTGAGCGTCGAAAAGCTCAAAAGTCGAGCAATATGAATTGATGAAGAAAGACATGATGTCGCGACATCATTGAAGTCATGACAGGGAATTAAACCAAATCTGATGGACAATGAGGTCACGACACCCGAAGAAAGTGTATTCTGAAGATAAACAATTAGTGGACATTTAAATGCGACATGCGTGGATGCGATGGCGACATCAACAGCGAATCGAGCGATCGCGTTTCATCGACTACAAAGAAACTGGTGCGATATGTCATCTAAAGAAAGAAGATTAGCGACATCCATTCAAATGGTCCGGGACTGTGGTTACACTAAAAGAAGATTAGCGACAAGATCGGTATCAGCGACATCCGTAGAAGGAAATTGTGACATCACTGTTGCGACCAATACGCACAATTGTCAGCGACATCAATTTTAAGACTTGAAGATCGCGACATCATTAAGCGATCGCGACCGAAGCAGGCGGAAGTCGCGACATCCGTGCAAAGACCGGAAGAATTCGGCGACAACGTGGTATGCGACATGAATACAAAGTGGTCGCGCGCCAGCGACTCGATGGCGCAACGCGATATCGGTTCTGAGAAGAGATTCGCGTAGTAGGTATTAGCGACATCGATTTCACGAACGTATGTGACCAAACAAGGCCTGCTGACAAAGACTAGATCACAACCAGTCGCGACAAAGGAATTGATGTCGCTGAACCTCAGCGGCTTAACGGGCGGGTTAAGCGAAGTCGAAAGAGGTGCATCGAGTGGGGCCCGACTTGAACCACATAAATATGTGTTTACTCGCGAAGGAACGCGACTCTTGGCGACGAAGGGGATGGGTTGGCTCTGTATTTTAATTTTCTTTTCTTTCTTTTTTTATTTTAGATTAAGTTAAGTATTTTGTTTTAAAATTTGGATACGAACGTTATTGTTAAAGAAGTTTTGACTAGAATCAGATTATTCTTCAAGTAAATACGATTGTTGAGTCCGGACAAATTTTGGTTCGAACTACAGTTTCCTAATTATAGTGGTTTCTTGATCGGCCAATGTATGGTGTGTCCTGGTAATTTAGAAACCAGCTTCCATTGAAATGACTCTATGGTCAGAAATTATCTTTCGTAAAATTTTATTCATGATGATGACCGGTTGTAAATCCTACTTCTTTGGTTTTGAGCATTTTGTGGAATTGATCCCAATATCGATTATCTTTACCCACCAACCTAGTTGTCTCAAGCTTTGATTTCCGAGAGGCCCTCGAGTGACATAGGAAGCATTCTGAGATAATGACAATTTGTGGACCGGTATGCGTTCTTGATGGTGATTTAATGTGCTCTGTGTGATTAAATTGATAAATCCTATTTTCACTTGGAGGCGAGAATGTGAGTTGAACGTTATCAATTTAAACATGCGAAAGAGTTAGCCTCGGTCGGAAAGAATGGTGATTAATCGTGTTAGCAAGGGATCTAATCAGGAAAGAATGTTGTTCTAATTTTGAGGAAGAAAACGAGTATAGTGTAAATCGTGCAATGGTATAAGTTAGGAACTCAGTTTGAGTCAATTGTGGGTATAGTATTCGAAAAAGAAAAATACCTAGAACAGGCGACCCAGTTAAGGTAGTTATCTAACCTTTGTCTTGAAAGCTTGGTCAGGTTAGATAATGAACGATGGGATTGGAGAGATCGGTGCACTTTACGTACTCCTTGGCCCAGTTTTAAATCATGGTTCATAAAAGCAAAATTAGTGAAATCCCGAAGAATTTGATGTTTCTGATGCTTTATTTTCGATAGGCCTTTTACAAATAAGCATTCAATCTAAATTTGTTATTTTATTGTATTTGATATTCAATTCGAACTGTTATTAATTCAATTCTTTTTAATTTTCATTATTTTAAGGCTTTAAAGAAGAAGTTGATTAAAATTACATCTATCATAATCAAATATTATAGAGCTTGAGTAAGTGGTGGCGTTGATTGAAAATTCTTGAGATCTACGTGGGATCGATATCTGGACTCAAATCCCTTTATTACTTACATTAGGCACATTGCACTTGCAGAATCATGACGGATCAAAAGCCCGGGAAGAAATTTATCCAGTCTTAAGGAAACCATTTTTAATCAGTATAATTGTAAAGAAATATAGCGAACAAAGTTTCATGGCATTATTGCTGGGGATTAGACAATAGTCCTTTGGTAATCGTGTCATAAATTTTGTATATGTCTTTTGGTCATGAGCAGTCTCTCAATTGTTTAGGCACCCAGGCACGGTGCCTCGAAAAGCGTGAAATTAGATTGTCTCAGATTTACGTGAAATTCGAAATGGTAGCTAGATTTCATGAGACGATTCAAATGGGAAATCAGTTAATCATAAGATCTAGAAAATTTGGATTTTAAATAAATACCATTTGCCCGTTTTGAAAATTGGAATTTTCTCGGTCTTCTGAGAACCTCCAATTCGTTGATTCTAGTTGGAGATGAAACCTAAGAACAAAAGAGATACAAATGTGTGGAAGATTGAGGTTTAAATCTACTTTAAAACCACACAGCAGAGTTTTATAGTAAGATCTTGATTCTATCCCTCTACGGGAGTAATACTCATGTTGTTTGAACCATATATTGGGTCATCTTGATCCAATCTATGAAATAAATCTATCAAACTAGACACACAGGGTAACTTTCATGAAGGTATGAATTAAGTGATTATCAATACCACATTGATAAAATTCATCAAATTGAGGAACACAATCACGCCCACAGAAATTTGTTGGTGTCGAATGTTTGGATACATCTTCTAATTTAAGTCGAATGATATGATCTATGAGCTTTTTGAAACTTAAGACATAGGTGAACATTTGGTTAGAAGATCACCTTGTCTAAAAACCTCATTTACAGGGTCAAAATTGTAGTTGGAGATGGACTTGGGATGTGCTTGTATTAGGGACTATATTAATTATTTTGTGCTCGGTTTTGTGACTAGTTTATGGAGCATTTTGTGGCTTGAATTAGGTGTCTTGAGCATTTTGTGCTTGTTTATGGCATGTTTGGCATGTTTTGTCTTATGGTTTGTTTGTTGTTTTTATATTCAGTTTAAGACTGACTTAGGGCTGTGTGTGAAATTTGTTTTGTGGACATTATATATGCCACATTTGGCCTCAGGGTTAAAATTGTTGTCGCAGTTTTGTAATAACATGGTTTCGTAGTTGTTGTTTGATGAATGTTGAGTATTCTTGCTGCTTATATTGACATTGAAATGAATGTTTGTTTGAAATTACTGCATGTAATATAATTGTCCATGATACATTGGTAAAATGTATGAATCAAATTGTCCATATGACATTTATTACAGCATGTGGCATGGCATTGAGATCTGATGGTACCTTCATTTCACTGTCTGAACATCGCATTTCATGGGTGTGGTGCATCAGTTGAGATCAACACCCTGATAAGGTGATTGATGATGACTCCAATCACAAACAGACTAGAAGATCAGCCAGTCACAATATTGAGCGAAATGGTAAAAATTGTGTGCGGTAATAATAAGAAGAATTTGAATACTCTCGGGTGGGCTTGGAATACAAGTTGATTACTCAATGTGAAGTCAAAAGTGTTGGAAGGTGTGTGGCTTTGAGGTGGGACCTCGAAAATTAACTGCCACACAAGGCCACACAAAGTTTTGTGAATGAAATGATCATTCGAGGTGTAACATTAAAAAACTTTGGTTTATAAATAATAATTTTTGTTTAAAAATGATCATTAGATGTAATCATCAATGAAGGATTTTATGACACATTGGCATTCTAGATATTTGGTGGGAGTCGATAGAACTTCGGGTGTTATCAGGACCGGTAAAAGACTCATAGCATGTAGAATTCCAACCTAGGATTACATATCTTGTTTGGAATTGTAATGTGAATGTGAAAATTGTTAGAGAAAGTGTAAAGTATTGTATATTGCACTTAGGTGGGAGTAGCCTACGGCCAAGTTTACTTTACTAGGCGTGACTCACCTTATCTGGGGATAACATTCTGGTGCGGGACTTGTCTTAGATGGACGAGTTCTCATCAGGAGCGCAGGGTGAAGAAAGCAGGCAATGACTTTTATAATTACTTTGAAATTACATTTTGTAAAATAATTTGGAACAAAATTATTTTGGCATCAATACTAATATGTAAAGAGTTGTAATTGAACTTATATGGATTGTTTTTAATATAGTCTTACATATTTTTATATGAATGTGGATAAATGGGCCCGGTGTGGTCAATTTTTACTCATAAATGGATTCGGTACGGTTATTGTGTTATATTGGATCTCGGTCATGTTGTTATATAATGTACAGGTTGAGAATTGGATAGAACTCCCCGTAAAAAGGAGACTATGTCCGATTTTTTATTAAATTATGGATCCCGATGAATAGGACACATGAAGGGGTATCGAGTTACATGATATCCACAGGTTTCCGCGGGTTGATGGATGATCAACTGACCCCCGAAATTTGGGGCGTCACAAATATACTTATTTTTCTAGCCTTATGAATGATGGTAACAATAATTTAATAATATAATAATAAAAAATAGATGAATAAATAAGCACTAAATATAACTACTTTTCCCTTTAGTGATAAATTCTTTTTTGGTTATGAGGGAAATCTACATAAGGGTAGATTGAAAAACATATTTGTTATAAAGATAAAATTACAACTTTTTAAACTAAAATGAGAGAAGATTATAAAAACTTACTAAATAATGAAAGTCTTTCTTGGGGTTAACAATATGTGTTTTGGAGACATGCTTCTTTTATAATACAAGGAAACTCTAACCATGCATTTTGGGCTGTAATCGGTATGAAATGACTTTAACCTTAACGTTGTCTTGTCTTATCACACACTACTTAACTACTACCAAGTCATAAAAGGATCTACACCAATTAAGTTTTTTAGTATTAATTAGTTTTGTCAAGACATATATCATGTTGTTCTTCATATGAATCTTTGCATATTCACATTACAATGAACTTTTATGTGTGTAGTTTTAGAAGGAAAATTTGGGTACATAGTGTGCAACACACCCCTTTTGATTATGACAAAAAAAGGAAATCATCTATTGTTTGGTCAAAGCTTCTCTAATAACCTTTTGATCTAGATAGCTTTCTTTTGACTATATATCATGCTTCTATTATAAACAAAACCACAAAATTGTGAGGTTTTGAAACCTAAACTCATAGCTCCTCATGAAAGTGTCAATATATAGTCCACAATAGATTTTCTCTTATTGAAGTACTTTTAAAGTTTGAATCAATCTTTAATCATGATTTTAAGCGTTCAAATGCGAGTGACGTTTAAGGTTCTAAATATATAAATCTAAGAATCCTCATAACTATATCAATGCTATATCCTTGGATTTTCCATGAACTAACTTATCACTCTATTGCTTATATTATAATGTTTAGTCTTGTGCAAGTCATAGTAAACATAACTTCCTCTACTAATGCAAACACTATACAAGATAATTTCATCCTCCCACTTCAACAGTAAGACTAATGCTGAGAATAATTCACAATTGATTAAAAGAATAGATTCTATACATGTTGGTAAAAGATACAAATTCCTCATAGTTATTTTTTAGTGAAAATAAATTTTTATTTTATCTATATTGATGAATTTGCATCCTGCTGATCTTGTTTTCTAATCCTAATCATTCATCTCAAACATCCTAGTAAAATATGACTTTATTTTTTATGCTCGATCTTTGTTGGACTTGCAACCAACAAATGAACCATGTATAGTAACAAAATAAAATCGTCTCCATCAAATCTCTTGCAATACATACAATGGTTTGAAGTAAGTTTTCATACCGTATTAGAAATAAAGAAATCAAATCCCTTGTACCAATATCTTTGATGCTTATTTTAGGCGATACATAGATTTAGTTAAACTCCAAACCAAGTTCTCTTTTTCATTTCCCCAAAACCTTTTGATTGAGATATAATTTTTTTAAATTGTCTTACACGAACAAACGTAGTATTCACATTTAACCATTTAGGTGTAAATCAAATCTCACGTGCATAATATAACTATTTGAATACGTAGCAAATTGAATAATAGCAGAAGCTCTTATATCATTATTGTATTGTTGTTTTATTATTATTGTTGTTGTTATTATTAGCCATTATTACTATTATTATTATTATTAAATTGGTAAAAGCCTAATTGATAAAACTTGTAATTTCATTGGCTACTAAAGACTTCAAAATTAGGTCATTAAGAGGATTTGGAGTCTAGTTGAGTCCACTATAATCCTTGTAGCTCAGTGATAATTGCCTCATGTATGATATTGAATTAATTGAAAGGTGCATAATTGAGAATTAAAATCTTATCTCATTTAATATCACATTTATAATTCCTTGTTATACAATAATCTAATATAGTATTTTTTTTAAGTGTGTGTAGGTAACAAGTCTCTAAATCAAACAATGGAGTCATAAGTACGTATTTTAAGATTTGACAAATGACAAATTATCACAATTCTCTATTCTTCCCTTCTTCACATATCCATCAAGAACTTGAACTAAAGAACTTGAATTTCAATAAATGATAAAAACATTGTCAGCCACCTTTTTGTGACTCTTCTTTTAAGGTTGGGAATGAGAGACGAGGTTTGTGGACACTCATGTAAATGGGACAGGAAGCATGGTTCACATGCTTAAATGGGTTTTTATCAGGGTTTGGGAAAATGTTTAAAAACTCAGATCAGGTTTAGTTTCGCTCCACTTTGGCTCCCTATCTCAACATAAACTACTCCACCAGGCTCTTTCCCTTCCTCTCCATTTCTTCTCTCTTTTATTCTTTCCTAAAAATTTTTCCTGAAATCTTCATGAAAATTTTCCCCAAAATCTTTGAGAAAATTTTCCTAAAATCTTCGATCCCTTCTCTTCTCTTCCATTAACTTTCCCTAAATATTGGTATAAATTTTTCCCTACAAAGGTACCCATAAAACCTTCACATAAAATTTTCCTAAAATACAATTTTGGCATGGAAATATTCCACCATCTTCAAATTACCATTCGAAACCCTGGTTTTCTTAGATCTTGGGGTGACGCCCATGCTTGAGCCAAGAAGACTACCAATGATTCATGATATGTTCCTCTTTTACCCAAAAGTAGATATCAAAATGTTCGACTTTTGATCTCCTTGGTCATTGGTCACTTGTATGAGTGCAAGCAAGCTACTTGATAACCTCTCTCTTGTCTGGCAAGCAGGGTCACTATCTCCTTAGCCCATGAGTAGAACAATCAAAACTTTAGTTGTTTTATTAATGAGAGAGAATGGATAGATAGTGAGAGGGGTTGATGGAGAGAAACGAAAGAGCGTTTTTAATTTTTAAAAAGGGAAAAGACTGAATCTTGGGGGGTGAAGCTTCTCTGAATCTTTGAGCTTAGGAGAAAGAGATCGAGATAAGTTATAGTTCCTAGTCAAAGCTTAAAAAATAAAAACAAAAGATTAGCATCTGCTGGATGAAAGAGAACAGACCATAAAACTTTGAATTTTTCTTTGACTACCACTTTATTCCTTAGAAGAGATTAAATATAAAACATCATATAACCACCCATCCTATTTTCACAACTAACCTACTAGCATGAAACACAAACAAAACTAATATATGAAACCTAAAACCAAACGTGTAGAAACTAATAGATAGTGTGATAAAAAATAATAGATAATGGGACTTCAAACTGAAAATTAAGACAGATTCTTTGGAAAGGTTGGTGCAGCTAGAGATTTATGTGGTTGTTGAGTTCATGACTTATCAATACCTCGTCTTGCACATGAACCTTGTCCTCAAGGTTTGTTTGAAATAATCTGCAATTTCTACTAGTCACCTCCCAAGTTAACATGTCATAGCAGCAGCTATTTTCCATCAGCACTCAATTTGTCTAAGTAGTTTTCTTTCTTATTCTTTTTCTATGATGCCTTGATATTATGAATTTGCGTCTTACTCGTTCAGCCTTTTGTTGGGTCATTGTCGAAATACCTTTGACAGTCCAATTCTTCCAATTTAGAAGGAAAATTTTATCATACGTCATTTCAAGATTAGTAATTTAAATTTAAGCACTTGATAATCGATCATTGTTAGGTAACAATCTTTATTAATTTATTGATGGTTTCTACGTTAACTGACAGTAATACTAAGTTACCAATATCTTGTCTGTCTCTTTGAGGTCATTCTGCAACTCTATTCTTTCGTCGTTTCCTTGATGGTGGTTGTAAGAGAGTTAAGGTTTGATATCAGTAACCAGTCCCAATCTAAAGCTTAAAAAATACGAAATAAGAAGATCTTCTTGGTGAGCAATATGAAAACTTTGAATTTTTCTTAGACTACTACTTTGTCTATTCAGAAGAGATTAAATGTAACATGGTATGACACCATCCTATTAGACCTCCCCACTAGCATGAAACAAAACTAATATGCCAAACCTAAAACCAAACGTGTAGAACTAATGAATATTAGGATGGAAATAATAGATAATGGGACAAATGGATGATGTGACTTCAATCTACAAACTAAGATTGATTATTTTGGAAAGGTTAGTTACAGCCAGGATTTATGTGGATATGGGTTCTTGACTTATCAATGAGGCACTGTTTAGAAGGTGTGAGAAATATAGAGGAGAGGAAACTTGGGTTTCAAATTTTTTTTTAGCAGCCTTACCCCGTCCCACACTCTTCTACAGTCTTCAGAATGAGATTTGTTGTATGGTACTAGAACAGGGTTGGACCATGTTGATCAATCCCCAAACCAAATCTACCTATCCTATATTTGTATTATTGTATATATAAATCGTCGATATGAAAATATGCAAAATTTATCAATTAACATCAAAAGAAAAGAACAAAATGACGTAAATCATTACGCTGAAGAGAAATAAATAAGAATCAATGAAATGATATGGAAATAATGAAGCGATAAGTATAGGTCAATCCGTCTGTAATTTTCTTTTCCAAGAGGTTGAGAGCAAAGGCTTTCAAAATTCAAAGGAGCCTCCGTTGATTCCTCAAAGCAAAGCCCAGTTTAATTTACTTTTTGTTGAGGTGTCCTGATACAAAGCAAAATGTCTTCACTAGAGGCCCAAATCAATGGAGAAGTCAACCCAGCAGAACAAATTGAGGCAATAGTCCAACAAATCATGCTAACTAACCCAAAACACTTTTTTTTTATGATAAACCAAATGAATGCGTGAATGCCACAATGGGCTTCAAACATGGTCAGGCCCATTGGGCCCTCAAAATGAAGTTGGTTAACAGCTAAGAATGAAAGGTGGTTATCTGTCAATTATAAGTCATCTAAACAGAGTAGGAGAAGAACATAACATTACACTATGTGCAGTTTTATCAAGGAGTGATATCTCTTTGATATGTAGTTGATAGAGGCTGAAATTTTAGCAGCACAATTCAAGACTCATTGATATTCATTTTGAGCAGTAAGAGGATGATTTAAGTTCGAAACAATCATATTTCCATTCATCAACATGACCTTTTTTGTTGTGAAATTTCTCCATCATTTTGACTGTTGTTTAAATTTCAAGATTGTTTTATCTTAAAAATTCTGTTGATGTATATATCTACACCACATCTTGTGATGTGGTTTTTGCTGTTTTTTAGCAGGAGATTTTCTATTCTTAAAATTGTTGGTGCTTTGTATTTGTTGATTAGTATGTGTCACATGTTTGATTCCTATGATTCTTTGAAAAGATATATTATTGGTTGTTGTTCTTGGTGTTTTTCCCTTCAAAGTGGTGTCACTGTGGTTCAAGATAATTTATTGTCTTTATTGGAACAATGGAAAACAATGCCAGAAAGTCAGAATACTCTAAATGAAGCTCAATTATCATGTTTGGTACTGGAAAGTTGAAAGACCTATTGCTGTGAAAGATTATTATTTGCCTATGGTTGCACTGTGAAAAACTAGAAAATAAAATTGTAGAATGAAACTTCAGCTCATCGACATGTTTGCATTCCCACAGCTAAATAATTGGATAGATGATAATGTTCAAAATATATGATGAAGCTTTTTCTTATGATGATTATCAAACAACTAATAGTGATTTGCTCAAGACTTGTTAATAGCAGTCTTTATTACTTTGGGCATTATGAATAAGCGGTTGATTACTTCATCATAAATCACCCCACAACGAATTCTCTTCCATTTCTATACTTAAGATAAGATAAATTGAGTGAACAAAGGAAAATTTTGAGTTATGGCTTTCATATGGACACATGTGAGACCTTCTAAATACCATATATGACATCTATCCTGATGTCTAAATACGGATGTTAGAATTGATGCCTCGAATTCTTAATGAAGGGTCCATAGCTAATTATTAATCTTATTAGGGTTTAGCCCTATTTAGATTTGGAATACAACTGTGTTATGTATTTTTTTTTAGGGTTTTGGGCTTTATAAATTAATACATACCATGCCTCAAATATTGTACATATTTTTAGAATAATTAAGTTTTTCTCCTTCTTTGCCATGAATTTTCTCTTAGGATTTCCACATAAAATCACCAGCATTATTTCATCATTTATCTTTTCTTACTATCTTTGTTGCCTATTATTTTAATTATTTTTAATAAATTAATTTAAATTTATGAGTTGAAATATCTACGGAAGAGTAAAGATTTAAGCATGTAAGTCAAGATAACATAAATTTTAGTTCAAGGTGGAGTGATTGCTTTCTTCATCAGATCTGATGGAATTTGATCCAAAATTAGATTCCTTTTTGTAAGAATATTTTATAGACAAATTCTAAGTTGTTATATTATTGTAATATTAGGTTTTCTTATAGAATAAAGAAATATTTTAGGAATATCCCTATAAATATTTTGGGTCATGAGGGAGAAAAGTTATGAGAGATATATGAACTTGTAAAGACTATTGGTATCTCGTGAATATGTGAGAGTTTTAGAAAGGTTAGAGTTTTGGCAATTATTTTTTGGGTTGTAGGCAGCTCACAGGAGTTTGTGATTCTTCTGGTCGTTCGCGATCTTTCGATCTTCCAGTCTTGTCTTTACTTTATAATAGTGAAGATTATCTACCAAATTCGTGGATATGGCGTGAAACTAGTTGAGCATTCAAAACCTTTGTGCATTTTTATGTTGTTTTATTTATCTTTTTATATTACTTGAATTGATGATATAAATGTGAAAGCTTTTCGCGATTATAACAATGGTATAATAGTATAACCTTACAATAAAGGCCATTTCTTTCCCTAAAAACCTTTGAGTACGAATTCTCAAAGCAGAGGAGAGCCGGTTGATCTTCTATTCTTGGATATGCTAGCTGGCTTTGCAGATTTTGGCTGAAAGAAGCTGGCAATATGGAAGGCTGCTAAATTGTGCTCAATCTGTTCTTCAAACAAGGAAAGGAACACACACAAAGAGCAAAATTTGCATCAGTTCAAACTCATAAAATCAATGTTAAAAGCAATTCAGCACATAATTTGACCCTAAAAAGAGAAGAATTATGAGAAGGTTGCTAATGTTTTTAGTATTTAAAATGTTTTAATTTTAAAAAGATATTTTTATAATATTGGAAAAGATTAGAAACGTTCTTAAATTTACCAGAAAATAAGATCTAAGAAAATGAACAAATATAAGAGGAAAACAAAAATTTTGAATTTCAATATTATTCAACAGGAAAGCAAAAGAAAATGACTATGTGTGGAGTAATCGACACCAACATATCATTTTATAGCTGACTGCTGACCTTCAAACTCAGAAACTTCATCAGCCCCACTTGGCTAAGGCAAATCTTCTGAGTATACCATTTTCCTCCATTCCTTGCTTCTCAGTTATTACTAATTTCTCTTTCCTTCCAGTTTCTCGCTCTTATCATCCGGTTGAATCTTTCTTTATGATGTCCCCACTCTTTCTTTAACTCCATGCAACCATGCATGCCCTTTTTGTTCTTCTCTCAATTAAATTAAAGGGGGGAGGAACATAATGTATGAGAAAGAGTGACATAATGACAGAACCAAGGGGTTAGAATCAGTTGGATTTCATCCTGAAAGACTATAAGATTAGGAAATACAGTAAGAAGAACAGAACAAGAACAAGAAACGATGAGACAATCAACAAATGTCAAAAGAAAAAAGGGGTGGTTGGTCAAATACCATGAAATCAATAAAATTTGTCTTTGCCACATACATTCCCTTCTTTTCTATTCTTTTCAGTTATTACATAAAACCCAGCAAAGATTTGCCTTAGAAAACAATGGTGATGTGGTGTATCATGGAGAAAGCAGAGATAGCTAGCTAGCTACCACTGAGTTGGCAAACATTCCGGGGGGATTGATTGATTTGATTTTGATACATTATGTGTGTTTGTTTTCAATTCAACCAATGAAAACTCCCGTATATAATGGATGGGTATATCCAAATCCAGCTCCCTCACTCTCTCCCCCCTCTCTGATTTGATGTCATTTCTTTTGTGGGTCTTTGTGGTATTTGAAAAGTGACACTATTTAGTGCACCAGTCTAAGCTAAAAAGGCCTAATAATATGCCCTTTGGTCACCCATGGAAGAAATCTCAACCAACGGAACCATTTGCATGATGTGGCCTTTGATTTATGACTTCCCACTAACTCCCTTCCCTTCTCTAACTTCTTCTCTTCTCCGAGTGAACCGTCAAGTTGATTTCGATTTATTTATTTTCCTTTATATTTTTCTTTTGCCCTATCTTTTATGACGAAAACATTAAATGAAACTAATACTTATGAGAATCGTCCAGTAAAGAATTTTAAAGAAATTGAAAATAAATATTATTTAAACACCAAATATTAATAAATCCAAAATATTAAGAATCATACAGTATAGAATTTTAAACTGAATTACCTAGAACACTCGTGAATACGTGCATGTGAGTAATTTAACAAGAGAGAGAAAATAGCAGGAGGTTTTTTGGACAAAAAATTTATCTTTTAAGGTATTTCTTCGAACCCAAGACCTATTATATGTCTTCACTGAAATTCTATAATATTGGATCATATGGCTATAACACTAATCCACTAGTTTTTGCCTTCTTAGCTTTGATCCAAAACGAGAGGATTAGGTGTTATGAGATTTGCATAAAAGAAGATGGTGTTTTTATTTTGAATATATTTTAATTTCAATGTAATAAATTATTCATATTAAAACTTGAACTTATGACTTTTATCTTTATATCCTTTACCTATTTGAAACGATTAATATTCTAACATTTGAATTAGGCATAAAAAACAAGAGATGGTGTTAGATGAAGGGTGATGTAGTCATAAAAAGAGACTTTTCCTTGCAAGGAAACTTGTTTTTACAAATATAAAGCAAGGTTATATATATATATGATAGACCGGAGGCAATCATAGAGGGTAGACTTTTGAGGTGTGAAAGGACAAATTAAAGGGGGTGGGTGGGTTAAAATTAATTTAAAAGGAAGAGGGAGGGGGGATGACCCGAAAGCCAAAGGGAAAATGTGGGAGGGGATTGATTTAAGTACGGAAGAGATAGATCACGAGAATTCGGTTGGGTGTTCCCTGAAATAAAACAGAAATGACTTGTCATCACCAACTATATCAAATAATAGGGAGAAAGATAATGGCCATCTCCCAACATCTACTTTTTTTGTGTTTGCCTTTTAACACTACATATACTTCCCACTATCACTACCTACGAGAGTTTTAGTTCACACAATCACTATCTTGTTCTTCTCGGTGGACTCTTACCTTATTTCACACTATCACTTTCACACACATCTCTCTAGATCTCTCTCTCTCTCTACCCCATATAAAATCTCTTTTTTATAAAAAAAAAATTTCTTCCCATTTTCTAATTGAATAGACTGAGGAAGCCAGGACCTGTCTAAATCTATTAGACCAAGTGTTCGAGTGTGTGGATGCGCATTGGATACGTGTCGAATATGTCATGTGATGGGTCATTGATAAGTTGAGAAGTCAAAAGCTTCGGGAACGATAAAGACACGACTAGAACACGAAGATAACACAAGACTAAACATATTTCATGTGTTTTTTTCTTTGTTTTTTTTTGTTTTAAATTATAGGCTAATATCCATAAAGAACACAACAATCTAGCCTTAATTCTTAAAAACCATAACCTATTGGTTATTTAACTATTTTCTTTACATTATTTCTTTTTATTGGATGATTTGAAATATTGTGGTAAAGCAAAATTATCTATATTGATAATATTTTAAAAGTCTAAAAATGACAAATTAGAAAAAAAATATATCATTAAAAACAATATTCATATTTAGTTATCAAAAAATTCATATATAATGCCAAAAATTCTAAAATGAAGATCGAAATTTTAATGAAAAATTATTCGAATAATCAAACCTTATTTAAGATCAGAACTCAAGCGTAATTTGGATAATGTTCATAATTATTAAATTAAATATTAAAATTAGTTTTTTTTTCACAACTATACAAATTAGGACTAAAAATTAAAGTAATCTTTTAATTAAATGGCTTTTAAATATCATATACTAATTACATTTATAAAAAAAAATCATGTATGAATAACTGAGTGGTTTATTATTACTTATCCTAAGTCTTTGAATATTTGTAAGAACAATGTTGAAAACTTAATTTTTACTAGTCCTAAATTGCTTTTAAGGATAATATTTATAAGAATAATTATTTTTATCTGGTCGTGTCTTATTATACCCTATCCGTGTCCTAATTTTAAAATTTTCCATCTCCATTATCCACTGTATCGTATATTCGTATCCCATAAACTTGGTACATGTCACATCTTACAAAATGATAATTCAATTCTACTCAGGTACTCTACTTCAAGTGCAGTTGTATGCGTCCATTTGTTGAATGTTTTAGTACAATCCTGTCCACTTGTTCTAAGTTTTAGTGCATACCTGAAAGTATGGGTATGCTTGTATTTTTTTTCCACATAATAAAGAGAAAAAGAAAAAAAAAATGTTTGATTCATAATTTTTTCTTATTATAAAAAATAAAAATTATTAAATTGGACCAATAGCTGTTTTCCGAAAGAATACAAAAATTGTGTTAACTTGATGTTTTAAAATGCATTACTCAAAATAGTTTAAAAATAGAAAGCCGAAATGAAATCTTTATCTTTGGGTTGTTGCTAAAATTTATGACAGAAAGTGTCTTACTTGAATGACAAAAGAAAAACAATATATATATATATATATATATATATATATATATATATATATATATATATATATATCTATCTCTATATCATAAAAAAAATGTGACAACAGTGCTGCTAATATATATAAATTTAATATTAACAAAATGAGTAAAAAAAAAATTAATTACTTTGGTAAAAGGAAAACTAAAACACCTAGTCAAAGTCATGCTAAATTTAGCAAATTTGTTTCTAGTATAACAGTTTTAGGAGGAAATAAGTGTTCGATAATATTAAAAAATTAAGGATTTTTATCTTAGACATCATGCTTTTAGTATTAATAACACGTAAATGTATTTCTTATATAATGATTTGAAGAAAAAGTGTTTGATAATATTAAAAATAAGTTTTACCTTAAGACATCATCTTTTAGTCTTAACAACACCATACACATGAATGCCATATATATATATATATATATATATACTCTATCTAACAAAAATTTGGTTTTGCATTCAAAGTTTTTATGACCAACCCAAACTAGTGGGTGATTCTAATTTTCTATGATGAACTTTGACGATTGGTTGCTAATTTTAATGGAATGGTAA
This sequence comes from Tetrastigma voinierianum, assembly GCA_016808115.1. NCBI lineage: Eukaryota > Viridiplantae > Streptophyta > Magnoliopsida > Vitales > Vitaceae > Tetrastigma > Tetrastigma voinierianum. The sequence goes on along the minus strand of JAEQBH010002346.1, from coordinate 24,130 downwards.
ATTTATATATTTATTTATTTATGATCAACAATTTTGTATTTATTATACCATTGTTTAGTCGTAAATATTATAACATGTATTGATTGTTGATTGGTTGTAAAATATTTTTATTTATGATAAATTTTATGTGGTCTGAAGAAATACTATAATTTACAAAAAAATATTGTAACTGTTCTTTAAAGTTTATTTGTGAAGACTATTAATTTTAGTTGCAAATATTTTATGTCGACGACCACTTATTGATTGGTTGTAGACAAGTATATCGTTTGTGATGAACCTTGTGTTAGTCACAAAAAAATTTATTATCTGTAGAAATATTTTGTCGTCTCAAAGAAATAATATTTTGTGTGATGGGGAAGAAAGTGGTCTTAAGATGCCCTATTATCTACGACCACTTATTGGTTGGTCATATAATGGTATATTATATGCAATGCACCTTATGCTGGCCTCAGAAATTGATATATTCTACAAAAAATATTATAACTCATCCTCGAAAGTTTGATATTTTACAAGGATCATAAAGGTAGTCACAAAAAAAATGTCATATTATTCTCTACTACTCATTGGTTGGTCTTAAAAATCTACATTATTTGCAACAACTCTTCTGTTGGTTGTAGGAAATACTTTAACATGTGAGAAATTTTATAATTAATTCTTATAAAATTTTAATATTTTGAGAACGATAATTGAGGTTGCAAATATCTAATAATTTGAGACCACTATATATATATATATATATATATATCTCTCTATATATATATTTCAAAGCTACACTAATTTCCTTCTTCTTTTTCAAAAGTAACATTCTTTTTTTTGAAATCAAGGGGTGATTACATTATTAAAATACACATTCACATGGCTTTTTAAGTGCGTTAAAGATTCACTGAATATAAACCGTTTTAGTTAAAAAATATTTATAAAAATTATTATTGTAACTTTTTTTAATTAATTATACATATTTCCACCTCACTTATTGTGGCCTTTACAAAAAATCAAGAGTCTGTTGATAACCATCAGCACTGCGAAATTACCTTGGGTCATTGTCTTTAAGCTGGTACTGGCTTGATCTCAGTACTTAGTAAACATAGAGCCTACTCAGCGCGCATGATATGTCAGATTTACACGGACTCATTCATCCATATTTAAGTAAAAATATGAGAATAATACACCCATATATATTAGTAAGTAGATCCACGATCTCTTATATTAATCTATTTTAAGACTATATTGACAATGAATCCAAAAGAATTTAAATACAATTCTTTTGTACAAATACATTCAATTTAGTTTGTCCCAGGCACTTTTTACAAAAGAAATTTATCAGTAGCATGTTTCTTGCAATCACGGCCTCGTCGTCATTTAGTGTGGACCCACTTTTGAAAGATTTAAGCCCATAAAGGGTGAGAGCCCACGCCAGTAAGAATACCTCCTCTGAGGGCTACTCACACCTAAGTGCACATGGAGTCAATTCAACTCAAACATTACTACATTTCACATTAACAAGAACATCATCATTCATATGGAATCCTGTGCCATGTCCATGAAAATGAGATGAGACTCAATCATATACCATGCGCCGGGGTCCTCATCGACTCCCTTACCTAACGCTAGCCATTATTGATAAGCCCAGTATTCTGGATGACACCATTCTTGTCGTTTTCAAAACAAATTTCATTCGACTGCTAATAAAACTTTTGGATGATAGATCATAATGATCATTTTATGTGCAAAACTTACGCCTTTTGTGGGTAGTGGATTTTTGATTGTCACAACTGCGGGCTTAACAAACCTAGACACTTTTCTGACCTTTCCGCTTGGCTGGGGACATGTCGACCATATTAGCGTGTCTTTCCCCGGGGATATCACTATTGGCGATGCAGATATATATTTCTTTACCATTTTAATCCATGTGCAAACTACATTGGGCGTTGTCTCATTTGTCGAGCTCACTAATCAAACATCAAAATACCGGTGTCGATTTACTGTCTCCTCACACCCAATTGTGCAGTGTCCTGATATATCTATTATGTCATTACATGTTATATCATGTCGTATGCATAATGAATGCTACGTAGACCCAGCCTTAATCCACATATACCCTGTGTCATGAATGATGTGATCTAAAACTCCTTATAATTTAATCATTTTTTCTAGCATGTTTCTAGAAGTTTGTAGAAATTTTAATGCTGAATTATGGAATATTTATCAACTTTGTGTTTTGCAGGTTTTAAATGAAAAAGAGGCAATTTAGTAAGAAAAGCAGAAAAATTGGTTGAGGTAGAAATCGCTGTGCATGACGGAAATTTTGTATCGCGAAGCGGGATCTCAAATAGAACCTTAAAAGGGTTCTGCCATGACATGGCTTGTATGTTCTGATAAAGATCAGTTGAACTCAAGCCCGAAGAATGAAACTTTGTCGCGACATACTCTGTCGACATAAAGGCGAATGGCGAAAAAGCTTTGTTAGACAAAGGCGACTTCTTGTTGCAACACAAAATTCGAGTCGGCAATGGAAAGCGAAGCCGACTTGTCCTTCTGAAAGAGTTTTTATGTCGCGACAAACCTGACACAGGTTGAAGTGCGAAGTATATCAGCGTTCTGATAGAAGAATGAAAGCGAGATCTACGTCGACAATGTCAAGCGGTGCTGGCGGTTTTGTCGCCAATAAATCGTAAATTTATGTCGCGACAATAAATGTTGCGAGTAAATTTACGTAGCAACAAAGAAAGCATATCGCGATAGAAATGCGGAAGATAAATGAAACCACGACCCGAAACCAGTTTTTTGTGACAAGGATTTCAATGTTGCGACAAAGCAGTCGGCAATGATAGTCAAAGAAGAAAATATGTTGCAACATCTTGATGCAACCGAGTCACGAAGTTGATCTCAATAGTCGAAGACAACAAAACTATATCCGCGACGAAAAGTCAAATCCGCGATAACTTGACCGTGCAACGTAGAAACTTTGTGACAAAGAAATTATTATCGTGGCGAGGCGAAGAACCACAAAAGTATGTTGCAACATAGAAAGAATATTTGCAACAAAGTTGAAAAAACTGCGACGGAAGAAATTCACATTGCGATAAAAAGGAAAACTATATCAGTGAAGATGAAAGGAAGAGCAGAAAATGTCGCGACATTATATTTTATGTTGCAACATTTCAGCTCATGTTGCAACATGGGCGCAGAATGAAAGACAAGTTGCGACAAAAGAAATTTATGTGCGATGAATTCGAAGCGGCCAGAAAATGACAAGTTGTGTTGCAACAAAGTTTTTATGTCGCGACACAAGACACTCATGTTGCGACAAATACTAGATAACCTTAACAAAACCATGTCGCGACATTGCTGGATTATGTTCTGCCAATTCAAAGAAAAGCGTAAAATATGTGTGACGAAGCGCACGCCCTGACGAGGTAAGGGAACAAGATGAGAACATGTGTGATAGAAATTCTGTCGACAGTAATCAGTGGGCTGAAATTTTTGGGGATTTACAATTTGAAACTTAAGTCGCGGCCATTGTTGAAAATCCTGTAAATAAGACGCGTCTAGGACACTTTTTTTTTGCGAAGCTTCCGTAAACCGGGGAACTTTTGAATTGTTGGAGACTCTTTAATATATTAATGTTTTTATTTTTATTTTATTTTTCTTTATTTTCTTTTAGTCAATTTATTTTAATTTAATGATTTAGTTAGATCTTGGAATTGAGCCGATGTCCCACGGTTTTGAAGTTTTGAGTTGGGTTCATTGTAAATTTGAGTTTCCATTATCGACTTAAATGGAATTCTGAGAATTCTGCAATTTATTTATTTCAGGTTAAGCAGAAATTTAAATGTAATTTCCATTAGGTCAAATGTGTGTAATTATAATCCGGTTTGAAAGACCGCTCCTTTGGGATTGGATCTATCATCCATTATTGTTTTTTAACTCAGCAAAAGTGTCATAGTTTGAAGAAATCTTGAATTTATTTAATTAATGATCTTGAAGTTGTTGAGAATATGATAGCGTGTGCAAAGATATATCTTGTGATACTGACTTAAGGGTAATACTAAGTTATTAAGTAGTTAACCTATAGAATATCAAGTGTCTCATATCATGAACATGTATCACTGCACTGACCACTTGGGCTATACATCAATACTCATAAAAATACATCAGCTATGTGACAATAGTTAAAGAGTTATTACATTGCTCTTAACTAGCTCAATCAAAATTTAAAGTTTAATACATGTTATACAAATGAATACCAAAGCCCCGCAATCATTTTTCTTCTAAATGTGACCTCAGTGAGCGTATGATACTCTATCACCTCACTATACTTGAAATAATGATCCCTCGGCGGGGTGAGCAATGCCCGATGTGATAATTTCTCTACATGGGTTACTCCCCGCCTAAGTGCACATGTCATGGCAAACAATCACACTCGAAGCAAATAAATGATCTATAGATATTCACATGCCCCGTCCATGTCTCAGTCCTCATCGACTCCCTCGCACATGCCCCAAAAGCCAAATCTTGAGCAAAATACAATTTTCAAAACAAAAGGTTTTGTTCTTGAAAACACACTCTAAAGTTAGTAAAATATGGACACACCCTCCAGGCAAATTCTTCCTGGATATTTTTCGAAACAATTCAGAAAACAGTTCCCTTTCTGAATGGCTTGTTGGACCACTCTCAGACGAAATTCTTCGAAAAATCTTCCTTGAAATTCCTTTCCATATTGTTTTTACTTTTCTTTTCATTTTCTTTCATATCATGCCTCACACCTACCATCCTAAGGGTGCCCGGTGCATATGGAATAAATGTCTATTTCAAAATATTCATCTATATCATTTTACATGTATATATTAACAAAAATTTATATACCACATGTTATTTAATTCACACATGCTATTCAAAATTAGCTCCACTTAAGGCTAATCAGCTTAATCCATTTAATTCCAATGGATTTCTTCCACAATTATATTTCATGTAATTCAAACACTCACATGTTAACTACATTCCAGATTTTCATGCATTAACTATTATTTCCCCACACAATTCCAAGCCATTCATTTTAAGCAATATTTTACTTGAAACACACACATGGACAATTACAGGTCAACCAAACAACCAAGGGACTATTTTTAATAGTCCACTAATGCTTTGATGGGCTGTCAGGTGACGCTCCGCTCATCAAGCATCGGTTCCACTTTGTGGGCAAGAAATCTATAACCATGTGGTCCACACCCAAAACCATAATTTGGCTGCATAGAATTATCACAAATATAAACGATTGTCTGTTGTGTCAGAAAGCGGGTTCAAAATCTTCCCGACAATTAGGTCTGAGTTTTTAGGACGATCAGCGTTCTGCCTTCGAACCAACCAAACCATTAGCTGACTCTTAAAATAGAAAATAGCAGGAGTAGGAAGACCTACACCTCTTGGGTTGTCGAAACTCCCAATAGATTGCAGCGCCGTAGCCCTTACTGGCGTGAAATAACATTGCTTCTTGGTCAGACGTGATCGACGGTCCAATAAATCTAGAGAGAGGATTGCATTTTCTCTCTCTAAAACCTCAATTTCAAATCCCCCTCTCACTATTACGCATTATCAGCCAAAGAGTGGAGAAGAAAGCTCTCTACCTTTTATTTTCTTTTAAGCGTGTCGAGTTAATTGGCTCCTTGGATTTAACATCACTTAATCCGCTGACAATTTGATTTTCCTCGATGGCATCTTCCATGTGTACGTAATTTACCATGAGCTCAAAGTTGAGTTAGATCGTGCGACACGTGGCACAGCGTGAGCTATTCAAAATGTCAGTGTCGTATGCTATGATTGCGCCAAGAAAAACGTCATTAGATAGTCTGAATTAGAGCGAGGAAATCGAAGCGTGTTAGCTAGATTTGCGGAATGATTCCAACTGGTGAAGTCGTTTCATCATTGCGAATCTAGAAAAATTACAGTTTTGACCAAAGTATCATTTTACTGTTTCAGAAAAATTAGATTTTTCTACAGAGTTTCACATATCTTGCTACGATTTCTGAGGAAGCCCTTTTGAGTGACCACCAGAGATGGGAATTCTAAAGTGTAAACGATTACTTGGGAGTATGTTGGACTATTATTATGGAACAATGAACTTCAAAAATTCTTGATCATTCTTAACTTACTCATGGTGTAAGGATAGTTGGATGATATATCAAATCTAATTGATGAGGTTTCTCCCATTCATTATTCAAATAGTCTGATCGTTTTCACTTTTAGATGGTCAGGAGATAGAGAATTTTATCATGTTCAATGGATGAGTTACCAATTAGATTGGAGAGAAGGCTTATATCATCATACATAGGAGTAAGGGTAATTATTGATCACAAGATTTAGGTGTAATCTTGAAAATGAAAAATACCCAGATCTTAGAAAAATGTTTCTATTCTACAAATGCTGATTAGACTCATGTATCAAGAAAGGAACATGGATCTCAATAGTGAAATGTAAAGTTTTGGAGAAATCCTAAACTATATTACCTTAAATCTTTGACAAGTTAAGATTTCAACTAATGTTTGAAACTGTGTTATAAAATGATGTAGAAATTTATAATTGTACACTGCTCATCTCCTAGTAATTAACTTACCTAGTGAACTTTTCAATCAATTAGCACAAATTCTTTATACATAGTTATAGAGTTTAATTTAGTTTTTATTCTTCCTTATTTAAAACACACCAATTTTAACTGGAGTTCAAATGGTAAGGATCTTGGTAGGCGGGGGTAATTGATGTTTAGATTCTATGTAACGATAGATGGGAATGATAAGCGGACTTAAATCCCGCTTTTATTACTTGTATGGTTGCGTTTCACTTGGCAGTGATTAGACCCGCAACACTTTCAAATGGAGCCTTCTCATTAGGCTTAACCAATATATTTTATATCTTTAGTAAATTAAACAAGTTTTGGCATAATAAGCGAGACACGATCTAGTTCTTGGTGACAGGTGTTGAGAATTTGGTTGATCAGTAAGTTTTGGTCTGTGTGTTAAAATCAGCCACTAACCAGTTTTGTGCCGTTATTAGGGTGAATAGAATCTTTATTGACGTGATTGAGATTTGGTTTAACATTTTCAATTGGTCTTAACAACAATTACATCACATACATATGACTTCCATACATCATTTAATTCATGTTAATATCATATAAGCATATATCCAGCATTCATTAACATGTCATTCTATGATCTGAAGCAATGACACACCTGGCTCAGTATTATAATAATGCATTTAACAATTCATCACATGTCGCTTATATTCGAACACACATATTGACATCCGACATGCCACTCTTGATAAGCGATGACACTCCGACAGAGTCACACAATGGTCCACGAAGCAAGCCACAACAATCTGTCAGACAAAGTGAGCCACGAGAGCAAGCCATAAACACTGCAGACCTCAGACGGTCATGGCTTGCATGAAGCTGCTTTACTGAAACCAGAAACCTTGACCTCGCCCTGAAGCCGAGACCGGAAGGTCCCATTTTTACGTCACCAGAAACAGCAGGCATACATGCTTGCCAGGTGATCCCGCCGCCTGGGCTGGAAGAGCCGATCTTCCTTGAGAGATTCGCGTAAAACACTGGAAAATTAAAATTTTGCAAAGCTGGAAAATATTAATAATAATAATAATAAATTGTCGAAGATGGTTCAGGAAGCCCTAAGAAAATTCTCTAAATCTCGATGGCCAATGGTGTCTTAGTTAAAATTAGATCTCAGAAATATGATGACCGAAAAATTTGGCCAATTATGAGACAATTAGATTTTCTCAGTTTACGAGTGATAAGTTGTTAGTGACTCGAGGGACGAGATTTTTACAAAAATCTTGGAAGTCAAGAAATGGCTTGAGCTAAGTTCATTTAAAATAAATTGAACTGAAAATAAATAAAATTTTCGGTCAAGCTTAGGACCGAGAATGAGAGATGGACACATGGAAAATTAAAGAGGGATAAAGAAGGAAAGTGAAAGAAAAGAAGGGGAGCAGGATGGACGTGGAGCAAAGAAGAGAGAGAGAGAAGGGAAATTTTTTTTTCACTTATCTAGATCTGAGAAGTGGACGCATGAGTTTTGTCAGACAAGGCAAAGTCGGTCCAACGCATCGAGAGCCCAGCATGGGTACCAAAATCTACCCGAGTTTAAGTCAAACTCCACGAAATAGGAAATTTTCCTACTTAGAATATTTCTAGTATAGAGAACCATTAATGGCTTGAGGTTTTTCTTTGATAGTAATTTGATCCCAAATTTTTAGGAATTTTCGAGTTGTTTCCGAACGGTTAATTTGAATTTTAAAACCCATTTTAGACCAGTCGGATAAGATTACAGTTTAGACCCAAAATTTTGGGATTAGTTCTAAAGTCTCGGTAGGTTAATCGGGCTTGTCTGCCGGGGTTTTGTTGAGTTTTTAGCGGTATCCATTATTTATTGATGAATGGAATGCATGGTTTATAGCCATGAAGGGACGAAGGGTGCCTTGTTTATGTAGATCGGGTGGGCCATTTTGTGTCATTATTGATGGAAAATAAATAACATGTTGTTGTGTGTAAAATCATGTTTATATATACTTGCTTGGCCATTAACGTAAAATTTTGATGTCGATTATATGTGAAAATATAATTATCACGGGGTATAAATGTTGTATAAGTATTATTATATAACATGACATCTCATGAAATGACATGATTGCACTTCCTTGCAGTCACATCGTGTCGAGAGGTAGGGTGTGAGTGCATGGTATTGTTCACCATTTTTGTGAATGTGTGGTGTTTCGGAAATGGGACCATGAAATCGAGACTCACGGTGGTATAAAACGCTATGATAAATATAAATCGCGTGTGTTTGGCGTAGCAAGATGGGGTAGATCCCCCGGGTGAAAGACCCAGGTACCTGCCGGTTAGACATGATCCACGGTGGTGGCTTCCGTAAAAATGTCGGAAGGCATGCGTCGATCTTGCGGTGTGACCCCGAAAAAGACGTGGCCCATGAATAAACACCGCGGGATTTGATAAATTAAAATTAGAGAGGGACATCCAGTGATTGATCATTGAGTGAAAACTACAGATATTTGGTTTTCCTGCAGCGTTCGCGGGTGTGAGGAGTCGGATCGGGACTTGGGTTTGTGGGCATGAAAGTCTTATCTCATGCATGACCGCAAAAACATTCCATATAGATTGCATTATTATATGGAAATATGATTTGATCTTTTTATGTATGCATTGCATGTGCATTTAGGCGAGGCTACAGCCACTTGGTGGAAAAATTTTCTCTGAGGCAATTACTCACCCCCATCGTCGGACCCTTTTAGTCTGAGGGTGTACGGGGGACGGCGCTTCAGGCAAGGCGTGATTATGAAGGAGACCCGTCATGTGCAGCGCAGTATTTCCTTTATAAAAGTATTTTGAAAATTTTAACTAAATTCTTTTAGGACTATTATCACAAATATTCGAGTATATAATTATGCTAAAAAATTGTGATGGGACTACTTCTGATTTACATGTTAAATGTTTATTTTCATATTTTAGATTTAAATGTGTAAGATAGGTCCTTGTAAAGGGATGTATATTTGGGATATGGGCCAGGAGATGGACCTGTAGGAAGTCGATCACCCGCCTGTTGAGATACAGATGGAGTTATGATTATCTTGTTATCTGAGGTTGTATGTTTGTTGAGCTCCCCATACAAAGGGACTACTTTCGATTTTCAAAAAAATGGATCTATCGTGGGACCTGACGATTAATGGTATCCAGTCGGCGTCGCGGGGTCGGGTTCGGCGGGTTCTGTGCGAGGACCCCGGTTTGGGCGTCACGACGGTATCGAGGAGCTCGAGGGTTAACGATTACCTAGGAGCTCGGTGGGGTATCCACCGGTGTTTTCGGATATTGGCTAGTCATAGTGGTCGTGAGGATTAGGTGTCAAAATACACCAGGATTAGTAAGTATGGGTGCCTGAACCTGGCGTTGTTGTCTGATGATTGTTTGGTGTTCTATATGTACCCGCGGAATGTATTGTGGTTGTGTGAATATATGCATGATAGAATGTGTGAAATTGAAGAACTTGGGGTTATGAAAGCGTAACAGCAGGGTTGAAATGAATAACATAAATTCGCCAGGAATGGTTATTTATTAGTGTTTGACATTATGCACCATAATGTGATAAATGAAAGAGAATCTCAAATTTCTTTCTTAACTTGTGCGTAGATGGCAAGTTGAGGCGTGGGCGTAAGTCGTCCGGCGCAGGGCGATGTAGGCCAGCTACCTAGCTTTGACAGCCAGGCCTTTGTAGCGGCCATGGGATCGCTACGACTCGCCGTACTCGGGCTAATGCGGTTGGGTCAAGGGTCCAAGTAACCTCCAACAGTTTATAGCACATCATCCTCAGAGCATTTACGGGGAGGGATCAGTATTGGCCCGATCATTGATTCAAACCAGTGGAGAGGATTTGAGCTATGAATCGCCTCGGGTGTTACGAGGTCCGGGCTAACCAGCACTGACTAGAGGTGGAGTCCGGATATGGTGGATGGGTTAGAGTCTCGAGGGATTATGAGAGGATGACATGGGAGAGTTCGGAGATTTCTTCATGGGCTAGTTTTTCTTGGATTAATGCTAGGCGTAAAGGCTCGAGAGTTGTGAGTTGGAAGTAAAGAGCTCTTATTTGTGCTGATCATGTAGTTCTTTACAGGGTTATTTGTTCGGGGATGACTATGTGGCCTAGATGTATTGAAGGTGAAGTCGAGGATGGCTGAGATTGTCCATCTGGGGAAAGATTGTAGGATTTCTCTTATAAGACATGGACTCTATGGTCAGGATAGTTATGGCCATAGATAGAGAGAGATAGAGGATGCATGGAGTATCCGAGCTGCGGGTACTAGTGAGAAGAGGAAGGAGGATCGATATGCTTCTGGTTAGAATCAGGCCGAGAAGACTTTTGCTCTCGTGATATTTGAGGGCGGGGGCCCGCGGTTGTTAAGGGCTGAGCCGAGACTAGGGCTTCTACCTAACGGCGAGATGATATATTATTTATGCCATCGACTTGGGCATTATGAAGGCGGGATTGCCTCCAATGAGTAGAAGTGTGGGACGGCGCGATTCAGTCATCGATGAGACAATAGCGAACATAGTTTGGTTCATCGGGTAATGGAAATATCAGATTTTGATGTCATTCTTGGCATGGATTGGTTGATAGCACACCGGGTCATCATTGATTGTGATAGTAGGAGGATTACGCCACACCGCATAGGGCCGGTATCCGTGTGACTTTCTAGGGAAAGCATGGTGCTTTGCCCCGGTCGTGCCGCGACTCTAGGTGGGTGGGCGGTTAATCGGGTGGCTAACAAGCCTTACCCTAGAAGGATGAGGGGAGACATAATTTGGAGTCTACCTCGAGTGGTTTGCGACAGGGCGTTTTTCCAAGCGAGCTCTTGGGATTACCTCCACCTGGGGATGTAGGATTTTTGTCATTAATTACACCTGTTATGTCTCCATTCTATGAATCCTCATAGGATGACAGTTGAGTGCATGAGCTTAAGGTCTAGTGCGAGGTGTTGAACAAGGGGTTTTATTAGGCCGAACGCCCGCCCGTAAGAGTAGCTCCGGTTTGCGCTATGAAGAAGGACAAGACTCTTCGGCGTGCATTGACTAGATAATTGAACCGGGGTTACGATCAAGAATCAGGTATCCCCTTATCGAGATTGATGATTTGTTTGATTAGGCGAGAATGGGCCGCGAGTCTACTCCAGGATGAACCTTCCTTGGAGTGCCATCAGGTTGAGAGTTAGGGAGGTTGATATCCTAAGACATGGCGACTGAGACCCCCGACATGGGCATTTTCGAGTTCCACGATTGCGCCCGGGTTGGCGAATCGCGGCGGCATTCGTAGATCTCACGCTGTGGTATTCGACCTTATTTGAATCGGTTGTTGTGGTATTTGTTAGCGACATCTTGATCTACTCCTGATGGGAGGAACGCGAGATCTTTGCGGATTGTTCTCAGGAGGCACTCCGAGGACGCCACATTAGTTGTATGCCAAAGTTGATGAGTCACGAGTTTGGCTTACTAGAATTAGAGATTCTTAAGAACCGCGTCACCGTGTCGGCAGTGTCGATCAGACCTTGAGAGGTAGAGCATTATGAGTTAGGAAGTAGAAGTGGAGTCTTCGAGATATGCGGGTTTCTTGAGATTGGCCGGGGTATTCTGAGAAGGTTTATTTTAAGATTTCTCGACTGTAACTTCTCACCAGCTAGATCGGCCCGAAGGGGTTAAGTTTGAGTGGGATGACGTGTGAAGTATTCAAGAGTTGAAAAAGGAGGCTTATTTCAACTCTATTCGATAGTCTGGAATAGGAGACCAGTCGCCAGCCTCTTGTGATGCCCTCTGGGAGACCAGTGGGATGTATGTTGATGCGGCTGGGAGGGTTGTGACCCTCGGGTTCCAAGCGACTAAAGAATCATGAGGCGAATTACCCACCACACGATGCGGAGTTAGCGACCATAGTCTTGCCTTAAAGATTTGGTGCCATATCGTATCAGTGAAAGCGGAGTTTGAGGTGTTTTTAGATCCGCCAGAGTCGGGGTATATCTTCACATAAGCGGGACCTCAACATGAGGCAAGCATAGATGGATGGAGTGTTGGAGGATTATGACTTCACTTTGCACACATTTCCACCATCACAGTGGAGGCAAAATGTGATGGTCGATGCGCTTAGTCGAGTCACGGGGATGCGCTGATGTGGCTTAGAGTGGCGGATGCTGAAAACTATGAGACCGATTTAGGTTGCGGTACAATGATCGGCTCGAGTGCTAGAGTTTGTGCTTCTCCATCCTTCTTACTGACGAAGGTGATTGAGTCGGGGGCCAGAGTCTGGAGATATGGTTCATCAAGGACCCAGTACTATTAGATGCGGGTGAGGAAAGGCTGGGCCATCCATCTGGAATGTTGATCTTCGGTATAGGATGGGTTGTGGTTCCCGAAGTCGATTTGAGAGGGAGATCATGAGGTTCCCTTTGCTCCGTTTTGCTATGCCATCGAGGTGATGCAGTGTCTGAGATATTCATCACTAGTATTATTGAAGTGGGATGAAGCGACACGTTGGAGATTTTGTTCAACGGTGTCTCACTTGTCAGCAGGTAAAGGGTGAGCATCAGAACCTAGCAGGGCTACTCTAGCCATTAGAGGTAGCTGAGTGGAAGTGAGAGCATGTCACGATGGATTTTGTGACCCACTTTCCGCCGGACCGCAGTGAGGGCGCGTGCCGTATAGGTGCGACGGACGACTCAGCTGAGTCGGCACGCACTAATGATGTGGATGACGCTACACTGAAGAATTCTTAGGTTATATATTTGTAAGTTAATGCGGCTACGCCGATTTGGTCTCCTTCTCGGACATGGATCCCAATTCACGGCACACTTTTGGAAGAGATTTCCAAAAGGCCATAGGGAACCACCGATTGACGATGAAACCCGCGACATTTCATCCCTCAGACCGGATAATTGAGTTGGAAGGACCATATAGATTTAGAAAGACGTATTTAACGTGCATGTGTCACGGATCTCAAGAAGATGGGAGGAGCATTTACACTTAGTGGTCGCCTAACAACCGGTTATCGAGCGAGTATTCAAATGACACCACATGAGGCCTTCCTGTGAGGAGCTATGTCGATCATCTGTGAAATGAAATCAGGAAGCGTTCCATCAGCGTTAAGTGCGATTAGAGACGCGAAGGTGGATTGATTCGGAAACGCCTTCTTGCGACAGGCGGATGAAGAACTCGCGGCAGACCAACATCGACCTCACAGAGTTAGAGATTTGGGTGATCATATCTTTTTGAAGGTGATGCCTAAGAGGAGTAGTTAGATTTGTGACGAAGGAGAAATTGCTTATAGGGGTATATTAGGCCGCACGAGGTACTTTCGGAGGGTGGGCACGGTCGCATATCGATTGGTGCCTACCAGAGTTTATCAGTGTCCATGAGGTGTTCCACGTCTCCATGCTTTCCGGATATGCCTCGGATCCGACTCATGTACTGAATTGGGGAGAAATTGCTGTTGATCTTGATGGACCTTCGGAGGACTAAGCGTGGTATCTTGGATAGCGGGATAAGATTTTGCGACGTAAGGCCAAGTGCGATGGTAAAAGTGTTGTGGCAACAGGAGTGGAGGATGTAACACAGGAACGCGAGGACCCGATCACGGGCAGCCATTTCCTCTATTTAGGGGATGAAGGCGCGTGGTCTAATGTTGGCATTAGAATATTCTCTTGCATATGCATGTGTTTGTGTGTGCCTAGTATGTGTGAATTTCAGAGATGAAGAAGAATTATGTTGGGGGAAGAATGTAAAGCGGAAGAATTCAAATTTTCAAAGGCAGCAAAATGATACTAATAATAGATTGCCAGAATATGGTTCTAGGAAACCTAGAAAATTCTCAGTCTCGAATGTGTGAAGTAATTCGCATTTGACCAATTAAATATGCGAAATCAAGTGACCTGAAAATTCGACCGAATTATGAACCATTCAAGGAATTTTTATGGTTTCTAAATGATAAGTTGTCAGCCTGACTCAGGACAAGGTACACAAAATCTTGAAGTAAAGAGGAAGTAGCGAACTAAGGATTTATTTAAAATGATTGGATTGAAAATAAATAAAATTTTCATGGTAGTATGAAAGGACCCAGAATGAGAGATGGAAACATGGAAAATTAAAAAAAGGATAAAAGAAGGAAAGTCAAAAGAAAGCGAAGAGAGGCAGGATGAAGGGGAGGCGAGAGAGAGAGAAAGGAATTTTTTTTTTCTCTATCTAAGATCTCTGAATCCAGGACCATAGGTTTTTAATCAGACAAAAGAGCAAGTGCTCAGCGCGTCGGGAGGCCCATGCGTCAGATATCGAAATCTTGGGTTTCGTCAAACTCCACGGTGAAATTTCTACTTGGAACTATTTCTAGTCTAAAGGCCATTTAATGGCTTGAGGTTTTTCTTAAGTAGTAAATTCGGTCCCAAATTTTTTGGGTGAGTGTGAAATTTTATGGCATGTTACTCAGGGATTGTTTTTGAGCGATTCAGGGCTGGTACTGAATTGTAAATGAGTTCAAACCAAATTTTGAATTACAGATATTGGAAATTTTAGGCTGGTTTAGGTGATCCAGTTGATTAATCCGGGGCCAGTGTCGCCGGACTTTGTTGCCGATTACCGGTATCATACAGGAGGCTGTTGATGAATGGAACAAAATGGTTCATTGCGAAGGATCGAGGGGTGCCATATTATCTATTGATTAAGAGATTTGGAGCCATTTGTGTGTTATTGGAAAAAATAATAACATCTTGTTGTGTAAAAATCATGTTTATATATACTTGTATGTCACATGATTTGTCAATGAAATCTCTGTTGAAACTAAACTATCAAGAGGCCTCACAATCTTATAATACCATTATATGACTTGTAACATCTTTAAAGCATGCTTTGTCTCTTATAGATCACGTCATGTCGAAGTGGAGTCAATGTGGGTACCAGTAGCTATTATTCCATTTGGTGAATATAACGGTAAACGAAAATGGGACCAGTCACGAAGTAAATCGGTGGTATAAAACTATAAATTTAAACCCGCGTGTGTTTGAAACGCAGATGGGGAGTAGACCCCCGAACGAAAGACCAGGTATATATGATTAGACATGATCCGCGGTGGGTGAAAACCACATTGCAAATCTACTGAGAAAGCACCAGTCAGTCTGCAATTGTGACCTCGAAAAAAGCGTATTATGAAATATACCGCAGGTTTGATAGAATTCATATTGGAAGTTTATCCGATAGTTTAAGTCATTGGGTGAAACACCAATAGTGGTTTTTCACTGTACGTTGCGGTGTGAGAGTCGATCGGGACTTCAGTTATGTTTTTGAAATTCATCTCATGCATGACAATTTATTTCATATAGGATTGCATTGACTGTGGAAATATGATTTGATGTTTCTGTATGCCATTGCATGTGCATTTATAGGGAAGTAGCCCTTGGCAGGAAAGAACCACCTACCCGT
Organism: Tetrastigma voinierianum; assembly: GCA_016808115.1. NCBI lineage: Eukaryota > Viridiplantae > Streptophyta > Magnoliopsida > Vitales > Vitaceae > Tetrastigma > Tetrastigma voinierianum. Next base: position 8,094 of record JAEQBH010002346.1, on the reverse strand, counting down.
TGATTCTTTCACCTCGTCATGGGACCCCTTTCAGGTATAGGGGGTGTATAGGGAGATGGCGCTGGACAGTGTAGTAATTCTGAGGAGGCCCGATGTGTGGCCTTGGTATTTCACCTTTAGCCTTTGTATAAATGAATTTTTAACTAAAATTATTTTGGACTATTGTCCTAAATAGTCGAGGGTATGTAATTATGGTAAAAGTAGTGATGGGATTCTTCTGGATGGCAATTAGTTATTTTATATTTTAGATTTAAATGAGAATGAACCAGATTCACAGCAAGGGATGTATATTAGGAATCTGGACAGAGTGGACCTGTGGGTCCAGCTCTCCTCATTGAGACATGGATGTGTTATGATTTTCTGGCTATATGGGTTGTATGTTGGGTGAGAATCCCAGACAAGGGAGCTTTGCCCAGGTGCAATGTGGATCCTGTGATGGACTAACGGTGTGGTATCGGATCTGAGAAATCCTTTAGAATTTGATGGGTTGTAGTTATCATGGGACCCAGGGTTTGAAGTCACGTTCCCCCTTCTCTAAGCCCGAAAAACATTGAGCATAACCAAAAAATCAGTTTCTTTGTCAGACTATAAAAAGAAAGCCCTATTTTCTGACTGTGAAAAATGAAGCTTAACGGTGGGCTGAGAATGCCTTACACTAGGGCGTGATACAGTGGAAGCCTCATAAACCCAGGCAGCCGATTTCAAAATCTCTCCCCTCTTGGCTCCTCGAGAAAAAATCCCTGTAGGTGCCGCAGCGTACCCCTAGTGATCGATGAACTTTGGATTTCTGGCAGTCGAAAATGGGTGCGGAACTCAGTGAATGTAGGAGAGCTTGTCCTCTTTCTATCATCTACTCTACATCAATTTGGAAAAATGGGCTATTCTAGCCCTAATTCCTCTTTTGTCCCAAGTTAAGTTAAGCAGATGGATGTGTGGCCAGTAATAAGTCCCACGTATCCGCCCTGGATTAGTCAGTTACGGTCGAAAGCAATGCCTCATTTTGTCTAAGATTCCGAGTTCGAATTATATCGAACTTAACTGGTCATTTCTCAACTTAGAGATTTTCATCAACGTCGTGCATGGGAATTATTGGACACCCATCACTGGAAAAAACGTGAAAATCCTTATCTTGAAGAATTCATGAAATTTGTCTAGGTAACTATATTTACTGAACCAGAATCATGATGATTATGTTCCATCTGTGAGATCTAGAAAATTTCCAGTTTTTCAACCTATACAATTTTAACAATTTACTGTTTTGCCGTTTTTTAGAAAATTTTGATTTTTCTCGGGTTTTACATTCTCTCCATTTTAAAAGAATTTTGTCCTGAAATTCCCACACAGAGCATAGGCAATCTCATGCATATGAAACAATCATTTAATATGAATGACTATAACATACCTCTTCCTTGAACAAGAAGGGATAGTTGGCATGCATAGTGTCTTGTATTCTTCAGTATTTGCCTCCTCATTCACTTCGGTGTACCCAATTTTCCTTCTATGATCGCTTACATAAACCTGATCACAAGCTATCGCGATCTTTGATTCCCTCTTCTACGGTTCCATTCCCCGGATCCAGGTGTACTGGGCATGAACCACTAGGTCTCACTGTACACTTGTCAAACTGTGATGCAAGCCGAGCAGGTTACCTTTACCTCTGACCTGCCGAAGGGCCTGACCTGATGATAGCTTCCCACAGCTACCAGACGACCACTCCTCTCTTGGCATCATCACCAGAAGACATGTGCTTCCTCCTCAAACATATTATAAAAGTGACTGTGATTGCTGGCGACCAATCTGATCAGAACTTTGAGGCCACCTTTGAGCGCTAGTGTCGATCACCTTCTTGATGTCACCAACAGCTCTGGGCCGTGGTGGTTCTCTACCTCATCTAACACAAAGCGCCAGAGATGTTGCAGCCTCTACTATTCACACCTGCATGGAATTCACGGCGCTCTCTAACCTCGCCTTCAGCCACTTCTTGTAACCTTGACAAATTTCTAAGGGGATGTGCTCACCAGGCTGCCAGAGATCAGGGCTGCTCTTTGTGGCATATCTCATCTGGATGATCATCTTTAGTATGTGATCAAGATCACGAGATGAAAGTCGATGCTCATCTCAGACTATCCCATGGTTGGCATGAGCTCTCCTCGTAATGGGCGTAACTACAGGTCTAATCCGATACTATGGATCTTGCATCTACTCTTGAACTATCTCTGGTTCTCTCTGCTTTGGGATTCTACACATCTAGTGAAGGTGTTTGTTTGACAACTTGAAAAGTGACTAGGTCAGTCAGATCCCACCTCACACGTGTGCGATGTGATCATGTAACACAAGTGATTCTAAATCCATTAGTTATATATACGACTTTGCTGGCCCCTCGGATGGTTGAACAATCTGCCGACGTGGCCTCAGGTGCCGACCCGCATGTTACGTGAGACATGTCAGTGAAATCTCTATGTGTTCTTCATCCACTCAGTATCTGTGCCGTGCGATGAATCGTGCAGTCAAATCTTAAGTGCCACGGATCTGATCAGCAGAATGTTGGAACTCTGGGATCGGATCTTGATTAGGGACCACCGATCGATTCACTATCCGTGACCTACCTGCATTACATGGATCAGCCTGTCTGCTGACCTGCTGTACCGGTCCCTAATGCGAAACGTTATCTCTGTCTTTTGTCCTTGTAACTCGATCTCTTGATGAAGGCGGACCTTCTATCAGCTCCAGCATTATGACTGATCATTGTATATTTACCTTGCCTTATCGGGATGGTATCGAAATAAATCGCCATCCTCGGATACTCATCCATCTGCGTTACCTTATGTTGACTCTCCCTCTTGTGTAAAATATACTTTAGACATATGTGAATGCGAAAACACACCTCAGGCGCTCTTAGTATAAATAGTGGCGCCCGAGCTTTAGAGCAAAGACAATGGCCGTCAACTCCATGTCATGTGTAGGGTAACTCTGCTCGTGGTTCTTTAACTGCCGAGAACCATAAGCCACCACCCTCCCAGAAAGCATCAAAACACATCCCAGTCTATCCTTGGAGGCATCATAATACATTATTGCACCTCATCTGCTCATGGGACTATCGAGAATGGGAGTGAGTAAACCTCGCTCTTTAATTCTGGAATGCCTCTCACCTGAGTCATTCCACTCAAACTTGACCTCATTATGGGTTAACCTCGTCATAGGCACAAATAATCGGGAGAAGTCCTCAATGAACCTCATGTAGCCTTACCGATGCCGAAAGCTGCGTATCCTCGAAGGTGACCAGTCTGCTCCCGACTCATAGCACTAGCTCTCACAGTGTAAAGTGATTACCAGAAACCGATACCGTGTGCCCAAGAATCACCTCAATAAGCTAAAACTCACACTTGGCTGGTTGGCAACCTGGCCCGATGCTCTCTCGAGTGCGGAGAAGGCGACCCTCAGTGACCCTCATAATCCTCCTTAGACTTGGAGTATATCAAGATGTCATCCACTGCAAAACTGACAAAATGATCTGATGAAATTTGAGACTTTCTAGTAAGATCCATAAATCATTTGGATCATTCTGATCAATCTGGGCGGCATCCTTATATCAGTTTTAAATACCCATATCGCGTTCTAGCCTTCTCTGGATATCTCTGCCTCCCAACTCTCAATTGATGGTGACAGATGAGTCTATCTTAGGTGGACATACCGCCCTCTCGACTAATCATACAAATCAATGATACACTTGTGAAAATTACCTATTCTTGATAGTAGCCTATTCATTTGCCGATGTCTATACCTGACTCAGGGTGTATCCTCTTCTTGTGAAAGCAGGCTAGAGCACCCAATTGAAGTGCTGGGTAATGAAACCTTTGTCTAACAATTCTTGCAAATGGACCTTGAGTTCAGTAACTCCTTGGTGTATTCTATGTGGAGTCATAAGAAATAGAGGCGTGTACCAGTGTAACTTAATAAATGAAGTCAACATCCATATAGATTAATCGATGAAGATCCATCTAGAAAAACATCCTCGTACTCACAAATCACCCAAGGTAGATCCAAATCCTGTCTCACCTCGTTTTTCAGGGTAAGGCTTGCTAGCTACCCCATTAGTTGCCCATGCCACCTAAAGTTGTACAAGGTTTGGAATAAAGCGTCATGCTTATCCCTAACTTTAACACAGTACCATCTAATTGTGTAGTAATGCGCCACTCTTCTGATCCACCGATCAATGACAATCGATTAATGGCAGTCGGCCGATCGTCCGAGGATGACATCGAACTCGACATGTCCGTGACCCTTATGTCCAGCGTGGTAGAATCGCGAGATCCCAGACCATAATCCCGACATATCATCGTCCGACCCTTACCTGGTTCTTTAGGGGAACTCGATACAACGGTTGTTCCAGGTTTGACCTCTAGCTCAATCTTTCACATATGATGCATCAACGAATGAATGAGAAGCATTAGAATCAAACAATACTTTTGCCCATAAGCGAAAGAGTAGAAAAGTATCCTAAATAACCGTGATTTGCCTTCGGTCAAGTAATAGTGAACGATCTTAGGTCCTTGAAGTCTGATCATGATATGTGATAACTCTGTTTGCCAGCCACGTGGCCACGTCATAATAGTAGTGCTATTACGCTGTACAGAGTTGATACTATCTTCACGGCCGTGGCCCGGTAAAAAGGAATAGCTGGCGTGCGGTAGCGCCCTATCCGATGGTTGGACGGTGTTGTCCTGCTCGGGATCCTTGCCTGCGAGGCGATCTGCGTCTCGAGAAGTGTCAGGCGGTGGCATTGGAAACACTCTCTGCCTTGGCTGGCTAGGGCCAACGAGTGTCTCCCATCTTGGGATGATGATCTTGGCCTTGGCCACGTGATGATCTGGTGCAGACCGCCCGGGCAAAAGTCTTCTTCCTCGGCTAGAAGAGTTGACTTTCTTTTCTCTTATAAATAGCACCCGCATCCCTGATGCTCCGTGCGTCATCCACTTCTTGTTAGTGATATGCTCCAGCCCAGTGGCATATACATTGTCATTATATGTTTATATACATGAGGCATTTATCATTTTATATTGTTATTGAGGTATGAACCCAACTGATAAATGGATCCTTGAATAATTGGCTTCCAGCTTTTATGTCATCAGTATGTGACTTGATAAGTAAAACCTTAAAGGCATAAGAGTACTATTCTAAATAGTCCATAGTCGATCATTATTGTAGAATAATAATGAAGTAAGACTATTATGTTTATCGAAAAGACCATGTTTCTTGGTCATGAACATAGATCATCGCCGGAACATAAATACATGTTAAGTTCATGTTGGATCTTTGCTAACAGAAATACTACATGGATTATGTCATCGGTAATTCTCATGTTGTAGTAGTGACATTTGAGTCTTCGACTGAATTCACCATGGATTCCTACATGAGGAACTTAGTGTCTTGACGTGAGCTCAGTGTGTCTTTGCTTTGGAGGAATGGTAGCGAGGCTATCGTTTGGGCATCGCGATAAATCGCGTGGAGGAATGTGAGTGATAGTGAAGGAATTTGTCCGCTCTTAATTGAGTGAGATGTCTATTGGCCTCTTGATAAAGTGAGGCCGAGAAATGTGGCCGTGCTGAATGAGATTGATGGGGTTATCAATATCATTTGTTTAGTCGGTCTGCCGAGAATCAGAAGCGATTAAATTGTATAAGATGACTTCATACGCTGCGTAGCTAGGAACATCGTTGACAAAAGGACTAATATCATACTATAGTAAGGACACTGGTATTGAATTCACTTGATTTGAGTAGTTATAATGCCTTACTAAATTGATTATAACGTGGGCTTGAAATATTTCGGGACCCTTTGCCCGACGGTAGTGAACTTATAGGGTCACACGTAAGAGAATGAACTATAATGGGATGTTAGAAAGGCTCTCTCTTTGGCCCATGATTAATCCCAATTAGCCCGATAATAGTTGATGGAATTTGGTTCAAGTCGTTTTAATAAAAGGGTTTGGGAGGCTTGATGATATAAATATGGGGTTTATCATCTAGAAGATGAAGTGAGACCTTTTGAAGTGGAGTGTTTTTATAGAGAATTATTTTAAGAGTTTGGAAGACAACAAAAAAGGTGTCTTTGGACATTTCTAGGACAAGACCTATCATAAAGGTCTTTAACACATCCATCCCACATCCATTAGCCGGATCTTCCTGTGTTGAATCTTTAGAGGAGTGTTTGCATCTTGCATCGTCTTGGCTTCGTTCTTCTTTGGATCGTTTCAAAGGAGTTGTTTGTGTTTAGTGTGTGATCGAAAATCTGCACTAGTCGAAAAGTACCGATTACACAAAGAGGTAAGATCACGGATTTCCTTGATTCATTGAGGTGGACATCAAACCACTTGGGCTGATGTAGTTCGTGATTAAATTTTTTTATTTCATTGCGTTTTCTTGCTCCTTCAGATTCAACGATTATTATCGAGCTACTTATTTGTTTGTTGGCTTGATTTTTATATGTGATATAAGCATTTGGTTAGTGTATTTGTTTTCCATATGTGATATGCCATGATCCGTTAGTTCATCACATTTTATAATCGGTATAATTTGAGTCATGTTTTTAAGCCTTGGAAGTTTGTAACATCAGTTAGAAATTGAATGATTTTGTTTAGAAATGCTCTAATAGGATTAGGACTGTTGTTCAATCGAATCAAGTGCGAGTTTGTAGTTCTTGTGTTCCTAATCGATTGAAGCTGTTACAACAAGATTAATTAGTAGGACACATTACATATTAAGTATGGTGTACAAATTCTTAATTAGTAGAGAATGTACATATTAGTATGGGTATTCTGATTCTTATTAATCAATAGAGACATTACATAAGTATAGGTATTTACAAATTCTTATTAATTAGTAGATGTTACATGGTAAAGTATGGCTGTTCTGATTCTTGTCGGTAGATTACATTACATTCATCATTCAAACATTAGATTGGATTATTCCTGATTATTATAAGTAGGATTGTTCAATTAGCTGATGGTGTGATTAAAACCAATCAACATTAGACAATAGGATTATTAGTGTGATTAATGATGAGGAAAATTTCCAGAGCGTTAACTCCTTTCATCTTATACTTAAAATTGTTTATGTGACTAACATTTATGATTGAAAGACCATATTCATAATTTGATTATGTGCTTAGTAATTTATATTTGTCAATTTTCATGGTGCATGTCATGACCCTTAGTTCAATGTGATTAGCGAATTATTAATTATGGAGTTTGTACTTTTTAAATATGACTGCATGTAGTGTTTATTGACCACAGCCATGCTGTCTCTTTCATTATATTAGCATACAACTTGCGTGTCGTTGTTTTATTGACACAACATGTGTCTCTTTGTGTTAGCATAAAATAGCATACAATTGTGCTTGTAATGAAGGAAAACTTGAAAAATTAGGTACAAATTCGTTCTGGCAGGTCAAAACCCCGTAAAGCTAAGGCCAATGACAAAAGGTAATCTTATCTCATGTGGCTTGTAGGAGATCACCTTAGGAAATGGGCCATGACATGTCACGTTTACATTTATACTTATAAATATGCTTGTATGTGATGCATGTATATGTTTATAAAGTTTACCTAATGACTTGATAATTTCATCACATAAAATATTAAGTCATAAAATGCCTTCCATAATTTAACACTTGTCATTAACCCGATCATTATATGCCTGGTTTTAAGCGGGGTGTATTGGGCCATCTTAGGAAGACATAGATGGATAATGGTGATATCATAAGTGCATATGGTTAGACTTAACTAGGCTATCATAACGGTTTTGGAGCCTAAGGCGTAAAAGGAAAGAGTTTTCTACCTAGTTAACTAAGTTTAAGTGTTATGCCAAAAAGTAGACTTGATTGAAGTCAAACATGGATTTTCACCCATTAAGAAACTATAAGATTGTTTCTATGTTAATTAAAGAGTTATTAATTTTAGTGGGAGTAATGAGACCTCATTTATTAAAAGCACATATATTTTTGTATGTAGATGTGGCATCGAAACAACACATCAACATTTATCTGCGATCTGTCCTTGAAAAGGAAAAACTTAATGGACAAACTTCCTCGATTGGT